>JAUJPP010000007.1:31374406-31933537 GCA_030562195.1 Nipponacmea schrenckii
GTCAAATAGAATAGAACAAGCAACCGTAAGTGTCCTTGAATAGCAACCTATACATGTCCTTAACAAGCATCCTATACATGTCCTGAACAAGCAATCGTACATGCCCTTAACAAGCAACTATACGTGTCCTTAACAAGCAACCATAAGTGTCCTTGAATAGCAACCTATACATGTCCTTCACAAGCATCCTATACATGTCCTTAACAAGCAATCGTACATGCCCTTAACAAACAACTATACGTGTCCTTAACGAGCATCTATACGTGTCCTTAACAAGCAACCTATACACGTCCTTAACAAGCAACCATGAAGGTCCTAAATCAGACACAATGCTAGTCCTAAACAAGCCACCGTACAAGCACAGTCAGCATTAGTTGTTGCGAAATAGGAGACTTTTTTTTTGTTAATTCAAATCGCCACAAACCTTTTAAAGTATTTATTTAAGAATTTACACTAAAAATCAACTTAATACGGTGGGTGATATTCACTGGCACAGTCTCATTACGACTCGGAATAATTTACAGTGTACTCTTATACATCTAGTTATAGGATTTAAAGGGATACATTCGTTTTATATATACTTTACTAGCTGATAGAGAATAATTTCAGCCATCTGTATAATCATATAAACATTAACTTTACCAGCTGATAGGGCACACTTACAGCTATCGGTATAGTCGTTTTATATATACTTTACTGGCTTATAGAGCTCATTTTCAGCCATCTGTAAAGTCATCTAAATATTAACTTTACCAACTGATAGAGCTCTATTTCAGCTTTCTGCCTTTTATTCACACCCCTTTACCAGATGATAGGTCTCTATTTCAGCTAATGACCACAACATATCGTTACTTCAGGCTTATATGAATAATTTCTTGAAGTGATTTACATCAATCAAACTGTGTAAATTCAATATTTCCCTTTAATTTCCACTATCACTTTGTGGAATACTTCAGCTGAATCGTCGTATACGATCAGATGTCGCGGGTTCGAAACCTTCTCACGGTGTCACATTTTTCACCTGTATCACAAAGTAAAGTTAAAACGATAACGTCCTTTTATTTATAATGTATGCAATTTTATTTTTCCTTTAGACGATGGTGTCTTTGTAATAGAATAGAAGAAGAAAACCAATTGTCAGATGACTCGTTGTGGTATTAAAGCTTCTACGAGGATCGTAGTTATTCGTGACCTTACAACGAAAACTCTTTGACAATAATAACCGCCGAATTTTACAATTACATCTGAAAAAGTTTTCCTAACATAAGTATATCATCTTCAGAATAATGTTTAGTGAAAAGTCCATAAAAAGTCCAAAGTTTCGGATTAAAGACATCTGTTCATTCTGAAGAAATGATTAAACAGTTTAGGGTAATTGACCAAGCGGCAGTATCTTTATTATAGCAGTATACAATATGTAGATATGCGAGGACGCGGTCTCGTTGAATATATTATTTATTTCTTTATGAAGTCGTGGTCAATGATTACAGACGCTAATGATTTCAATTCTTTATAATTGAGGCCTCCATTCATATTTTCAGACGTCTTTTCACGATTGATTCATTATTTAACCATTTCATCTAGACCTCAACAACGCTCTAGTTCTATACCTTCATAAAAAAACATCACCATAAACGCCGGCTATTGAAATTTTGACATATGAAGCCGACGTTATGAGTTTATTACTAGTGTTATATTTTCGTTATCCGTCTTCTTCAGCTCAACCTAGAACAGAAAATTAGGATATAAAAATTACCATTTCACTTTCAACTGCGTTAGGTAGACATTTAGTGGTATTTCATGTCTGAAATATTGCCAAGTACAATTGCCGGGGTAAGTGCATGGTCGAGAGGACTGCATCTCGGACGAACAAATCTTCATATAAGCAACCGATATGATAGAATTAAAGCAGGTATGCCTTCGGATGAATAAATCACTAATAAGCAACATAATAAGAGAATAACACAGCGTCTCAAACTATAAAAACACCAATAAACAAAATGATAGAAGAATAAGAAAGCGTTTCGGACTATTAAACCACCAATAAAGCAACATAATAGAAGAATTAAATTAGAGATTTACACATATCTTGGTCTAGTAAATAATCAAATAAAACACGAAAGGGTCAATACAATTTAATGTGTATTTTCTCTACCGAAAGATTGGTAGATTTTAAACAAAGAATGTATTTAACTCTGTCTGTTGGTCAAGACATTCTCCACGTCGTTTTCAAAACGGAATGTCAATTAATATTATCTCTTTAAGTCAAATAACAAGTTGCTTAAAGATAATGATCAGCTTAGTCTAAGATACTTTTTTTTATTTGCATGCCGGGTGTAGCTGGGTAAACATGAAAAATTCTCCAGTCGTTTCATGGGACATTAAACTTCTTAAGGTTGCGAGTACCACGGGCATTACATTTAATATACCTTGGAAGTTTCAAAATATTACGAAAGCTAATGCAATAGGTTACTATAGACTAAGTAACATTTAAAAATTATAAGTAAATAGATCTCTTTATACACAAATTGATTAACACAGATATATCTATTCTGGCCTGGCTGAGTGTTAGGTAATAATTGAAACCTGAACGGAACTTGTTGCCTATGGAAGACCATGACTATCTAAATTCATCATTATGTCCGCTGTTTTCAATTATGTTTGATTTTTCAACATTTGATATGAAATTTCGACATTTGTAGACTTCAATGAACATTTGTTTATTAATATCGACATTTGTACTCCCAAATGGACATTTGTACCGCGAAATCAGTAACTTGTCGAATTTAACAAATGTTGAAAAACAAATCTTGAAATACAAATCGGGAAAAACAAATCTCCAAAAACATTTCTTCAAATGCAAGTTCAGAAAATTAGTATACCATCATTGTGACGTCAGGAGGCGCTGTGTGTCAATTAACCTTCAGCGTCCTGACTATAAATTTCAAAATCGAAAGTAGAAATTGTACATGAATATAGGTCTAGGCCTACTTACCCATCAACAAGTCGGCTGCCTTCTTCATCAACTCCAATGCTGCTTTTTTCTTTGGGGGATCCATTAGGACTAGGTGTAGTACAGGAAAGTTGGCCTTATACAAGAAAGTATTTGTTTATATATAACGTTCGCTGTGATGGCAAGAGATATTTACCACTAGTGGCAAATAGCTAAATGCCGTTCAAATGGCTATATGCCACGCGTGGTAAAAATTAAAATTACATAAAATGAGTAGTTTGGAATACAAACTTTTTCGGGCATGCATTTTAATCATTATTACTGTTAAACCCATATAAATATTCCAGTAAATGACGGCTAAAACTAAATATTAATAAACTATAAAATGAAAGTAGGATTTCGAAGGTCAGGGTCAGTTTAGACCTCAAGGACGCAATGTGATGTTTATATATCATATCGAATTGACCGGGCCTTATTAAATTTAGCATGCCATAATAATTTTTTTTTCTCTGAATTAAGAGGCCTCGTGTATGCACATCACCAACTAGTGACTACAAAGAAGCGAACAAGCACAAACAATACTACATAGGCCTACTAGAATACAAATCTTTAATGATTAACGAAAGCGGCCCATAACTTCAACAAAACCTCAATGCTCTAAATTTATCAGAATGCTACGGTAAGAGATTCTTACGGACAGGCAATTTACGTAAGTTCATCATCTGAAAGACTGGAAATAACTAAGTTTTGTTATATAAAAAGGAGGTGTGAAAAGATTAACGCAACTGTCATGAGGTTGTAAATCGTCATTGCATTTTGGAAAAATGAATCTTGACTGCTAAATAAACTAAAAACTGGATCTAGGGGTTTATGTAGAAAATGCCCGAGGAAGGAGCCCCTTGAGGTAATAATAGGTTAGTGTTTAGTGATTATATAGATAAATATCAATGCCTATAGGTAATACCGTTATCCATAAACTCGTTCTTTTCAGGAATTTTCACAACAGAGTAAGTATAAAATAGTAAAGACAATAGGACTATTTTGTTTCATATTATGGGCCTACATAAACCAATGGTGGGATGTAGGGCTATTTGTATTCTTTGGAACGAAACGGAACTGAACAGGTTGTATTCTTGTCCCGTTCCGCAAAGTACATATGCACCTTATCTGTATTTTGGGGAACGAAACGGGAAAAGATAATCTATGTATATCGTTGGCAGACAATATTCTGGCCGAAACGTCTGTTACAGTTGTTGTTTTCTTCCCGTCTAGTCTGGTTACGCAGTCGGTTACAATCTCGTTGGTGTGACAGCCAAAAGTGGGTCTAGGCCCTAAGAGTAGACCCTAGTCACGGCATTTTTTATGCGAGTGTTTGAATTGCAGAAGTTTGTTTCAAGATGAGTAGACTGGTTTAATGAAAAGTAACGGAGATTATAATCTTGTCCCGTGCCACAAAAATCAGATTAGAGGTATAAATCTGTTTTCTGTGTTCCGTTCCATGTCGCGTTCTGCAAAATGAAAATACAGTATCGTCAAATTTGTACCTTCTAGAGCAGGGGTTCCCAAACTTCGGCCTGCTGCCCAGATACGACCCGGCCCTATCGAAAAGATTCCATTCGGCCCACAGAAGTTTTGATTTCGATTTTTTCAAAGTGTTAAACATGCTTTTTTGGAAACAGTATCTAAATAAAGAAACGGGGAAATGTAAGGCTTGTACTCAGTGGCCTGAAACCAAAATCCTTTTTTAATCTGACCTACATGACAAATTAATTAGGAACCCCTGTTCTAGAGTGTTAACAGACAATGGTAGGAGAATCGACGGACGGATGAACGAACGAAGGTGACGCGAGTATACGACCAAACTTTCAAAATGCACAAAATTAGTCCTTTTTCTTATCTTTCTATGGAAAGAGGAGAACCCTCGCAGATGTTCCATGGGAGTCACATAATCTCGACCCTCGACAGTAGTTGGTAATCGCACAAAAAAGGGATTGGCTAATAATAATAATTTCAGCGTAAAGGAGAACTGATAGAATTACTCTATGATATTCAGGCCTTGCCACGTGGTCATTTAGGAGAAGGATAAAAATAACCATGAATCGTTTAGAAAATGGCTGACAAATTTCACCGCTTGCTTTTTTTCTGAAGTCCTAGCGAAACAAACACAGATTCTGCATTAATATTTTACACTTTGAATACATTTATTTCATCAACACAGTAGCTTCAAACATAGAAATCATCATAAAAGTCCGTTTTTAAAAACCACGTGGTATATTAAAAACGTGCCACTTATTCTTTCAATGAAGCCTATAGCGACCTTGCTAAAATTACCACGAGTGGCAAATAGACAGTCCCGCTGTGATTGGATAATTGATCCCCGTTTCGAACCCTGTTGACCACTTCGTACCCACATCGCTCAATTTTAATGACAAGAAAATAAACTGAATACCCAAGTATTTCTCAATATTCCTATTACTATTGATCGAGGAAATTGAATCGGATTAGGCTTATCATTATTATAATATTAGAAATAACTAGATGATTACCCCGACACAATTATCACTAAGAACTTAGGCGTTTTCTACTTTCGATTTTAAAACTTATATTCAGGAGGCTGGAAGTCAAACGACTTACAGCGCCTCCTGACGTCATAATGATGGTATACTAATTTTCTGAAGTTGCATTTGAAGAAATGTTTTTGAAGATTTGTTATTCTAGATTTGTATTTCATGATTTGTTTTTCAACATTTGTTAAATCCGACAAGTTACTGATTTCGCGGTACAAATGTCCATTTGGGAGTACAAATGTCGATATTAATAAACAAATGTTCATTGAAGTCTACAAATGTCGAAATTTCATATCAAATGTAGAAAAATCAAACATAATTGAAAACAGCGGACATAATGATGAATTTAGATAGTCATGGTCTTCCATAGTTGCCTAGACTTGTTATTCATTAATAATTCATTTCAAATTTCAAACTTATCTTTCAACCAACTCGCCTCATATCAATTCACATTACTTTCACAGATACACGAGGTGAATAGACTTTCAATAATTATAGACCGGTAAATATCACTTCAATTTAAAGTGCACCATCTTGAAAATTGCTGACTGTTGGTAGAACGAGCATCCAAATATATCCGAAGCCATGTATTCGCATTAAAAAGTTTTATCATTTTAAAGGTTGCGGATTTGAAGCTCCAAATAACCCAGTCGATGATCTGTTAGTAGAAAGATGATCCCAAAGATCCTAAGCTTTACAATTGAATAATCTCTGTAAGTAATTGTAAATGTAAAATGATTCCTAATTAAAACGTGTAGCATCTTAAAGTTTGTTGATATTTGAAGGCCCATGATGACAGGTCGATGATCTATTGGTCGAAAGATTCTCTCAAAAATCCTCTATATATTAATATAGACCGCAAGATATCAATTGTCATTTATTCCAGTCCAATCAGTTCCATAATGATTTAGGAGGTTTAAAATTGATTAAAAAGGGCACAAAATTATGTGAAATGGCGATAAAGCGCACTATGACTCATGTGGCCCATGTTCAAATCAATCTTCTTTAACAATATTGGACAATACACTATAAAGCGACTCATAATGGGTAAATTAAGACAAAATATATAATACTCTTGTCAGTTTACAATGATATTCTATTTTGAACACAATCCAAGATTTACAAGCATCAAAGGAATGTGAATATTAAGATATATTGTTTTTCATTGGATGGGAAATACGAGAGGGACTGCCATCGATCTCGTCTGGCTGGAGAGTTGAAAAATATCTCAAAATCTAGATGATATCACCACTATATCTGATATTGTTTTCTTTTGATTTGAAAATTAAGATAGATAACGTCGGTGAGAAATAATATTTTTGATTAGAGGCGGACAGAATTGATGATGGGTTTGAAGAAACTAGCAATGATTAAAATGAAATACATCAGCACATACGCCATCTTTTTAAAGGGCCATAATATTCCTATCCATTATTAGATATTTTGAAATATTTCTGATCCAATAGCGCTTATCTAACAGCTATTTGTTGAATTACAAGAGAGCCAGAGATCACAATCCAATTTTGGAAAGATATTATGATTTAAATCTATCATCTGATACATCATATAATATGAAGAAGACTGGCCCATCTTTGATAGAATTTTTTGTATCATTTTTATAAACCTAGGAGTAATATACCATTATGGAGTGATGATGATTCTGTAAATTGTGTAAACACTGTAATCAAAACACTTAGGAGGAGTATACCATAAACACCGATGAAGACAATGTAAATTGTTGAAACGTTGTGTACAATAAACCCAAGAGTAGTATGTACCAGGCTTACTATCATCATTTCTAAAAGTCCCTGGCTTGTTCAGTCGTTGTCTGTGAACGGAATGACCCGGCTCTTCGTCTTTTTGCGTGGCAAATAAAATTTGTCACGCTTTGTTTTCGTTCGGATTTTTTTTTTTTTTTTTTTTTTTTTTTTTGGGAAGCTCGCTAGCCCAAACGGAAAAAGATAGACTATTTCTGTTTTCACCAATGGTTTTTATATGGGCTGGAATCAAAAATGAATATCTAACATGAAATTTTCGCTAAACCGAAAGTGGCTAATTGCATAATATGCAAATAAGATTTCAAGCTAGCTCGGGCCCTAATAGTCGCATCGGTCTGAAATTTACAGGATATAGAAAGATAGGCAGCACAATTAAAACTACATCGTCAAAATTTTTTGATCACTTCCGGTTTGGGCGTGGGGACTTCCGGTTTTTTCGTCTCATGTCGGGCGACCCTGCTTCCGATGTAATTCAAGATTCTTAACAAAATCAGTATATTTTAGCTATACTAAATGATTTTAATCCCCTGAGATGAAGAAAAATTAAATTGAATGTTGCGCATGCGCAGTTTTCAAAAATGGCAAATTTTCTTAAAAATTTAATAAGTCCGCCAATTATTAACCGATTTTTATGATTTTGGTGTTTATCGAAACCTTGATACTTTATCTAAAAAATGTTGGGAACAGAATTTTGATTTTCGAATTTGAATTTTTTTTATGCCCGTTCGAATTTTTCGAAAATTTAAAACTCTATATCTCGTGACCTTGACCTTAAATGACCTTGACATTTGAGATGTAGAATGTCATTGACCTCAGCTGTCTATAGATGTGCTGATATTGCATGACAAATATTAACTTCCGGTTTTATAGCCCACCGAAATCTGACTATTTTGCAATTTTGGATGGTTATGTTACACTTTCGGGCTCTAATGTTCGGATCGATCTGAAATTTACAGGATATAGATAGATACGCAACACAATTAAAAATATATCATCAAAATTTTTTGATCACTTCCGGTTTGGGCGTGGGGACTTCCGTTTTTTTTTTATCTCATTTCAGGCGACCCTACACCCCGTGTAATTCAAGAATGTAAGCAAAAACAGTACATTAGCTATACAAAATAATTTGCATCCCTCGAGAAGAAAAAAATTCCAATTGCTAATAAAATTTATTTATTTTTTTGTAAAATTTTTGCATACAAATTCAAAAAATATCTCTTTATAAAGCTGTGAATTAGCAAATTATCACATAGCTTGAATTTTCTCTCTATGTTAATTACGACCAAAGTTACAAAATAATGTTTAAATTTGAATATAGAGAGTTTAAATTTCATGACAAATTGACATCTTACTACCTACTTAAATTTTAGTTTGGAATTTATGTAAATATCCTACCGAAATCTTAGACATGTACAAAAATCTAATAAGGAACTGATAGTAGAAACTTATAGTAGAAAAAATTGCCTATATAGCGGAAAGTTTACGCTTACAATTGTAGGCTGAAAAGTACGGGAATTGAAAGCTAGCAGGTTAGAAGTTTCAAAATGTTCGAAATCCATGTTCCCAGTTCTAGTTTTTTTTTTTTTTTTTTTTTTTTTGGGAAGCTCGCTAGCCCAAACGGAAAAAGATAGACTATTTTTGTTTTCACCAATGGTTTTTATATGGGCTGGAATCAAAAATGAATATCTAACATAATATTTTCGCTAACTCGAAAGTGGCTAATTGCATAATATGCAAATAAGATTTCAAGCTAGCTCGGGCCCTAATAGTCGGATCGGTCTGAAATTTACAGGATATAGAAAGATAGGCAGCGCAATTAAAACTACATCATCAAAATTTTTTGATCACTTCCGGTTTGGGCGTGGGGACTTCCGGTTTTTTATCTCATTTCAGGCGACCCTATATCCCGTGTAATTCAAGAATGTAAGCAAAAACAGTATATATTAGCTATACAAAATAATTTGTATCCCGCGAGAAGAAAAAAATTCCAATTGCTAGTTGCGCATGCGCCATTTATCCGAGAATGGCAAATTTTCTTTAAAATTTAATTAGTCCGTCATTTATTATTTATGCCCGTTTGAATTTTTAAAAAATTTGAAATTCTAAATCTTGTGACCTTCACCTTCAATGACCTTGAAATTTTCCATATAGAATGGCATTGACATCAGCTGTCTATAGATCTAACAATATTGTTACGCTTGTTCCACAATTGGAGGCTGAAAAGTACCGGAATTGATAGCTAGCAGGTTAGAAGTTTCAAAATGTTCGAAATCCATGGGATAACGCATAGTTGCCACGCTCGGAGCTGTTCACAGTTCTAGTTTTTATTATTACACGACGATTCTGAAATCAATCCTTACGTGGCTCTATATCGAAAACATGTAAGAAATCATTTATACTACTTTAAAATATTCTTTTTATAGAAGCGACTAACATTTCTCATTTTATTGAATCTATAAACTTCAAAGTTTAAAAGGCCTCAAAACACTTTTACTTTTCAAAAATATTCGCTGATCGTGTTTACCATCCACTCTGAACTTAATTTCTACTAGTGGATGTTCTTTGTCGATCGTATAGAATCACAGAATTGCTGTAAGCAATAAATAGAGACCTTTAATACCACACTTTGTGGTGTGCTTTTGTCAAGATTTTGTGTGTGAGAGGGGGTGACATTTCGCCCTTGTCCGACCAATGCCCATGACTTTTACTAATTACCCTTTTATTGTCCGTCAAGTTCGTTGATTTCAATGAAGGAATATGTTATGTTAGAATAATGATAATACACACCTTCTTTAACAGGGCTTATATTATAACGCCACCTCGACAATCAAATTATTTCAGTCTAGGAGCGAAATACGTCATCCATTGCATTGTCTCCATGGACTGAATGTTAAACAGGACCATGTCCTAAAGTATTAGACCTTATTCTGACCCATGTAAAAAAAAAAGACTCTATGTTTGTCTCCATGGGCTGAATGTTAAACGGACCATGTCCTTGGTATTGGACCTAATTCTGACCATGTAAATAAAGAGTTTATGTTTGTCACCATGTGCTGAATATTAGACAGGACCATGTCCTTGTGTATTGGACCTAATTCTAACTCATGTAAAATAAGGAGTTTATTTATTCATTTATATTCCCCTGGCAATCGAACCAATTTAAACATTGCCAGAGAAATAAAATAAGATTAAAGAAAAGTTAAAAGGCAGTGAATGGGGTTGTTTGGCTTCAAATGAAGTTTTCTATTAGACATGAACAGCTTTCTTTGTGTCTATATAGCTTTATACAACTGAGACAACTTAGAGAGTCTCCGAGAGTCTCCGTTGTAAGAAGAAGGAACGACGTTCCAATGAGCAGCTATTTGCTGAATCTGTTCTTGCCTTTTGATAGGATGAGATTCATTTTGCATTTTTGAGTTGTTTATCGATTAAAAAAACTTAAACGAATCGAAAAGTTCAATGATATTTGGGTGTGTGTTGGGTTGGGAGGGGGGGGGCGAATCTCGTTAGTGTTAAGGTATTAGAGTGTATCAAGTAATAATGGGGCAGGTCGAGTGAAACGGTGGCAAACTACTGGCGTACCAAACCCTGCGTACAGGGTTTACAATGAGCAATCATGCCGACCATCCAGTGTTACCCGAGCTGTTACTTATCTTCAGACAAAAGGTGCCGAGTGTCGTGTTTACAAACATGATAATATTGGTAATAGAAGAAGTAAAATTCCGTTATTACCATATCTGACATCATAGTCTAGTCGAGTATAGACAATGAGTTATACAGACACCAAACATCGCGTTTTAATTACAACTTTTCACGTCTTCTTATTCAAGGCTGGAATAACAAAGACAGTGTAAGTTGAAACTTGAATGATCGACAATTTTCCAATCGAAGATTAATTAAAGAATGAAAGAATGAAGTCAAGGGTCAAAATCACAAACAAACAAATTGTAGAGTGGGTTATATAGCACTGCCGACTGAGAAATCTCATACTTACTGGCCTCTAATAGCTGATCGACTGAAACTTACTGTCTCTTTCCTCTGATACCGGTACGGTGACAAGCAAAAAGATTGGTGCACTGCAGACTGAGAAATCCGATACTTGCTGACTTTTACAGCCTCTGATAGCTGTCCGACTAGTCTGAAACTTACTGACACTTACGGTTGATACGGGTACGGTGACAAGCAAAAAGATTGGTGCACTGCAGACTGAGAAACCCGATACGTGCTGACTTTACAGGCTCTGATAGCTGCCCGACTAGTCTGAAACTTACTGACACTTACGGTTGATACCAGTACGGTGACAAGCAAAAAGATTGGTGCACTGCAGACGTGCTGACTTTTACAGCCTCTGGTCATAGGCGCGGGAACAGGGGGGGCAGGGGGGGGGGGGGCAAATGCCCCCCCAAAAATTTTTGATGGGGGGCAAAAATATCTTTTGTCCCCCCAAAAAATGAAATAAAATAATTATATGTACCGGGTAGCCTAAATATGTTATTGTCTCATAAGGCCATATTTGTAAATTTCCTTGGTTTTTTAACCTTCGAAGCTGGTAGTACAATCAAAGAATATAAGTTTCTCTATCACGATCAAATTATTAAGACTGAATCACTCACGCCACACCATCCAGGGCCGAGTTTCACCGCCATGACATTCGTTCCGACCAGATTGTACGATTTCTCAAACCACCACCAAACCAACAGTTTTCTAAATCATCCAATTGATTCTAAATCCACTACCAACGACCACCAAAGTGCAACTACCTAGTTTGCGATATCAGCAATTGCTGGAAGCGAACGTTAACTCGCCATTTACCTACCTACCGATCAAATTATTTGAATAAATAATAATTTTACTTTCTCTTACTTTTGAGTTATCTCCCGTAATTCGATTAATTTTGAAATAAAGGTATATGAATGATAACAGTTTTTTGACTTTGAAATAGTTTGCCCCCCCCCCCCAACCTAAAATTTGTTCCTGCGCCCCTGCCTCTGGTAGCTGTCCGACTAGTCTGAAACTTACGGTTGATACCGGTACGGTGACAAGCAAAAAGATTGGTGCATTGCAGACTGTGAAATCCGATACGTGCTTGCTTTTACAGTCTCTGATAGCTGTCCGACTAGTCTGAAATTTACTGACTCTTACGGTTGATACCAGTACGGTGACATGCATGGTTAGCATCCGAGCTAGTGTTGTTGGCCCTATCAGTTTCTAATAGACACTACAATAGTCTCAAACTTACTGAAGGACAAAGCCAAGTTCTTGATTGGTCCAAGTCAAAAATAAATAGGAAAAGCTAAAAATTAAGTACAATCTCGTGTGATAAATTTCGGTTGGGTCGGCCGTCTGAAACTGAACTAGGAACGTATACACAATTGATCATCAAAATTGTCCTTTATCTGATATAAAATTGGTTGAAATACAGGCTATTCTGCAGGAGTTCCAAATTTAATTTCTACAGGGTTACCTCCCATATTACAATTCATTGTTGTTGGTAAATGGTTGAGGTTTTTACGATGATGAGTCCGCGAATTTATATGCCAACTAAGTCTGAAAATTGTGTTGAAAAACTCTTTAATATAATCTAGAATTTTTATCATAATTTAAAAAAGACAACACATACAAAAAATAAAATCACATAAATAAGTAAATATTAACAAACAATAATACATTAGTTAAGTTTATAACGCTTTATAACAATACATGCTTAAGCAGTTTGAGCACTCTCTGAAATTGGTTGGAGAGTTCCCTCACAATTTGCTGTATGCTAAGCTCATTGTTGACAGTTTGAGCACTCTGGTGACTCCAAAATACAATTCTTCCCCCAATGTTTTACATTAATTTCAGTGCCTAAGTTAAGAATAACCAAAAAAAAATTTATAGTGATATCCAGAAGGGCACATTGTTAGATTGCTTATTATGCTGTACCCAAGTTAACAAGTTGCCATAAATCCATTATGGTGATAACCAGGAGGCCATATTCCTAGATTCGTATATACATGTATATTTGATTCATATTTGTATAACTTTGATTCTTGCTTCAATGATATTGAGAAATGAATAAAAGTGTAGAGAGTATAAAATGATAAGATATAAAGATATAATATATTACAAGTTTTTAAGGATGTATGTAATAATTTTCTTCTTTTAATGATAGATATATATATGATAATTTATGGTTGTATGTGTGGCAGCATCAGAATATTTTGCTATTGTAGTTAAATTTGATACAGTTGAAAATTGAAATCTATTTTGTGAAATGCACTATAATTGCAATATACACCTATATATAGGCAGCAGATTTCAAAAAGAAAAACCAAAGATGCAGATCA
Source organism: Nipponacmea schrenckii (assembly GCA_030562195.1). Taxonomy (NCBI): domain Eukaryota; kingdom Metazoa; phylum Mollusca; class Gastropoda; family Lottiidae; genus Nipponacmea; species Nipponacmea schrenckii. The sequence continues at coordinate 31,388,034 of JAUJPP010000007.1, forward strand.
ACTTATTCTGTTGTAATGACTATCTTTTTTCTTTTAAAAAGAGTGATATCGCTGTTATAAATTATGTAAGGAAATGAATGATAACACAAAAACTGTATGTAATCAAACTTGTTTGCTCATTTAGCCAAACTAAAAATAAATTTAGTCACTCCTAAAATGCAAAATAACAGCAATGTTTCCAGCCAAATTTTTACAAATTTCACCTCCGCTATTTTAGAACATTGCCTAGAGCCAATTTCTCACCAGTGCCTTGAACTGCTTAAATTAGTGATGCCACTATAATGCTATATAAGGAGAATGTTTTTATTACAAGGTCTTCACCGTCTCTGTTGACCTGTAGGGCGAATCTGTTCCATACGATTCTGAAGGTCATCAATTCTTACATCTTTTAAATGTACCAAATGTTCTAATCTTTTTATTTTAGCTTGTAATATCTAGAAATAGACAAAATACATTCAGATCATGAGAGATTATGACTTTAATTTTACAATGGAGTTCTTATACATCAATCAAACAATGAAAAATTAGCATTTTTAATGTATTTTTTGTTCAATCCTATTTAAGCTTAGATTGCCAAACAACTGTACTTGTGGAGATATAAAACTGGAATTATGAGCAGATGCATACAGTTTCTTTTAAAAATCCACCATCACACTTTTATTTTGATACAAATAAAACAGTAAAAATGTTGAGATACAGCTCATATTAAAGGATTGAGGGGTACTGGAAATTTGATTCAAACTTATTTTCTGGGAAAAATTTTAGGGAAAATCTAAAGGCCACAAACTGATTGAAAATAGTCTAAAATATTGAAGTAATGAACAGAGAGGACAGGAGAGTTTGGTGTCTACTGAATATACATAAGTTTAGACTATTTGGATCTTCAATATTTAAAATACCTGTATTGTTTCTTCCTTTGCTAAATTTTCTTGTTCTTTTTCTTCTAATAGAATTCTTGGTATCATTTCATTCGAGGGGAATGGAGTTCTGTGATGAGAACTTCTGAAATATCAAAGTCATAGTTTTAAACACACTTAACTATAACATACAGAAAGTAAAGAAGCATATATAGATATACTATTTCTGATCAGTCTAATTAAAATATAGACCTAACTTTCGTTCGTATTTTATTAATTTCGTTTCGTATGTTTTTATTAGCTATTGGCTTTGTACGTAACCACTACAGTTAGGTCTAACACTGCCCTTCAATACGAACTGTTTGAACAACCTTTGACCAGCTCAGTTTTAACCAATAACGTAGCTTCCATTCCCTGCTACATGGTAATGTGACGCAAACAAGTGGTGCATTCTGAGACGTATTCGACTAGCTTATCCAGTCCGCTCAAATAGAAAGTAGAACAATATGGTTGTTTCGTCAACCGCTGATAAAATTATTTCTTTATTATGGATTCAATATAGACATCGAAGAAGGTTTGTACTAAAAATTTGTGTTTGTGTGGAATGGCCTTTGTACTAGAGATTTTCATTGGCTGTTCTGTATCAGTTCAGATTAAGTGGTGGTGTAGTGGTTATGTACAAAGCCAATAGCTAATAAAAACATTCCAAACGAAACTAATAAAATACGGACGAAAGTTAGATCTATATTTTAATTAGACTGTATTTCTGATGTTTATTAACTCAACGTTGCACATGCTCATACAGGCAGTGTTATCAAGAGAAATTAATTTCTCTCGCTACCTATGAAATCTTTCAAGAAATTAATACACAATAATAAAAAATTAACATCTTTACCAAAGCTAGTTAACTGATAGTGATATTTATATTCTACTTACGTTTTATGCTGTAGTGAGTGGCCGGTGGATAGATGTCCTGTAACATTGCGAGATGGAATAAGAGACTGACTAGTTTCATGAACGTGACTGTGACCAGGAGGTAATTTTACCTGTCCTGAACAAAAATAAAAAAATATGATTAAGACTCGATTCTTTTTGTACTTGATTACAGGAACATAGATCTGTCCATTTAATACACAAGTACTAGGGTATTTTTAAATAAGTTGTGCAATGAAATATTATTTATTTCTTTGCGGTCATGCACTTGATCGTGGTGAACATGGATCTGTCCATCTTTTATTTTTTCATATGATTTTATTACCCAATGGTCTGAATGTTTGACAGGACCATGTCCTGGTGTATTAGACCTTATTCTGACCCATGTAAAATAAATAGTCTGTGTTTGTCACCATGAGCTTAATGTTTGACTGGAACATGATTGTGCTTGTGTATTGGACCTAATTCTAACCCATGTAGAATAAAGAGTCTTTGTTTGTCTCCATGGGCTGAATGTTTGACAGGACCATTAGCTTGTGTGCTGGACCTAATTCTGTCCCATGTACATATAAGAGTTTATTTTTTTTTATTATACTAATAAATTACCTGTAGTAATATTTTGATCTGCCTCAGGTTTATCACTGATAACACGGGAAGGGGAGATAATCTTCTCTCCCTTCCCTCGGTGATTCAACTCATATTGTGCCTTAGATATTTTTACGCGTAACATTAATAAAACTTTTTCTATAACTCCGACTTTACATAGAGCTACACTCTTTATAACATCATCCGACAGCTGAAAATGCAACTTGGAAAATACTTTTCTGAAAATAGTAAAAAGAAATGGGTTGGCTTCATTAATTTCAGTTTCCTATATTCAATTTGAACACTGGTTTGTCAACTCTGTAGTGCAATCTGCTTATTATAGGTTTATGTCTTCATTGGCCCATTAGGTGCAGAAGAGTAGGACATAAAACTCTTTTTCATTTGTAATGCAATCTACAAAACCATAACAATTTTGACTACTAATATGATGTTTGTGATCATGAAATTTTGCAGCCATTTTGACCTTCAGTGGTTTTAGTCAGGGCCTTGTTATAAATCTACCCCACCCACTCACCTGTTTAATAAAGACCAGTTCTGTATTTTATGGGTAGTGGAATTGGCTGGAGCATAGTTATGTAACTCGACTATCTTGGGTAAGGAATGTTTCACTACTTCTGCTACCAACACTATAATATAGACAAAAATATGAATTATTATGAAAAACTTAAGTTTTAGTTTCCTAAAAACTTTATATTTTGGTTCTACATGACATTCAAAACAAAAATTGAAAAAAACATCTTATCCCGACCCTATGAAACTGAAAATGGCCATATTTTCATTATCCTATTTCTACAACATTCCAGTTTTGCGTTTGAATAACAACAAGAATCCATTAATATTAATTATATAATGACACAACAAAATTCACTGTCCCATACCTCCGTCCGAAAAATCTCTATTTATATTTCGTTTCGGACGAGAAAGGGGAATACTGTCAATCCAACTGTACAGATCTTCTAATTCCGATTGTTGAAATTCGTCAAAATCTTCCGCATTTTTAGGTGTCATTTCATCTGTTTGAGTTCTGTTGGAATCCATTGTTAGTTATCTAAGCGCATGAAAGAATGTCAGAGAAAAAAACAAGTTTAATCTGAGGTAATTTTATAGATTATTTACAAAAGTTTGTTTACGTTTCCGTCGATACCGCTTCCCACAATTCTCTAGTAATAGTACTTTGTTTTCCGGTCCCTAAAATTCATTTCATTACTTCAAAGTTCTCATTTCTTAAAATAGCACTGACTTTATTTTTAACAACAACCAAGTGCCATTTCTAACAACAATATGGCTGCCTTTTTGCAGAATTTTTAAAACAAGTTTGATCTTGTTTGATCTTTACATTTAACTCTGAGTTTATGTTTTTGACATCAACTTTTTAGTGGTCCCTAGAACACAGGGAAAATGACGGATGATTATGAAAAGCTTGGGAATAATAACTCGCCAGAACATGGCGGTGAAAAGTTGAAGAAAAGGAGAAAGAAGAAAGTTGCAAAGGATGACAGTTTGGTTGTTGAAAATGAGATGTCCCCTGCAGAAATCACCGATGAATTGATCTCACCTAGATCTGATAAACCAAAGAAAAAGAAGAAAAAACCACCTCAAGTCATTGAAGACCAAGTACAGGATGAATCTCAAGTAATGTTATTTTTAAACATTTTTGTTAATGCTAGTCTAGTCAAAATCCTAGACGAAAGGGGTTTCGCTACGCTTCACATACCCTTCCGTCTACTTTGGGTCTAAGGCGAAGACAATCGCAATTCTGTCTACACTGTGTAGACAAGTTTTATGGTTAAATTGTGAGCTTACTGTTAGTTGCAATCAGCCAATCGCGCATTTTACATATAGAACAACATATCCACACTAAAGTCCATTAAGGTCAACACCTAATTGCTTTCAGTTATCGAAAACTTTAGGCCGATCGGCAAGGAGGTCGAAAATATAAAATCATATCTGTCATTTTTTGGTCAACTGCGATTTGATTGGCTGTCAAACAGGTCATGAGTGCAAATTTGGACACATCGATAACCGTACAAAAACGATATATTAGTTATTATAATAAATAGACTAGTTGATTTAAAACTTGAAACTTATTAATTAAATTGAATATTAGAACAATTTTATATGATATATTTGATTTTCAACATGATTTATGCATCGGGAAGCATGTAGTTATTACACTAAAAGTAACTCTTCTCGGGAAATGGTTGCGTGAATAATTTTACACATTTCAAAATGGCGGCTGATTCAACAATTTATAGCTAAAAACAGAAAATTTGTAGCGGTACGATATTGGGAAGTCATTTACTAAAATAAATGCTAGTTTTGTTTTTGTGCTTTATATACCAATGATTTCATGCCTATTTTCAAGCCTTACGCTGGTTTCTATAATTGCTATTATCTCACAAGAGAAACTCATCGTGGACTCTGTTTTGAACAGAGTCCATAAGTGGACGAATGCTAGTCTACATGCCATAATTACGTGTTTTATTTCCATAGTGTACTGCAGATGTTGTTAAACATAAAAATGCAAAAGAAAATGGCCTATATGTTGTGAAAATGAAGAACCAGTACAATAACAAGACCTTTTATACTTTAGCAGACGACAGACAATCATGAATGAAGTGGGAAAGAAACAATGCACCATTGCTGCAGACTGTTGTAGCCCTTATAGCATTCTTTTTATCTTGACACTTTTTTTTTTTATTTGAAGGTTGAAAATATTCCAATGAAGAAGGTTCGGAAGAAGAAGAAAGTAATTCAAGATGAAGGTTTAGGAGTAGAAAATGAAATGTCACCAGCTGAAGTCACGGATGAAGTTATTTCACCTAGAAGTCCTAAAACTGATAAAGTAAAAAAGAAGAAGAAAAAGAAAACCCCTGTCGATGAAACGATAGAAAATCAGGTGAGAAACTTCGTCATCAAAGTCATTACCTGGGAATAAATATTAAATATAAAATTTTTTTTTTTTGTCCTTCCATTCTTATTTTGAGTAAAATCTTTGTACCGGTATGCCACTCCATAACACAAAGACAGTGTCATTCATGACAAAAACACTTCCAAGAAGCTACAATTCTGGATCAGAAAACTATAATTATTAAAATGATCAAGAACAATTCACTTATGAATTTTGTTTCTTGTAGGTTGAAGAAATAAATGATGTAGGTTCACCAGAGCCTGTAGAAGGCGAACCAGAGCAGCCAGCAGCAGAGACTCCGAGAAAGATGAAGAAAAAGAAAAAGAAGCCGAAGGAAGAGACAGAGGAAGTTGTCCAACCTGAAGAAGATTTAAGTCCTCGTGAAATTGAAGATGAAGGCAAAATTTTAGCTGTCATGATACATCGAACAGATAATTTAAAAAATAACTTTTATATCCAACATCCGTTAGTTCGCGTTCATATCGTAGACGAGATTACTGGGCATTATTTGGCTAAACAACATCAAGACAGAGCTGTGACATCGTTTTACGAAACAAGGGCAGATAATTTAGAACAGATTCTTCCTATTATGACTCAACCTTTTGTTTTCCGTCAACAAAAATCCACTCTACCAGTTTGGGAAGAACTTTTAGTATTCAACGAAAATTTTAATTATTTTATTCAAGAACGTCCACAAGTGATAGTGTTTTTTGAATTGATTGATTTTGTGAGTATGAACAAAGCCAGTCGTCAATACTTGAATATTAAGAGCGAAGGTGGTTGGCACAGAATCGCGTGGGCTTTTTTGAAGCTTTTTGGAGGAAACAAGGAATTGAATGTTGACAAGAAAGTAAGGTTACAACTTTTTGAACCACCCAATAACTATAAGTTGAAGACTGGCCAAGTGGAGCTTTTCCAATGGTGGCAGAATACTGTTCGAGAATCTTACCCATCAACCTTGTATGTCACAGTAAAGGGAATTAACTCCCCTAATATGGTAGAACCGTCAACAAGGTCCATGTTTCCAACACAAGAAGAACTTGGTAAGATGTCTTATGAAGAATTACAGAGAAGTATGAATTTTACAACTAAAACTCATGAGGAGAGCAAAAGGCCTGTAACCTCTTGGAACAGACTTCTTGGTCAGACTTGCCGTATACCAAATCAACAGATGATGTCTTTGAAAGCCGGCAGGAAAGGTTGCTTTGTTTTGAAATTTTCCCATGATGGAAGAAGTCTCGCTTGTGCTTGTCGAGATGCAGAGAGCTATCCCATAATAATTTATGAAATTCCATCTGGAGAGCTGTTAGGAGAACTGACCGGTCATTTTGGTATCATTTACGATCTCTGCTGGTCAAAACGTGACACACAGCTTCTGTCAGCTTCTAACGATGGTACAGCAAGAATCTGGAATGTTAAGAAATTTCTCGAAGAACATATTTTGCCACATCCAACTTTTGTCTACACAGCTCAATTTCATCCTAAAAATGATTCCGTCATGGTTACTGGAGCCTTCGATCAAGTGATCAGGGTTTGGGACGTGGAAGGGGAAAAGGAGGAGGACTACTTAAAGCAGGAAGTGGAGGATCACCATGGTCACATTAATTCGGTGTGTTTCGACGAGGAAGGAGAGAAGCTGTATTCTGCTGACAGTAAAGGAGTTATACTGGTCTGGAATATGTTTGTCTCTGAACAAAACTTACAAAATTCGCGTCGTGGATTCATCACAAATTGCACCAAGTATCAAGAAATTAAAGAACCAAGCATCAAAGACACGCCCATTAACTATTTAAAAATGCATCCAAGTGGTCGTAAACTGTTGGTTCATTGCCGTGACAACATTATCAGACTATTTGATCTTCGCGTTCAGCGAGTTATTCAGTATTATATAGGGTCTTTAAATTTCCGTGACAAATTACGCAGTGCTATATCACCCTGTGGTACTTTTGTTTTTGCTGGTAGTGAGGACAACATAGCGTACGTGTGGAACTCAGATTCTGGTGATCAGGTTGCGAAATACACTGAGTTGAATTATAACCAGCCTGTAACAGACATAGATTATCACCCTCGAGATCATATGATCGCTTTATGTTCAATTGGAGAAAATCAACCTGTACTGCTATATAAATACAATCCAAACACAGCCTTGCTGGAAGCTGGTGTCTACCAATCAGCAGGTGAGGATTCTGACACTCAAGATGAGGCTCTTGTAGCTACAGCACGGACTATGGAGAGTCCACGAAGAACCCAAAGAAAGGATGATCCTCAGAGACAGACTTTCTCGCCAGAACCAACATCTGCTCGAGTTTTAACAAAAGATCAGTTTTATGCACATGAAACCAATCGTTATCAAAATGTTCTGAAAAAACTGGAGACTGTTACACTAGGGGGTGACCCTACCCTATTCTCACCCCACGCCCATCCTACAATGTCCAGTGTTATGCAGCAACAAACTTTTAACTCCCAGTCTCTGTATATGAAAGATGCTGATTCATCATGGCGTCCAGGATTCTCAGACATCGGTCGTAGAAGTGGTGCTAGTCACATTTATCAAGGTCGTCTTCCACAATTTTCATTAACACAAACTCAAGGTAAAGCCCAGTTTTCTTTTCAAGCACCTATTGGCAAAAGTTCTCCAAAGAAAATGGTGGTTGCTATTTGTGATTACAAAGGTCAAAGGTCAGATGAACTGTCGGTATTTAAAGGGGACATAATCAAGTTGCTGTATAAGGATTCAGCTAATTGGTGGATGGGAGAATTAGCCAATGGACAACAAGGATATTTCCCCGCTAATTATGTTGCCGTGGAAGGCGCGGAAGATGAGGAAGGAGAAGAGGAATCTAACGAAGTTGTCCGTAAAAAAGATCGAAAGAAAAAAGTTGTACATATGAAATAAGCCTGGTTTGTATCACACTGTGTTTTTCTATCATCAAAAAGTGCCAAATACTAACTTTGTGCTCTGGGAATCTGTGAATCCTTTGGATAACCTTTCAGAAGCAAAGACATGCCTTGAATTTAAAATTATTGCATACTGAGGTGAATGTTTTAAAATTTAATGAAAATCTGAACAGTTTAAATTGCTTGGTTATTTTTTTAATATATAACATATTTAGGGTTATGTATGAAATCCATATTCATCTTAGATATCCATCTGTATATCAAATATTTCTCTCTTGAAAATGTTTTATATCCATGCTTGCCGTCCAGGAGTCAATAATCTCTGTAACTCTGTGATATAATGGTCTTTTTAGAATCATATTTTTAGTAACTTTCATTTTAATTAAAATATATACCCACACAATACCCCATGATGTGTTGAAATAGCAGATTGCATTATACATAAAAGTGCCTATGTTTAAAATAATTAAGAAGTCTGAAATTGTTTCAATTTAGTTTATATCTGTAATATTAAATGAAATGAAAGGAGTTTTACGTCCTACTCTGTAATATTATTACTGTTGCCTATTAGATATTCATCTATCATAGACTAAGATTTTAATTCTCCTTGTTTTTATTTTTGTATTATGATGTAGGTTATTCAAATTGTTAATGTATAGTATATTAAACACAATGTATTGTTTCACAGATTGTTATAATGCAAACAACACCAACTGACTTTAGCAGTGGACTTTTCAAGCCTTTAGTGCAAATATCCAACTGCGGTCATGCTGTTATTTGATTAACTTCCTCTGAAATTACAGGAACCCTAGATATTTGTCCAGGGATTTACTTAAAGGGGCACAATCTTGATTTTTAGTGGTCGTTTTGGGCCTTTGTTACATTTAAACAGTCCTCAGAAATACTCAAGCTCTAAGAAAATCGCAAAATACCTTGAAATATACCTAAAAAAATTCACTTTTTATTTTTTTTCTGTTCTGTACGCGGCTGGTCTTCAGTCAGTCTGAAAATTGTGTGTCCTGTTGACAAAATCTACAATTGTTATTACATGTACTTTCTTTTTGTTTTATCAGTGTGGGCCTGCGCAGTATTCTATTTATAACTCTTTGATTTTCCAGTATGGCGGGATGTTCATAATATCTTAAGACATTATGATTTTCAAACACGGATAAATATGTATACCCATGGATTTGAAGGCTCAAATTTCAAAGGTAAGCTCTGTAGACTATGTCTGATTAGCTAAACAAAAGAATTCATGTGTTTGAGGCTGTCGGATGATTGTCCGAAACAAATCAAGCCTGTGCCCCTTTAAAGAGGGACCGTCAGCAATTTCGGGAATTGATTTGGGCTTTGATTATATTTATTTGTAAATACATAATATGAACACTATTACTGATTAGTCTTGGAATGATGACAAACCTGTACCTTTGATACAAGCTGAACTGCCATTTGTCAATTGATAAATTAGGACTCACTTTTATTCTAATAAATTATTTTATCAAATAAATAAAATAAATAGACACTAAATAAATATTAATATCTTATCATTTATAATATCTAATACTTTCTTCTATTTTGATTGGAATCATATAAATAATAACAATACAAGCACTAACATAACAAATTTTGAGACATTTCGGAGGCCTACATAAAGTTTCTTACTGTTTATATTTCAAACTTTGATCTATACCAGAATATTCAAATTTCTACTATTACTGCCTCCAATTAATCAGTTACACAAACTGCAGTTAATTTGTCAATAGTCAAATGATACTATGACAAAGGCAATGTACAGCATTCTAAGATTTGCCATAGGTAAAATCATATAACCTGTCAAGTAAAATGGTGAAATTGTACGAAAAAAAATATGATAAATAAAATATAAGAACCGTTGGTCTCATTAGTAGGCTGCTATTATTGGTGTGTAAACAAAATTGTTCATGTTTACACAAAAAACAAAAAATGAAATATAGTTTCTACAACACTTACTAAATAGTAGACCTATATATAAGTTAATTTTCATCTGTATTTTAAGCTTGTTACATACTTGACACAAAACAAACAGTCTGTATGAAATAATACTATATAAATATAATGCTAGTAACCTCAATGCTGATGTAAATTGTGGATACAGAAGACACTGTCTAGATGGATGAAAACATACTCCAAAATCCTATAAATATTATTCCAAGTAAAAGATTTTGATATCAAAACATGTACCGGTATAGTCAATTAAGCAAAGATACCATCATCAATCAGGTGTGATTTGTAACATTAACACATAAAAACCACCTTAATTCAACCTCTCTTGATATCTACCATGTTCACTTTTCTAGTCAACTGTTTTTAAACAACATGTCTGAATATACCCAAACTTTTGGAACAATTAAAATATCAAGTGTCTGGGAAACATTTCTACAAATATTTAGAAGAATGTTATAAAAAAATGGTATAAAAATTATTTTGCATTTTGAAGAAACTATTATAAATATTTGGAAGGCAAGAAAAACTATCAAAATTATTTTACAAAAGGTTTATGATAAATATATCACAGTTAAAATATGGCTTCCTGGATTATTATTATTATTATATTATTATTTTGCAATCTATTTCACAGTCTGTAGTAGGGGAGATGAAATGAGCTATAACAAATGATTCAATCAAATGCAAAACAAGACAATGTTGACTCTAGCTTATGAATTACATAACAGAATCTTAAAGGTGCTTTAGAAAGATAAACATCTCCTGGAGCAGTGGAATAACAAAATGTATATTGTTAATAATTGAATTACTTCTATTGAATTGATATACCTGTTGCTTCATTATTGAGGCATTTCATTACAATTTTCATTTCATTTTAAAACTATAATACTTGTTTCTACCCTATTAACCGAAATCCTGAGCAAGTGCTTATATGGATGATTATTTAATTCTAGCATTAGTCATCCTTTCTTCCAAGTCTTGTATTCTGATATCTTTTAAATGAAGGAGATGCTCCAGTCTTCGAATCTTGGCATTTAAAATCTGAAATAAAACCATAAAGATCCAATCAACTTTTTTAATTCCTCCTATACTCCGTGACAGTGCCTTCTGTTAATTAGTAACTTATTGTCCTTCAACTGTCCTAACCTTTAATTCTTTGTTTTGGAAACTTTGGAAGTTAGTAATGTTTGGCCCATGTTTTAGCTCACTTCTTTGTTTTGAAAACTTTGGTTCCAAGTTTTGTTAGGCTTTTGTTTCAGCTATATTCTTTGTTTTGGAAACTTTGAAAGCAAGTCATATTTGGCCTTTTGTTTTAGCTAAATTACAATAATACCTGTATTGTTTCTTCTTTAGCTATGCATTCACCTTCCTGATGGTCTAATAATGATCTAGATACATTGTCTGTAACAGGTGCTTGCATAGGTCGATTACCATACGATCTACAATCATATCCAATCACAAACCTTTAGTTGACACAAAGTATACAACATTTAAATGAACTTTACTTTATTTCCATTATCATCATGATTATTTTCAAGCAAATCAAAATAAAACTTCTTAACAAATTTACTGCTATAATCCCTAGCGCAAAGGGCGGATACTTCTTAATCTGGTAAACTTTTAAATGAATAATATAAGATTAAGCACTTTATAATTACATATTATAATTAATATTCATCTTTCTGAAATTTTAGAGTTTTAAGAGTTATAGAATAATCTAAAGTTAGTAAGTAAAGTTGTTATATTCTACTGTGCACACAGTATAAAAACTCTTAACGAAATTGTTAAATATCTACTACAAGTTAATTCATTATGAACAATTGGCTTATATAAGGTCAAATTCACTACGGTTTAGGCCGTACAAAGTAAATTGTCTGTTTTACAGGCCCCGCGCGCTCCGGTAAAATACCCCGCGCTCCAAAACTATTTATTGACATTTTGGAATAATTAATAAATAATGCGCGCGCGTCTCCAAAATTGTGTGTAAAATAGAGTTATTTCCCTGTTCCCGAAATTATTTGTTAACATAATTATCTCCCTTTACGTTTAACGAAAAACCGGAAGTGGCTTAGAATGCGTTTTTCATCACCGATAAAACGATAAAAAGATTTTCTTCTACAACTTTAAACTGAAATTGATTCTGATACAATTTAACGTTCGAAAAAACAATTATTTGCTGAAGGAAGCACAATTATGAAAATTATTCACACTTTCGTGAGGACAATCCAAACATTAAATTAATCGTAATCTTGATGATTTCGTTCCTGGATAATAATATTAATGATGGAACAAATCGAGACCCGTTACAATTACAAGTAAAAGAATGCACCGGGTTTTTACCGCTTTTCTCATGTTAAAACCGGAAGTACTCCGTTAGTACCAGTTATCGAAATGAAATGAAATGAATGGAGTTTTATGTGCTACTTTTCTGCACGAGTTATCGAAAAATCGGCATTTGTAACATAATTATTAGAATAGAAGTTCGATCTAATCAGATTGATTTGTTCTTGCCATGTGATGTATGACAATTTGTTCCAAAATTTCCAATAATAATAATTATTACCACACAATGGCATTTTAAAATACAGTTTAAAGATGGATAGAAATGGATTAGTACTGTAGTAGAATAACATTGTCTTGACATAATATTATCAGCCCTGATGCACCCTAAGTCCATCATTGTCAGAGGTAGTAAATATGTTGGAATGATTATGTTTATGTGAAGTTGAAAGGTAAAAAGGTTCTGTTATTTCTATCAACTAATATCATTCAAACTCTAAAAACATCTGATAGATGCATCTGAATGGGGATTTAAATCTATTTTTTAAATTTGTAGAAATAAATAATAAATAGCTTCGCTCGCTCCGATTTTTTCTGGTGCCAAATTTAAAAAAGCGCTTATAAATAATAAATAATAAATTCGCCCTCTCGCCCCATTTTTTTAAAAAAAAGGCCTGTAAAACAGACAATTTACTTTGCACGGCCTTATATATCTATTCCTGTCGACTCATCCGTACATGGGTACAGTTAATCTGGGTAAAATCGATGCCAAGAGCTTTGGCCATGGACCATCTGGTAGAAAGGAACCTTAAATGTGAACCTAATTTGTTATCCTTGTAAAATGTATTGTGATAAATATTATTAGAATGAACCTGAATTCCTTAAGCTATGGTAACAGATCGTTATGTTCGGAGAAATTTGACAGGAAATTGCAAAAAAAAAAATACTAAAATCTATCACGCAGAGCATCTACTGGTTTGACTATAACTTACTGAGGCCTTGGGTGTTTACTTATTACAACTTTTCTATTAAAAGACAACATTAATCACAGTTTTAATCAATTACCATTGTCACATTATATATGGTTATCATTGATGTCAAGAAAAGCCAGTAAAGATCATGTTTGAAAAATTTATAGTTGCAGATATAAATGAACTAGTGAACATGTATCTGACTTTTGTAAATAACAAATCTAATCAAAGACATAGCACGCATTTTCAATGTCGGATGTGAGCTCTTATCTCAATCAGCATGTGACCTTGAATAATTCAAGTTGACCCAGCTGTAAATGGGTATGAATAATCCTGAGAAATCAATGTCAAGTGGTTTGGCCAAGGACCAGCTGGTAGAAAATATCCCTTTCACTGCGGACTTTTGAACCTAAGTTGTTATCCTTGTAAAATATAGTTGTTTCGTTCTTTTTTGTCACTAAATACCAGCCCTTATAACTTGATATCCAGAAAAGAGAATACTCACACTCTAGGAGTAGTTCGACGAGGCTGATTTCTAGGGGAGATAAATGAACTTTTAGCAGCTTCATACCCGTTATTATTCTTCTCACCAACTTAAAAAACAATTATACCTTATCTTACAACTTCATAACTATAAATACTGCTATAAGATTTGAGGGTACATATAACAAGAAAACGCAAGGCAATATAAATGGTATAACACACTACTTTAATAACAAGGTACATAACACACTACGTTAATAACAAAGTACATAACACACATTCTTTAATAACAAGGTACATCAGTCTAATTAAAATATAGACCTAACTTTCGTTCGTATTTTATTAGATTCCTTTTGTAAGTTTTTATTAGCTATTATATGTAACCACTAGTTAGGTCTATCACTGTCCTTCAACACGGACTGTTCGAACGACCTTTGACCTAAGTCAGTTTTAACCTAATGACCTCTGATTTAACCGATCCACTTAATTTGAAATGATACAGAACAGCCAATGAAAAAACCTAGTACGAAGGCCATTCCACATATCAAACACACATTTTTAGTACAAACCTTCTTCGGTGTCTACATTGAATCAATAATAAAGAAATAATTTATCAGCGGTTGACGAAACAGCCATATTGTGCTACTTACTATATGAGCGAACTTGATAACCTAGTCTAATACATCTCAGAATTCACCAATTGTTCGTGTCACATTACCATGTCGCAGGGAATGGAAGCCACATTATTGTTTAAAACTGAGTTAGGTCAAAGGTCCTTCATATGGTCGTTAAAGCCAATAGCTAATAAAAACATATGAAACAAAACTAATAAAATACGAACGAAAGTTAGGTCTATATTTTAATTACACTGAAGGTACATAACACACTTCGTTAATAACAAGGTACATAATACACTTCGTTAATAACAAGGTACATAACACACTTCGTTAATAACAAGGTACATAACACACTTTGTTAATAACAAGGTACGGTACATAACGTTTCAACACAATTTATATGTTTCCAAATGAGCCAATAACCGCAATCAAGAAACTGTAAGAAAACTATGACCCTACTGTCACTTAATTGAGCTTATGAAATACCAACCTGTTTTAGTTGTTTTTAAATCAGCCGTTCTAGATTTTAGATAAGGATAATTTTTTCTGATTCTTCTCTTTCGGTCTAATTCTTTATCAATCTGATTTCTGACTAACATTAAAATCTTCTCGACAACTTTAGCTCGAGCATTGGCTAACGCTCTAATTACATCCTCAGATAGATCCATATCAATCTTTCTTAGCACTCGTCTACAGTCAAAAAAGGAGGAGTTTAAATCATCAAAGGTTTACTTGTTTATCTGAGACCCTATTCTACTTTGCATGCTATTCATGAAAAATTGAAACACTCTAATTAACATTTGAAAGTATGAAAGTGCCTGTTGCATATTCAGTATTCATTCAATATAGAACAAAAATGATAATCAATTTCGCTTAAGCCTTTCAACCCTAGCTACCATAAGCATATCTAGAATCTAGACTCTGCTGATACAAAGAGACGTCACCTTATACCTTCAGTTATGATTTCCAGTTCTTGATGTATTCAATTTGATTTAGACTTAGGGTTCAAACAGTTAAAATTTCAAAATGTAATTTAGTACTACTGACCGATTAAGAAGAAACCAATTCTCCATCTTTTGATTTGTATTGGAAGCTGGTGTATAGTTGTGAAGTTCTACTAGTGCAGGTACATAATGTTTGATTATCTCAGCAAGCAAAACTGAAATAAAATTAGAACTAAATAAAATGGAGTAGGTAGGCCTACATGATTTAATTATCTCAGCTAGCAAAAAATTAAGACCTATTTAACAAAGGGTAGGGCCTTCACCAAATCCACAGAAAGATGACAAATAACTTGAGTAACATGGCTTATATAATCTATGTCTAATGTCTTTTGGCACATCATCATCATGATTTGCTTTCTTTGTAAATCTAGTGATATCTAGACGGACTTGTGTGAGCAGTGTGATTTGTTTGAAAAAAGGTACTGTGATGGTAAATAAAGCATAGGCAAAAACGATGCTTACTGGCATCAGAAAAATCTTTCCCAATATTTTTCTTCGGTCTTGATAAAGGGATGGAATCAATCCACTGATACAAGTTTTCCAACTCAACATCGTCATAATAATCCTGCATTTCAAGCCGAGTATATCCATCGGCTGTTTTTTTCATTGAGACATAATCCGTCATTTTTACATCTTAACGCCACATAATCCCTTTCAATTGTTCCAGGATGATAAAATGGCAGCAGCCACACATTAGTCTTATTGGATTTTGAAGACAAACATAACAAAATAGCTCATAATTAATTAAAAAGAAATGTAAACAAATAATAACAGCCTAAAGTCAGCCATTTTGGCATCCGTCGTCTAGTAACAATAATACTCGGCACAAGTCCAAAAACGAATTCTGAACAATAGCAAGGGAGGTAATTCAACTTCACTAAATACAAAATTTACAATAGGTCATAATAGAACTTATATAATCCGATGAACTGGGATTAAAAAATAACAGCTAATATCATATTAGTTACTTCTAAATCATAAGATCTCAAAACTGTTAACAAGCTTAGAATATTTTGTCAATTAATAAAATTTCTTTGTAACAAAATGTATTTGTCTCTACCAATAAATTAATAGATCACTATGCCGACTAACCGTGAGTCCGTGAACCGATGAGGATTCACCTAATCTGAATGTCCCAGCTGTAAAATGATGAAGATCCAACTAATTGTAAACTAATAAGTATGTGACGTGGACTGGATAATTTATAATTGATTTTTTCTTTAGCCTACTTTCTATACAATATATCAGTCGACCGGCAAAAATCCCTAATGTTGTTGTTCTGTAATTCACCATTTTTACCAATTTAAATAAACGTTTATTATGGAAATGGTGCAAAATTTATACTTTTCATGGGGGGGGGGGATCATTCGGGGAACTCATAGGCACCTATTTTAGACTATCCTGTCTACACGTAGGCCTACCTGTGGAAGAGTTAAATAATAAAATTGACATCATATACCATCTTTAATACCCAACGTTTCGTCAAAAATGTTTTGACCTCTTCAGGGGAAGAACTAAATTAATATTGGCTTTAATATCAAACGACCTGTGGAAGAGATCACATTAAATAACGGAACAAAATTTTAGGATATGCTACTCCTTATTATTACATTCTACATTGTCGTCAGGGGATGAAGTGATGGTGATAATGTAAATTGTCGAAACGTTGAGTAATAATAATCAGGAATAGTATACCGAAAAAGTTTATTCCGTTACGGTATCTATAATTCTCACTGTTTAATAGTGCTCACGATAATTAATAGTCATTTAGAAGTCACGACCGAAAACCAATCTGGAATAATATTGGATCACCACATCTTTTTTCAACTAAGTATTTAAATCGAATCCTCAAAATCCAGATTTATTTTGAAAGATGAATATTGTTGCAGTTTAGTCATACCGTTATCATCCCCTAAACCTTTTCACAAAAGTGTGTAAAAAAAAAAGTCTCAACAATATAAATTCCATACAAGAATAAATCTACCATTAAAAAAAATCTACTCAGACAAAAAAAAAATTAAGCATGATTATCTCCCTTTACTTCCGTGCTCTTTTTTCTTTAGAGGTCAAATTCGACATTCCAAGTAATCAATATGGCGTCTTTTTGTCAGAAGAATTTAGATTTTGGAATGGAATTGGCTTTATATTCGTCTTTATGTGTCACAAGTTCATCCCAAGGTAATGTATTTTGATTCTTCTATTACTCAGGATGTTGAAAACACAAATGTTTATGGCGATTCATTCAAAACTTATCAAAGACTTGGTGAAAATAAATCGACACCATTTTCTGAAAATTTTGTTATTTTTTTGTTATTGTAGATTCAATATAACAATTTAAATATGTGGAAACAAAATCACAATGTGCGCTTTAGGGATCAAAATCGCAATACTGGCCTCTAAATATTTTTGTATCTATTCTCGAGGAATAGGATGGTTATGTTGGGTCATCATAAAAATGAAATGTCACTTTTGCAATGTGTACAAATTAAAGTCAAAGGGGGATAACCATTTTTATAAGGATTTTGTATCCTGTGATATTGGCTTTAATAATACTTTACTACTTGTTTGTTTATTATATCTGATATTTGTTTATTATATCTGATATTTGTTTATTAGACTATATCTGATGTTTGTTTATTATATCTTAAATTTATTTTTCAGTTACACCATACCATGGCTGAGGAAAGCCAGATAGAAGAAAATGTTGGGTTGAATCTGAGTGCAGTAGCGAGGATTCTAATGACACCAACAACAGCAGTCAGAACAGAAACTATCGTAGTTGATGGAAACTCTTCTGAGAGACGTGTCGAGAACCATAGATTGTCACCCCCAGGTCGTTCCACTCCTCCCTCAACTTCAACAACTGCCACAGCAACTATTATCACACATTCAACATCAACAAATCGAGTGCCAACCCCATCACTTCAACGACCCTCATCACAAAATCATCTACAACAGGATGATGTGGAATCAAACGACCCCGGTTCCGATATAGAAATAGATGTCAGTGCCATAGATGATAGTCAATCACCAACAGACCTATCTGTGTTAAATCCAGAGCTCTCACCTGACAGCTATGAATATTCCCCTCTAGCTTACACTACATCTGGTGGATATTACAAATGCCGATTTTGCAGTTTTTCCACCTTGACTTACACCCATCTTCAACTTCACATGCCAAAACATGGGGGTAAGAATATAACATGTATGGAACTTTCATTACCTCTTTCACTTTTTGTTTCTCTTTACATTTTCTTTTAAACTTGAACTTATTATTTAGGAGATATTTCTTGAAATAAGGAACCTTGTTGGCTTAGTGAGTTGGATGCTTGCTCACTAACTTGGGGATCTAAAGATCAATTCCAGCAAAGGTCGAGATGAACTTGGATTTTTCAACGAAAAGGGTGGCATGGAATTAGTTTTTGGTTGTTACCTTCAATGCTTTTGAAGATTTAACTTTAAATACTTGTCTTATTTGACAGGACCAATTTTAGTTAATTTATGATTAATAAATTTATTTCAGGTTTAAAAGCTTTGAAGTGTCCCCTATGTGACTATACTACAAGTGACAAGAGTAATTTTCGTCGTCACAGAAGACTTCACAATCGTTCTAATCCAGCTACTGTTTTACGCTGTGGCAAATGTGAGTTCACCACAGTCTTACCAAGAAAAATTCGCGAACACTATTGTCACGAACATAATGAAGACTATAATTCTAATTTACCCCAAGTGGCAACTAGTGCTTCAATAGTAATCCCTAGATACACTGATACTCATTTCAACGGTTCACAACATATCGACATTGCCCAAGGTCATTGTTCGTCGACGGCACTGGGTCAAGGTCATTGTACAGTGACAGGCGTTTCAGTCGGCACCAGTGGACTCCATTCATTACTTACAACTGGCACTAATCCTGGAATTCAATTCGCAAGAGCCAATCCACTCATGCCAAACTGCATTAATCAATTTACATATGAAACCCCGAATCATCGTGCTCATGAAGATCGTACAATGGCGTCTGATTATTTACGGTCCATTGTCTCAAATATAATCCCTGCCCCACGTGTTCCAGCTACAAGTACCATCACATCGTCTAGTTTCTATTTACCCCACGTTGTGGAATCCTCCCAAGATATCATGTCACCAACCAATCAAAAGACAAGTAGGCAATATCACATGACCGATGACAACCAGAAAATGAAGTTTAAATCCGAGCCAATGGATAATGACGATATATCTGACGTTTCTAGCTCTGCTATACCATTAGTGATTCACTCTCGAGAAGTTCCCCGCCCCATGGAAGCACAAACCACCCAAAGACTTTCGATAGATATTTATGATAGTAACGTTCATCCTGATCATAGTACCGAAGAATTTTCATCCAATCAAGTTTACTCTGATGTTGGTTCTCGGCGTAAATATCAACGAGGCAGCACGAGCCAAAATATCAACATCAAATGTGAAATGTCTCATATTGGAATTCAGTGTTCGTTACCAGTCATCAAGCGCGAACCTATTGACAATGATTTAAATTATAGTGACAGTCGCAATCGGTCTCAAACTTATCTTATCAGCCGCAGTGTTCAATGTGACCTCCTAACACAGAGGACTGCTAATCGTTCAAACTTTGACTCTGTTGAAAATGATCAACATCATTCAGAGAGTCGGTGTAATCATTGTGGTATCACGTTTGAAGATGAAGTGCTCTTTTCTATACATATTGGTTGCCACTCCCATACAGAACCTTTTGTCTGTAATGTTTGTGGCAAACAGTGTATCAACAAATACGGTTTTTATTCTCATATTATGCGGGGACATCAGTGCTAAATATTAAGTTTTTTTTTATGGAAATAATGTTGTGATTTCTTCCTTTGCTTGTTTTGGCTGATAAGGTGAAAATTAGGCGAAAAAAATTTTGTTTTCTTTTCCGACTTAACTGCATTTCGTTTTGCCTATACACAACTCTGCCTAAGACAAAAATTATTGTTTTCATACATTGACTAACAATGTTTTGAATGCTTCTGTAAATGGTTTGGACTTTCTTTTCCATTGTTTATCCATGTGTCTCCTCTGACACAATTAATATTGTAAACAGATTGCTAACTTAAAGACAATTAAGATAAAGAAACACTTGTCTATATGTTTTTCACGATTAAAAAATTAACATGTTTTTTTGCCAATTTTACAAGCAGTACTTGAAGTCATAAGAAATAGTTTGAGAAGAAACAAGTAAAGGAAGACATCAACACCTTGCTATAATAGTGTATTTTAGTGGTTAGGTTGGACTACAAGATGTTATATATAGACTAGATGTCTAATTGTTATTTGTTATACTACAGGCTTATTTAAAGGGGAATTCCCTTTCAATTTTTTTATCCTTTTATAGAAGTTATATATGCCTTTTTTTAAACTGAACACAAATTTGGGAAAATTTTCTTAATCTGAAATATATGCCTCTCAGAACAGTGAACACTGTCCATCAATCTTCTTCAACAGTTGAAAATCTGCTGTCTGATAAAAATAATATTCATTGCACACTGCATAGTGTTGTATGTTTTTAATAGTAGAATGATGTGTATTAATGTATGAGAAAAACTCTCCAATTTCAATGGTAACAACATGGCATCATGAATACCATAATCTTTCATGGGTTATTGCCCTTGCCTCTTTTATAAGTAAGCCTGTAGATTTTTTTAAATCTTGTATTCAACTATTAAATTTGAAGCTGAGCTTATTTCAAACCAAAAGCTATTTTTATGGTTGGTGCTAGGCTTTATCTTATTTGTTATCTTTTTGAAATTTTTTGTGTTTGTAGACGAATCATGGGTACAATTCGAAACATAACGTAAACAAGCCACTGTATTTGGAGGTAGGATTAGTAGTAAACACAATATAAGTCGAAGGTTATGTAATGCTTATTGTTACTAACAGAGATTGTAAAGAGGGTTTCTGAAGTTTTAGAATTATCTTCCATTTGCTTCATTCTAATATTCTGTTAGACATTCTTGGCACTTGCAATTCCACTTCAACTAAAAGTTAACATCAGCATCGCAAAGCGGGTATTAATAAGCTTATATTTAGACTTTTGTGTGTCTGTGATGTTATAAAACACTTAGTTTTAGTGGATTTACAGAGGTCTGAACCACAGAGGTCTGAATGAATATTGAAATGGTAAAAATTGAGGAATGGTGGAAAAAGATCAATGGTGTACATTGATGCTATGAGTGTCTTTTAGGAAACATCTTTGCAATCCTTGTAATTTTCCTCAATTAAAAAGATTATTTTGAAGCAGCCTAGTATGTGCTTTGTTTGACTATAAGGTTAGAGCTAATGTTATAATTTCAAGAGACATTGATAGCTTCTATATTTATCATTGTCACAAATTTTCTTTATGGAGGTTCATTGACATTTGTGGGTTTTTTTTTTTACCAGCTTTTCAATTTTCTATCAGAAAGAAAGAAAAGAGCATTTTTCAAGGAGTATATTCACACTTCAGTGTTTGCTTACTCTTCTTGAAACAGGGTAACATTGAGGCACCTTACATCCTCTGAGTTGGCTGAACCTGGTCTTCTAATGTAGAATTCTGGATAATTTTATTATTGAAGGCGTAAGAAGTAAAGGACGGATTTTGTTATATTTCTTATATGATTATTTTGCAATATTTTTGAGAAAATTATGGTCAAAATTGGGTGACCCTTATGTAGTTTCTGATAGCTGCAATAAAGGGGATTGATTCAACACCATTTAAGTTGTGTAGGCTTCTCCATGAAGGACTGGAAATATTGTATATGTTTTCCTGACTTTACTGGCCTACACCTGTCAGCAATAGCTATCAAGGACTGGTTAAGATCATCCCGTTTTGACCAAAATGGTTGAAATATTTGTATGTAAACAGACAGGCATAATGAATGACGCAAATTTTTGTAGTGAATCAAATATATTTATGCATACCCCAAAACATTTCAAAACATAAACATGAGCATGTACTTATTTCAGATATAAAAAAATCTTAAAGAACCTTAGCACTTCGGGTCATTTACTTAATCTGCTAACTAACAAGTTTATCCTAAATTATGAATGTTATTTCACAAATCAAACTAACTGCAGTTCCGTTTTGAACATCATGGATGAAATTGGCTAGAATTCAAAAACTAATATTCAAAAATTACTTTTTTTAAATGTTTTCAATGCAATGAATATTAATAACTTAATTGAAAATGATTTCTGATTCTTATAAAATTGTTCACAGGTTCGAGTTTAAAGGAAACCAGTCGGTCTCTATTGCTTATTATGCGCGTGCCTTTGTTTTGAACCAATCTGCATGTGCATAAGTATATATGACCTACTGAACTACATTTGAAGAGAATACTATACACATTGTGTTGCTTATTATATAATATATTAAATACAATTTACTGCCATGTGTTTTTAATAGATTTTTTAATTATTTTTGATGTATCGTAAAAGTTGTGGACTATTTTACTGCTTGGAGTATTGTTTGTTATATTCTTTTTTTTTCTATGCTGCTAAAATAAAATATAAGATTTTTAAATGCATGTTATATTGGGGTCCTTTCTCTAGATGCTAGCGCAGGAAGCTTCATTCTCCACAACCCATCTTCTGAAGATCTTAAATCAGGGTTTGACAAAAAATATGGCGCTGGCCTCGAGGCTGTTACAAACAAAAATAAACAACTCGATTCGAACATTTCTTAAAGCTTTTTGATTTTAGTAACATTTAAATAAAATAACAACATAACAACAGGAATAGCCTATTTACAATTTACACGGTATAAACATAAATCAACAGTTGACCACTGCTTAGATGCGGCAGTCATGGAATGTGTCAAGTGCAATTTTTATCTTTCGCTCGAAAGCCAAACTACCACAGCTCTAATGATTGAAAAAGGTTAAGGCCTATCTACATCGAATGTGGTTAAAGTCTAAACTTGCTGATTCCCTATGCCTAGTCTATCCCTATTATTGTATTTTCACTATTGAAATCAGTTCTAGTAAAAGTCTATTGTGAACGGATTGTGGATTTGAGGACATTGCAAAATAAAAAAAATATTTACACTGTTTGAAATAGACTATTTTTGACAGTAGAATGTCGGCAACATAGCTACCTGCTTAAAATAGTAAAAACTTACAGTGTACCACGCCATGACATATCAGTAGATTGTATGTGTATCAAAGGATGGATAAGAAACAGCAACTGAAATGAAAATGTCCACTTCAAATTGTCGAAGAACTAAGACGAACACATGGATCTGAAATACTGTGGATCAGCTTGACGAGTGGGGGCCCGTGTACTTGAGTGTTTGGGGTCCCTCCCCTGGTCAATATGTGTTCACATATTATGCTCTCTTGCATTTTTTTGTGGTGGCCGCCCTAGAGGTGGTGGCCCATGGATCAGTCCTTATATGTCAGTTGAGCCACTGCTATTTGATAAGCAGTGCAATTAAACAGTAGACTGTCACGGAATACAGTATTATGGGACAGCTTAAGAAATCGGAATAGAACGTACGTTAGCTTTTCTTTGTAAACATTCCGATGCGAAAATTGTTCCTAAAAGACTAAAACTTGCCGTATCCTAGTATGAATATTATACAAAATGGACATATTGTCGAAATAGAACGAAAAGTGGCAAGACTATAATAGCAAAAGGATGGAAAAATATCTTCTATTCAGTTCCTCTAAATCGCGATGAACTACAGAATGTAGAAGAGTGCATGATGTGAACCTTTTTGATAACGAGCTTGTTCTAAAATTTCACAAATCCCTATGGATGGTTCTTCTTTCGCTTTTAGAAAGGAGATTATTTGACAGTCATAAATTTGTATAACTGTTGTATAATATAACGGGGGGGGGGGGGTAGTTATTTCGCAACCCTTACAGCATTATCTGCTGAAATGTGTGTAAAATAATGTCCTTCTGGATTTCCTTTCACAACCTCACTTTTGCACGCTGTGCTAAACATTCTGTCTAAAATCCAACTCTAAAGGGCGACCACTCTACATTTGCATAATTTGTTGAATGATATTGACACCCAGCATAGCAACACAAGATCTCCAGGTAAAATCACGTGGTGGTATATAATGGGAGCTGATATTGTCCATACTAATAGCTCTCTGAAACACAGTATTCACAAACGTTGAATTCCCCTCCATTTTCTTCCGTGTATTTTGTATAAGGGCCTGTGGTATTGCTATAATGACTGACTCGAGTGTTATATCTGTTTGGGTACTCACTTCCTGAAATTTAAAATGCACATTTAGGTTACTCAGATCGTTATGACAACACTTTGATGAATGGGTGTCCTGACTAATTGCATTACATACAATATATAAGTTTCTGACAAGAGTTGACTTTGCATGGCCTACCCCAGGAAGATAGAGAAATACCAGTTTGGTTAAGCTATTAAGAAGATGTGAATAGTTCATTTCATAAGTTACTTGCAGTCCCTTCAGTTTTAGGGGGTCTTACAGCTTCCGTCTTCACAATGTCAAGCTATTCAGACCCGAAAGCCACATTTTTTTGTATCGCATTAGGAAGTGATTTAATTTGCTTGTACTTCAGTGAATACAGCCATGAAAAATCACTCGAAAGACAGACTTTAACGTACTTTAACGGCTATTGCATTGCAAGGAGAGGCTCGTAATAACACTGTGAAGATGTATAAGATGAAGTTTGTAATAGCTTGACATTGTGAAGATGTATAAGATGAAGTTTGTAATAGACATTGTGAAGATGTATACGAACTTCGTAATAGCTTGACATTGTGAAGATGTAAAAGATGAAGTTGGTAATAGCTTGACATTGTGAAGATGTAAAAGATGAAGTTGGTAATAGCTCGACATTGTGAAGATGTATAAGATGAAGTTTGTAATAGCTTGACATTGTGAAGATGTATAAGAAGAAGTCCGTAATAGCTTGACATTGTGAAGATGTATAAGAACAAGTCCATAATAGCTTGACATTGTGAAGATGTATAAGATGAAGTTTGTAATAGCTTGACACTGTGCAGATGTATCAGATGAAGTTTGTAATAGCTTGACATTGTGAAGATATATAAGATCAGGTTCGTAATACATTTAACTTGACATTGTGAAGAGGTTTCTCCGTGCACTAAAATCAATGTATGCAATCAAAGTGAATATAGTTCTGATTAATAAGTACATAACAATATTGATTAAAGAAATATTGGAGATTTAAAACAAACCATCCGTAAATAAATCATCCTGTAATCTCCCGAGGCCAGTGTTAAATCTAGAAGCTGTGAAAACCAGCGAGTTCCTCCTCCCTTATTAGTTTCGATGTTAAATCTAATTAACTTGGTATAAATGCTTAATGAGCATCTAGGAGATTACTATATTTTTGTCTAATAGGGATTCGTCATCAAGATAACTTACGTATACTGCATTGGAATCAACAAATTTGGTCGCTAACCTGAAGGTCCGGGCTTCAATCCCGGCAAAGGTCGATATAAACTTTCGGATGTTTCAATTCGGTTTGCCCTTGGTAGTGATGCAAGTTGGAATTTGCAAGTTGGGAAAGAATCTAGTACAGTAACCGAGGCTCCATTTGCTTATGGCTGTGCACGTCAAAAATATATCGACTTTTAGATATCGCAAAATAGTACGCTAATGCCGCTGTCATCGAAAACAATTTCATCTTAGCACACCTACGTTTGCCATAATATCAGCCCATATAGGTATAGAACAATGAGACTTGCCTCACCCTAAACTCAATCTAAGATATTGTATACCAAATTGTGAAATACAAACGAATCAATACATATTGTTTAAATCTGTATTCTAATTGCCAGACAGACTGAAGGTAATGGACTGACGGATTGCTTATTTACATTTCAACTGTCAATGTATCATTCTAATTAACGGTCAATCTGCCCTTATTAATAGTTCTATAAATAGAAAATCAATGCTTTTAATCTGAACAAGACGCTTACAAAATCATTAGGTTCTTTATGGGAAGTGCTGATTTTTCATCAGTTAAAGATGCTTAGATCAATATTAAAACCATGTTAATATAAAGCCAAATAACTGTTAGATTTCATTACTGTGTTATTACAGACAGACGGTAGGCCTATTTTGTATCCAAGTTGCATTTCAAGTCATATTGTAATTTCCTGGTTCAAATCGATACTTGTATGTTAATTGGTTAATTAAAAATAATTAATATTCAGATTGAAATCCAAACCATGGTGTCTGTACAAGACGTCATTCCGTCATGCGTTAAAGATTGAAAGGGTCGGAATAAGACAGATTTAATTTATTCTTTCATTCCGGAAATCATATATATTCATTCATTTTGGAATTCATTCATTCATTCGTTCATTGTCAAAATCATCCATACGGGAATTTATTCATTCATTCTGGAATCATTCTTTCATGCATTATGGAATTTATTCATTTTTATGGAATTCATTCATTCATTCATTATGGAATTCATTCATTCAGTGAGGAAATCATACTAGTACCTGTCGATCATGTTGTTGTCTTTTTAAAGCACCAATAGCATCGGACACTGTTTTATTTTTAGCAGAGAAGCGAGTCATGTTCATCAATCGCATAGAATATCTACAGTCGGGCATCGGGCACACAAAATGTCCAATTTCTTTCATCTGCTTGTTGTAAGTTCCATTTAATTTTCCGTCGCGTATCACTTCCTCTCGAAGCCGGACTAAGCACTCACTACAGAACGTATGTCCACAGGGTAATATCCGAGGCCTTCTGAATAGTTCACCGCATAAATAACACGTCAGTACGGATTGCCAGTGAGGATTTTCATCTGACCCAGAGGACCCGACACTGCCTTCCAAAACTGACGACACCATATTCGGAGATCGCGGTGTCAAACACAAACACCGGGTTTGCTTTAAAGAAATATGATCGGCCATCAAACGGTGTTTAATACTGACGTTCACCTTGTTAGTATATTCTATACAGCGCGTGATATTCGCCATCAATCAATACAATAGTTGATTTATATGTCGTCATTTCATGTTTGTATACAGTAACAGGCTTATTTCTAATACTATCTCAATATTATTCAATCACTGAGAGGAACCGGCTTACAAATTTAAATCATGGAAGGAAATCGTTGGAGAAGGTCCGGGTATTACAGTAGTCTTCCATAACTTTAATCGGAATATCTAGGCTTGCAGTAAAACAAACCTGTCCAACCAGTGATCACGCTTTTCACACACCGGGTATTTAATATCACAATCTTTAAAAACAAGACCTCTCAAAAATAGGCCTACAGAGTCGCCAGTTCGGCAACAAACACAACAAATACGTGTAGATAAACCCATGTCCTGAGGGTGGTTGAAATATTTTAAGGTAAACTGGGTCTCCTAGATACATTATCTAATTAAAAAGTAAATTAAAAATGTCCGAAGAGTGACTTAAAAAGAAAAAAGGAAGGGGTTGCCAAGGGCTACAATGTTATGTAATATGATTATCAAATTCATTTTTTCAAGCAATAGCCTGAAAATATCTCCGCTGATTAACTTGTGGACGAGACACCAGTGGATTGTCAAAGATTGTATAGAAATAGCCAAGAACAGTTAATAATGTCTAGCTAACAACAGTTCATTATAGCCCTACAAACAGTATATAACTCTAAACAGTTCAGTTTGGCTTTACAAAAGTATATAAGCTAATTACAGTTCATTATAGCCTTTCAAACAGTATTTAGCTCTAAATAGTCCAGTTTGGCTTTACAAAAGTATATAAGCTAATTACAGTTCATTATAGCCTTACAAACAGTATAAAGATCCAAACAGTTCAGTTTGGCTTTACAAAAAGTACATTTGCTAAAAACAGTTCATTATAGCCTCACGAACAGTATATAGCTCTAAACAGTTCAGTTTGGCTTTACAAAAAGTATATTAGCTAACAACAGTTCATTATAGCCTTACAAACAGTATATATCTCTTAACAGTTCAGTTTGGCTTTACATATTGAAGGATACAAGCCTAGCTCGCATCAATTCATAATGGTTCTACTTAACGTTATATAAGCTTAAAACACTTTATAATGGCTTCATGTAGCATTATATTAAAACAAAATGACTTTACATAAAGTATATTAGCTCTCAACAATTGATAATGGCTTTATATAGTATAGCGTATAGCAACTCATAGTAGTCATAATGGCTTTACGTAGTACACATTAGCTCACAGCAGTTCATAATAGCTTTACTTGAAGAATATTAGCTCAGAACAGAAGCCTGCGTAACATGTATGAGCTAACAATAGTTCATATTGGCTTTACGTAACTTAAAACAGTCCGAGCTAATATGAAAGGACATTATGATCGAATATTATGCTACCTCAAGCCATTATTAAAATGTTTTGAGCTAATATAAAGATGCTCAGAAAATATGTTTCATCCGCTAAAAATGCTTATTTCCACAATAACCGCGCGAAGACCAAACCTTGGTCATAATAGTATAACGTCATAGTACTAAAATCTCGTCATAACGTTTTGTTTGACGTTATAGAAACCGTTGCTATTTCTGACTTCTTGTCGGTTGGCTTAGACGTTTCCTTTTTTATTCTGCAATATTTTATAATTATATTATTTTTACACTATTTACAATGAAAGGCAAAGGAAAAAAAATAGCCGATAAACCTAAGAAGGTAAGCAAGTGCTTCTCATCCTTATTATAAAGTTAATATATTCATAAAATTGTGATTGAGATTAAACGGAAAGTTTGAAAATTGTAGCTGTAGAATCTAGGCCTACAGGCTTTTTACAAGATCTGGGTTAAAATGGTGCGAGGTATCGACAATTGGGTCGGTTGTTGATTCTTTGATTTCCTTGTGTTCAAATACAACTTAACATAGATGACTTAATAAATAGTTCTTCTAACAGT
Organism: Nipponacmea schrenckii; assembly: GCA_030562195.1. NCBI lineage: Eukaryota > Metazoa > Mollusca > Gastropoda > Lottiidae > Nipponacmea > Nipponacmea schrenckii. The sequence continues at coordinate 31,417,478 of JAUJPP010000007.1, forward strand.
TCGAACTCGACTTCTGAACTCTAACTTGGTGATAAAGCTATATATAGGCCCAAGGGACCTTCAACCAATTCTACATCAACTAAGATAACTTTATATAGAGTTGGATTAACCAGTACCGTTTCTATAGACCCAGAAAAAAATATGACTTGAAAAATTTACTTTCAGAAAATATCAGCGAAGCAATCAGCCAAAATAATCAGAGATGCTAAGACGCAGCTGAAAAAGAACAAAGAATTGACAGACTCGCACGGCAGTGGAGATACAAGGCGAAACACTAATTCAGTAGCGTGTTTAGAAAACCCCGACTCTAAATCAAACTCCACGTTTCTAGTGAAAGACTCAAACAAGAGCGATTCCCTTTCCCTACAACCAGTGCAATACATTATAATCCAAAATGGTAAAACAGGGGAGAGAATCCCGGGCAGCACGAGGGATCAACCGGTTATTTACCTCAACAGCGATAACAACACCACGGTCAAGGTTCGAGGAACTGATTTGGAACAACTGATGCTCCAGACGAGCCAAAATCCTCTGAATTCCATCAAGGCTCATCCGGCAGTGATTGAGAAATTGAGTCATTGCCTTAATGGACAGGGTCATCCGACAGTAGTAAAGAATGAGACGATATGTAAACAGGAGCCAATGACTAATGTCAACCATTTCGGAAGGATTGCTTGTGCGCAACAAGGTTAGTCAGAATTTTACAATGTCCCATATCTATAATACGCCCTAGCACATGCACTGACGCTTTGGCGATTCTTTTTTTATTTTTTAATTTTTTTTTATTATTATTTTTTTTTTTAATGTATGTTTTGATGTCTGATAGTCCATGCAGATATACTTGTCTATTCCTTGGTTTTTGTGGTCATGTACTTGATCGCAGAAAGATGAATCTGTCCATTTTATACACATGTACTTGTGTATTTTAAAACTAATTGTACGTTGAAATGATATTTGGTTTTTGCTGTCATGTACTTGATCGCCGGAAGATAAATCTGTCCATTATTTACACATGTAATTGTGTATTTTAAAACATATTGTACGTTGAAATAATACGTGATTTTTTGCGGTCGTGTGCATGGCCGTGGGAACTATATAGATCTATTATATCCATTTTACAAACAAATTGTAGGTGGAGTATTGTATTTATTTTGTGATCATGTACTTGATCGCCGGAACATAGATCTGTCCATTTGATACACATGTACTTTTTAGTATTTTTGACGAATTGCATATTGAGATATTATGTATATTCGATTTTTTTCTTGTTTTCTTTCTTTTTTCTTTTTTTTCCAATGTATTGCCCCATGGGCTGAATGTGAGACAGGACCATGTCCTTGTGTATTGGGCATAATTCTGACCCATGTAAATTAAAGAGTTTATTATTATTATTATTATAGATCTACGCCATTTTTACGACGCGATTTTGATGTATTATTTGCCAATCTGCTCCACCTTAGACTTCACTAGTTATGTAATAATCTACAAACTGCCACATCCCTGGAGAACAATGACAATATATGTCTATATATCGAGTTTAAGCACATGTGAACAAAAAACGATCCGCAATTGTACGCTTGTTCAAAGTCATAAATAGTAAACGGTGTCGGTGCTTATTATATTATTTTCAGGTACCAAAGCGACCTACAGAACAACTGGAGCCAATAGTCGAAATAAAAGTGGCAACATCAAGAGACCAATGAATGCATTTATGGTTTGGGCAAGGACCTACCGGGGATACCTGGCACAGACGATGCCAAATGCTACCAATGCCGAAATCAGTGTCAAGCTTGGTCAAGTCTGGAATGAAATGACTTCAGAAGAAAAGAAACCGTTCTATGCCGAGGCTGACCAGATCAAAAACCAACATAAGAAAGATCATCCCGGTGAGTTAAGAAAACATGATTGTAGAAAATTGTCTTTTTATGCCTGCGTAATGGATCGAATATTAATATTTGATTATCTATTTAAAACTTAACAATCTTTTTTGAAGCCGATTATATGGAATTCCTTGTGTTGTGATGAATTCTCTTTCAATGTTGATAATTTTAAATATTATCAAAATATGTAACTGCAAAGTGAGAACTTTCAATCTGTTCCTTCTTTTACTTGGCTTAGTTTATGGATTCGTGACTTAGTTTTCTCATTTGCAGGATGGGTATATCGTCCCCAACCATCAAAAAAGCGCCAGGACGACATTCTAACGCATAGTTTACTATGGGCAAGATTCAATGGTTCTTCATCATCAGCAACTTTAGCTAGAATTGCTACTGAAGCGGCATCCAATCCAAACAACAAACAAATACTGCTCACTGCACCTCCATTACCGCAACTAAACCAACGAGCCCAGACTACTCCTGTGGTGCAAACTCCAACCACCAAAATTGTCACCCCAGTTCAAGCATATGTTCAACCACAAGTTCAACCATCTACATCTCTGACGTCTTCACATTATATAATTGATCCAAAATATCTAATGCAAAGTGTTGGATCACATCCCGCAGCTCAGAAAGCAATCGAGCCACAGGTCACCAGTAATGTTGATATAAAGCCATCTGGACAAATCTTAGTCGCGTCCAAACCAGCAAACCTGTTGACGTCATCATCTAATCCTCAGAATATCCAGAACGTTTCCAAGCACATCAGTTACGTCAGTAAACCCACTCAGAAAGTTGTCGATCCAGTAAAGACGCTGGAGGAGGAACCGCCTCGATTGTCCTACTATCCATGGACTGTTAACATGTCTTCAGAAAACCAACCCATTTCCTTCACCATACACGATAAAGGATCAACGAAATACCAACCTAGTGGCATCCTGACCGAAAATAACAAAAATGTGGTCAAGATTGAGGGTTGGTATTTTTTTATTAACTTTCTGAGGTCTCAAATAATATTGATTTTCACGATTTTAGTTTGTTAAATGTCTCTGGTTCTAGAAACTGAGATATATTCTTGTTAAACGATCTAACGACACCGCTAACGCTCTGTAACATTCAACTTTACGGACACTCTCCAGAATAAAAAAAAATTACATCATATTTTACATTTCTTTAAATATTATGATATAATTCAATGTTTATTGTAGAATTTATGAAGACAATGCCCGACACTTCACATCATAAATTCATTTCAGACGGGTGAGTTTCCATTAGCTTGATCTTATTATAATTCAGACCAGGGCCCTTATTCCCGAAAACTTCAGATGATTTGAGTGTTTCAGTCAATTCATTGGTCAATCACTAAAATTGATTTTAAATTCATTTTTACTATTATTAATTATGAATGTACTTTAGTTAAGGAGAATTTGGTTCCTGGTCATGCCACATTACTTGTATTTTATGTAGAAGCAGTTTTGAATCTATCTCTGATCTTACCAACTGACCACGTTTATTTCAAAACCAAATATAACCTTGGTGATCGAGAAGTGGGGGTGGTAAACAGCTTCCTTTATCAGTTGATGTTGCTCCAATACAGCTGTATCTGCTGGTCGAAAAGAGTAGACTAGGCTCCTCAGCGATTTAACTAAAAAGTAACATATGGACGTATGACTAACGTGCTGAACATTATAGAATATGCTTGTATATCATAAAAGCTTTCAGTGGGCAGGTTGCTATTATTATAAGAGGGATATTTGTTACACAAATTAGAGATTATTTTTCCTATTTATTCAGCGTCATATTATCTTTCCAGGGGTATCCAAGAACGCCACTTCTCCTACACCCAGAATAACAATGAAAATGACGAGACAGAAACGTGGACATTTGCCTTTCCAGCTTCAGAATATGGTCCATTTGATAAATTGTCGCCTAGAGATATTCCTAAAGATAACATCTTGTTTAAAGGTAAGTCGAAACAGGTGATAACACTGCAACACAGACAGACCTTCTTAGTCGATGTGCGCAGGGTTGAAGTGCTCGCTGTTTGGCCCTTATATATACATCTGTGCTAGTGAGGTTTGTCATGCTCACCATTCAGGAATACGGTGGATCAAAAAATCCAGTTTTTAATGGTCTCTTCTTTAAATCTGCTATTCTTACCTGAGCTCCACTACCTTCATTAGTGATAATAAAGCGTTTGGTTGGTGTTCCACATAATGTATAACCGTATAGATCCCTTCTATAAAGTACATTCATACCGAACTGTATGTAAGTTGTTGCAAACAACTGCATAATTCAGAACTGTGCTTAAGTATTGGACACACTAAGCTCTTTGAGACACATCGTATTAAATTTGCATGCTTAATTTTAGGTGGTGAGTTCGAGTTCCATTCCATCGACCCCAATGATCCTTTTTATATCGACTACGATTACTCCTACCCAGAGAAAGTCACGTCTGACCTCCATCTAAACGTTGGAGGGTGAGTACAAATTCGGGAACCCTCAGCCTCCCCCCCCCCCCCCTTGCGAGAAAATGGAAAATTGGCTACTAGGTCAAATATAATCGAACCCTAATAATCATTTACCGAGTCTTATCAACATTATATATTACCTTATGGGCTATTGAAGACGGACGACGCCATACTGTCGTACGAGGGCAATTTTGCCAGCGGCATTATCCTACACCTTTTGCGATTTCCATCTTTAACGTGCACAGCTTGTAGCATATGGGGCCTAAGTTTATTGTCCCTTCCGATCGACAAGATCCTTTTTCCATGTAAGCCCCATCGACCTGCATCACTGACAAGGGGAAACCGGGCTGAAAAATCCGAAAGTTTATCTCGACCTTTGCCGGGATTGGTCCCTGGACGTTCATTTAGCAACAGTACGATATTATCTATACTTAATAATAAATATAGTATCGTTTCTGAAGCTACATGGAAACAACAAGTGTTATATCAAGCAAGAAAATACTCCTAGGATTGCCTGTTGTGCAAGTCATCTGATGGATTAAATCAGAACCTTATCACCACCGAATACTTGACCCTTTATCGGATGCATACATTTATATTTAATATCTTCTTTTCCAGTTGGAGGAATTTTCTTGTAGCAACTGACTCCAAAACCGTTCTTGAGGAGCAAGTCATGGATATTTTGGACGCCAATGTCTGTAGTCATGGTAAACAATGTAAACAATGTTCCAGCGAGATCATCATAGACCCCAAACCAGTATCCCAGACATTAACAAGATGTAGGAACAAAAGATCTCAGAAGCTGAAAACGGAACAAGACTCTTTAGGACACACTTCAAAGCTTTTGAGTCAATCGAGCGATATCTTGGATCCTTCCTATACCCCCAGGACGTCTGATATCATAATTCCTTCTCCAGAGACTTTGACCAACTCTTTAACTCTAACCACGATTGGAGAAGTAATGGACAAGAAAAAGATGAATAATCGAAAGAGTGGTAAGCAGCAAGACTACCCTCCAGAGCAGATTAATTACGATGGCTTCACCATCGACTCCGGGTGTATGGAGGTAGCCGAATTTGTGGACGTCGATACTACTTCATTTGAAGAACAGTGTTCGCAGACGACTTATATGTCTATTGAAACTGAAACAAATACCATTCACAACGAAAATTACGATGACGATCAATTGCATAAGAATACCACTAAAGTTGAATACGAGGATTCGACCTATGCCGAAGCTCAGTATCCGAATTTCGGGCACTCCACAGACGCCGGGTACCTCAGTGGATACTACCCATATGAAATTAAGTATACGCCCACACCAGAAGTGTATACACATAATGAGATGGATTTAAGCAACCTCAGCACACCTTATTCCAATCCATACATCCATGACCAACTGTGTCAGCAACAGAGATCTGTGGACGGTAGGCCTACAAACCAGACTGTCATCGTAGAACACTGTGATAGGAAAGACCAAGTCTCGGAGTTCGTAGACGAAGCTAACAACGTTTACCTTTTTTGTAAACACGAAGAAATGGTAACAGAAGAAGTCATGGACTCAAACCTTGAACACAAATCATTGATTCGATCTTTGAGCAATGAAAAAGCTTCACAAGACGTTCTTCAAAAGACATCAAAGATATTACGTAAATTATTAGACAAAGACGTTGCTAAGGAATGTGTGGTGCCATCTATTTCCGATTCTATAACAGAAGGAGATAACGCTGACCATCTCAACGTTATTTCGGACATTGCAGAATATGTCCGAACATTTACAGCATCGGAAACTCGCGTTACGGACAATCATGAGGTGCTTTCTCGAGTAACTAGAAGATCTCATCGACACTGAATATTATGAGATTTATCATAAACTTTAACTGCGACATAGCGTACTAAATTTCAATACAATGTTTTCTTTTTAATACTTTATTTCTAAAAGGTTTTTCACGAACACAAAAGCTCACTAAGTCTTTCAACTATTGTAATTTTTGCTATCATCATTTTTATTTCTAGTCATATACAAATATTGCTTTTTGTCATTTGTATTTGTAAATAAAGCATTAAAAATATTTTGTATTTATGCATGTTAGTGAAAAAATCAAGAAAAATGTGGCTGGTACACTGTCAATATTAAGAAGATATTAAATAAGAACACTATTATGAAACACTACTAAGGATGATGAAGATGGTCATGCAATAGATAAAACATCGTTATTGATTAAGGCAGGGATTTCACCAGCGGATAGAAATGTATCCCACTGTCTCTTTGTTAGTTGGATTTAATTTCGAATGTTAATTTTGTTGTAAGAAGTCTAATAACCAAACTTCAATCCGATCCAATAACTTGCATTATCAGCTGCTAAAGATAAACAATGTTATGTTGTTTGAACAGTTTTAGTATATCACTACCTCACAAGAACTCACAATTGTTAAAAATGTACAGTTATAACAGTTACTGTCTCTTAAAGATGAAGGTAAGTAACAGTTACTGTCTTTTAAAGATGAAGTTAAGTAACAGTTACTGTCTCATTAACATGGAGGTAAGTAACAGTCACTGTCTCTTTAACATGGAGGTAAGTAACAGTTACTGTCTTTTAAATATGAAGTTAAGTAACAGTTACTGTCTCATTAACATGGAGGTAAGTAACAGTCACTGTCTCTTTAACATGGAGGTAAGTAACAGTTACTGTCTCTTTAAGATGAAGGTAAGTAACAGTTACTGTCCCTTTAAGATGAAGGTAAGTAACAGTTACTGTCTCTTTAAGATGAAGGTAAGTAACAGTTACTGTCTCTTTAAGATGAAGGTAAGTAACAGTTACTGTCTCTTTAAGATGAAGTTAAGTAACAGTTACTGTCTCTTTAAGATGAAGGTAAGTAACAGTTACTGTCTCTTTAAGATGAAGGTAAGTAACAGTTACTGTCTCTTTATGATGAAGGTAAGTAACAGTTACTGTCTCTTTAACATGGAGGTAAGTAACAGTTACTGTCTCTTTAAGATGAAGGTTTAAGATGAAGGTAAGTAACAGTTACTGTCTCTTTAAGATGAAGGTAAGTAACAGTTACTGTCTCTTTAAAATGGAGGTAAGCGAGACCAATCTATTGGTGCTTTGCCATGTTGTTTTAAATAGTCATTACACTTAGAGAAATGTTCACAGCCTAAAAATCCTCTATGAGCTGATAATGGTGAAGGGTGAACTGACTTTAATACACAATGGTTTTTCTGAAATATATAAATAAAAGTTCAAAATTATAGACATTCAAACTTTGGATAAAGATAACAAAAGTTGACAAAATAAGTTGATAATGTCAACAATTGCTCTGCAATATCACAAATTATTCTATGAAAGGGATACTGTGTCTTAGTTACCAGTACATGAACATAAAATTTTAGTTCTCAAAAATGGTCAATATGAGTATATATATATTCATCAGTGAAATTACCAGGTATATTAAGCGTTTTTCAATATTCAAATTTATTTTTTTTGCATAATTACTTCTTTATATGAATATTTATTTCTTTATGTAATTTATGGCAGCAGGTTTATTTACTGATGAATAGAGCAAGTTTAATATACTCAAATTTTATGTTCATTATAAGACCTATTATCCCTTTAAGTATCTATTTCAAACTGTTTCTAATAAAACAATGATGGACTATGGTATAGGTTATACTTACAGTGTTTATATGAGCACCTTTCTTCTGTGCATAGGCTCCCCACAGCATGAATACAACACCAGTTGTGTTCTTATTGATCCAGGCTATCACAGCATCAGTGAACTTCTCCCACCCCTTTCCTGCATGGGAATTAGCCTGAGAAGCTCTAACTGTTAAACAAGCATTGAGCAGGAGCACTCCTGAAAACGACAAAAACAGAAATATTATATGGGAACTAAAAATCATGAGGTGCTGATATACACAAAATTTTTAGCTTCTATGATTTCAAAAGCTAAACCTCTAAGCATTGACCTTGGCAAATCTATTGGAATTAGTGTTTTCTAAGGTTGGTTGATGACAAGTAAACAATTACTTTCACAAGATGCTCATATCGCAAACTAGGTAGTTGTTGACCTGCTGCTAGTTTCTGTAGAGGGAATCGTAGACCAGGAGTCTGTAAGGTGGGCATATTAATTTGTTTCTTAACTCTTTCACTGCCAATGACGTTATAGAGTCATAACGTCATAATGCCAGCCATGTTTTATACTGTGACGTTTTTATAACATGGGTTATGTTTGAGATGTCACAGAGACAAAAATTTTGACCGGAGACATTAACTTTCAATGACTTTTTTGTAGGAATTGTATGTATGTAAATGGATATAAAAAAAAATGAGTAATATATGACTTCATAATGGAAAAATTTTGATAAAATCCCGAAAAAAACATAAAATTTGCCATTTATGTCGTCATTATTGTGTAGATTTTTGTGAAAATTTGTATGATGATCAATGAATGTAAACATGTTTTTTTCCTGTACAAATATTTAATTGTTGTCTGGTGAGATACAACAGAAAAACAAGAGTTGCTCTCACCCAGTTTAAACTGCAAAGCATCAACATTGCATTAGGTTTGATGCTGTACATTATGTCAATGCAGGACAGATAGACAATGGTGGGAAGATTTGTGTTGACATATTGTATCAAGAAGGATAAAATACTGTGATGTTTTATAGCAAGGAATTCCAACAAGCAATCAGAAAGCAAAAGCTGTAAGAATCCTACAATAACTTAGTTTCACAATAATCTTAGAGATTCTGTTTCAAAAGAAAGACACAAAAATTACAAAATTATGGCAATTTTATTTGATTACAGGAGTTACTTCCAATAGAAGTAAATAAGTTAAAGTATAATATCACAATGAATCAATAATTAATCAATAAACAGCGAACAAATCCAATTTAAATCACAGTTAGGTCAGATTAATCTTATAATCCATGTCAAATAATTTACCGTGATAAGCAATTTAAAAAAGGTTAACCATGGCAAGACCTTCTAATGTGTAAAATAAATCCTGTAACAGACAATTTAAACTTGCAAAATCCAAAATGCTTGTATCACAATATTAACAGAAGAGTAAAGGGTAATAACATGTCAACAAAGCTGGCAATTCTAAGATTAAGTAGTCAACCATTAAATAATTCAGAATAATATCACAATTGTACTCAGTGTTAATATTTAACTTTATATTCAAGTTTTGTATGATAATATTTAAAACAATCAGGCATACACATTGGCAAATTACAGTTTTCACAGTACCAGTTTGTTTGGTTACGATTTCCAGATTCTCTTTCACTACAAACTTCACAATCTGGGTGGTATTTTTTGTTGTCGTATTTCGAGGGAAAATGTCTTGCCACTAAACGTTGCGCACGTACTTGGTTTTCCTTGATTTGGCTCTTAACAGGTAATCTTTTCTCATGCGAAATTAAACTGTCAATAACACTCCTTCTAAATTTCACTTGATCCATTTTTATTGTAGGTTGGTCTTCAAGAAATAAAATGAAAGCATTTACTAAAGCGGTTTCTGTTGTAAAATGGTAAATAACTTGGTACCATTTTTGACTTTTGTGCGGGAACTGGTAGTAGGAACATAATTGGTCAAACCTGTCAACACCTCCCATATACTTGTTGTAATCTTCAACTAGAGCTGGTTTCTTGAGCTTTCTCACTCCATCCCCTATCTTGTTTCTCAATTCCTTATCCACAACACTAATATCATGAAAAGTAGAGATAGCATTTACCCGGGCTGTGTCTTGCCATGTTGTCAGTAAAATGTTGCCTTTCTCCCAAAAAACAGGGTTGTCGCCTTTCTTTAACTTTACAGTTTGTAGATCCACTGGCAAACCCTTTCCGTTCGAACGTACTGTACCACAAGCTCCAATATTCTGATGAAGTAAATAATCAAATAGATTTGGAGATGAAAAAAAATTATCCATAAAAACTTTGTATCCATCTAGATCTAATCCACCTAACAGTTCTTTGACGACTGAAAATCCAAGTCCATTTTCTCCACTCTCTGTCTCTTTGCCAATATAAACTTTCCATTTCAAATTAAATCCATTTACAGAATCACATAATGACCAAATCTTGATTCCCCATTTATTCGGCTTGTTGGGCATATACTGCTTGAAGCTGACTCTGCCTTTAAATTTCCTCATAGTTTCATCAATAGACAAAAATCTGTGCGGCTGATATACTCCAAGATATGTATCCTTAATCAATGTAATTAAGGGTCTAACTTTAAACAGGCAGTCAAAACCAGGCTGTCCTTTTACAACTTGTAAAGAATTGTCATTGAAATGAAGAAATGAGCGAAGTAGCTGAAATCAGTTGCGGCTCATAACGTTAGAGAAACTCACTGTTTGTGTCAGCCACCATTCATCTCAATAGCTTTGAAGAGTTGGTTTTTGACATAATCCCATAGCAATTTCCAAAGCAACAAATCTTTTCATCTCATCTTCTGTTGTATCCTTCCACTTTAGAAATCGAGATTGAGGCTGCAAGTCTGCTGTATGATCAAAGTACTCAAAAGCATAACGATTAGTTTCTTCTGACATGATACCAAAGATTGACTGAGGAAAGAACTTGAAAAAATAATCAACTGGACCTGCATTTTCTAAAATGTTTTCTCTGAGGCCAGGAACACCATCAAAATCAGTGTCAAATTTATCAGAAAAGGACTCATTACCATGCAATCTATGCCATCCATCTCGTGTCAAAACATCTGAAGGCTGACCATCTCCGGACTGCAAACAAACATCAACATCAGAAGTATGATTTTCTTCAGTGGAAGAAGGGCTATTTTCCATGTCACCTTCGCCTTCGGTCCATTCATCGTCTGATTCAGCACATTCAGATCCACTGTCTGCAAAAATTGCCGTAGCACCTCTTCTTCATTGTGGTAACTTTGTCGTTTTGCCATTGAACTCTAACTATTGGTTGACTTTGGTAGGAGATTAATAACTTTCGATTTTCCAGAATAAAACCGCTGCCTTCTAGTGTCCAAACGGAAAGCAGACGTGTAAACAAACAAATTTCATTACCTCCCTTAGATATGACTACACACACTACAAACTTGTGGACATAATATTAATGTCGGGAAAAAATTGCCGCTAGCACCTGTTCACCATTACGTTAGCCTAATTTAACGTTTCGCCATTGAACTCTTAAAATATATCGATTGACTTCAAAGATCAATTACTTTCGATTTAACAGAATAAACTCGTGGTATTTTATAGCCAAAACCGAAGATAGACATGTAAACAAACCATTGCGACATCTATTTCATTACCTGCCTTAGATATGACTACACACACTACAAACAAGTTGACGTTATATAAATGTCGAAAACTTTCGACACTTGGCATTGTAACGTCAAAACCCGTTGTCGAAAACTTTCGACGGCTGGCAGCGAAAGGGTTAAACTAAATAAAATTACTATTGATAAATTTGTTACGTCAAACTAGAACATTGTAAAATTGTAACATTGAAACCTTGCAGACGAAGTGTTACTTTTTATCTTTTACCCCATATGGCGATATGTATCATATCGTGAACCTTGTATCACCATTCGTATCGTATCGTGGCATGATTGGCAATACCCAGCACTATTACTGACATAGCCATCGTTTGATCTTGAACACTTGAACTACTTCCATGCTCTTTAATATAAAGATTTAGACTAACCTTGCTCTGCCCAGCCATTTAGAGTACCATGGGAGGGGATTTGGAAACCAGGAATATCATTGGCTAATTCTTTATAAATGTTGACTAGACTAGGGGGTGTTTTGACTCCTTCTTGTACACTAAAACATAATCCTAAAAAACAAAATATCAATCATCGGCATGTATCACAAATTCCCATAATAGGGGAAAACAATTACTATTGTCCTATCGTCTAATATTTCAGCAAAATGAATGCTTTAGAAACACTTTAGTAGTTTATGATTTAAACTTTGAATAAGTAATGGTTCGGAAAAATGTAATCATAAACTACGGAAGTGTTTCTGAAGAAGGCATTAAGCTGACATATTAGACAACAGGACAATAGTATATATAATCAATTATAGCTATTAAAATCTGGTCTCTTTAAAGAAGTGTTTTAACTTTGTATATGTTACAAGGGGGATAATAGCTTACTCTTGAAGCCTTCAGATGGAAAGTGGACAAGTAATGGTGAGCCAGGAAATTCATTGGATAATTGTTTCAATATATCCCCATGACTACTGAGTGATTTGGTCCCTACCAGCACACTAAAGCATAATCCACAAAAAACTGTCAGCTAAATATCAAAATCTGATCCAATTGGAAGGGAGTTTAGGTGGATTTTCTAGCCTGTATATGTATCATGGATATCTTTCCGAACTTACCATGTGCTTGTCCTGGACCATGATATGGATCCTGTCCTAAAATCACAACTTTAACCTACAAATAAAAATACTAAAATACATAAAACTGCTTGAGATAAATCAAACCTTCAAATGAAACTATATGCCTGAAAGTGAGTACTACTGCTTCTTACTGATCTAACTTAAAGATAGAACAATGCAGTACTTAAAGATAGAACAATGCAGTACTTAGAGATAAACAATGCAGTACTTAAAGATAGAACAATGCTGTACTTAAAGATAGAACAATGCAGTACTTAAAGATAAAACAATACAGTATTTAAAGATAGAACAATGCAGTACTTAAAGATAGAACAATGTAGTACTTAAAGATAGAACAATGCAGTACTTAAAGATAGAACAATGTAGTACTTAAAGATAGAACAATGCAGCACTTAAAGATAGAACAATGCAGTATTTAAAGATAGAACAATGCAGTACTTAAAGATAGAACAATGCAGTTCTTAAAGATAGAACAATGCAGTACTTAAAGATAGAACAATGCAGTTCTTAAAGATAGAACAATGCAGTACTTAAAGATATAACAATGCAGTACTTTAAGATAGAACAATACAGTACTTAAAGATAGAACAATGCAGTACTTAAAGATAGAACAATGCAGTACTTAAAGATATAAGAATGCAGTACTTAAAGATAAAACAATGCAGTACTTAAAGATAGAACAATACAGTACTTAAAGATAGAACAATACAGTACTTAAAGATAGAACAATACAGTACTTAAAGATAGAACAATACAGTACTTAAAGATAAACAATGCAGTACTTAAAGATAAAACAATGCAGTACTTAAAGATAGAACAATGCAGTACTTAAAAATAAAACAATACAGTACTTAAAGATAGAACAATGCAGTACTTAAAGATAGAACAATGCAGTACTTAAAGATAAAACAATGCAGTACTTAAAGATAGAACAATGCAGTACTTAAAGATAGAACAATGCAGTACAATACAGTACTTAAAGATAGAACAATGTAGTAATTAAAGATAGAACAATGCAGTACTTAAAGATAGAACAATGCAGTACTTAAAGATAGAACAATGCAGTACTTAAAGATAGAACAATGCAGCACTTAAAGATAGAACAATGCAGTGCTTAAAGATAGAACAATGCAGTACTTAAAGATAGAACAATGCAGTTCTTAAAGATAGAACAATGCAGTACTTAAAGATAGAACAATGCAGTTCTTAAAGATAGAACAATGCAGTACTTAAAGATAGAACAATGCAGTACTTAAAGTACTATGAACAGATGCAGTAACAATACAGTACTTAAAGATAGAACAATGTAGTACTTAAAGATAGAACAATGCAGTACTTAAAGATAGAACAATGCAGTACTTAAAGATAGAACAATGCAGCACTTAAAGATAGAACAATGCAGTACTTAAAGATAGAACAATGCAGTACTTAAAGATAGAACAATGCAGTACTTAGAGATAGAACAATACAGTACTTAAAGATAGAACAATGCAGTACTTAAAGATATAAGAATGCAGTACTTAAAGATAAAACAATGCAGTACTTAAAGATAGAACAATACAGTACTTAAAGATAGAACAATGCAGTACTTAAAGATAGAACAATACAGTAAAGATAGAACAATACAGTACTTAAAGATAGAACAATACAGTACTTAAAGATAGAACAATACAGTACTTAAAGATAGAACAATGCAGTACTTAAAGATAAAACAATGCAGTACTTAAAGATAGAACAATGCAGTACTTAAAGATAAAACAATACAGTACTTAAAGATAAAACAATGCAGTACTTAAAGATTAAACAATGCAGTACTTAAAGATAGAACAATACAGTACTTAAAGATAAACAATGCAGTACTTAAAGATAAAACAATGCAGTACTTAAAGATAGAACAATACAGTACTTAAAGATAGAACAATACAGTGTGTATGGAGATATTTAACTACAGTGCGATTATCAGTTTGTTTTAAAATTTCCCTCAGTCAAAGAATTTTTATTCTGCAGCAAAAACAACCTTGGCATAAAGCCTTGGATTATTTGATAAGTATTGTCTTGTCTAATCGGAATGACTACTAAGGCGATGTAAGTTGTAGTAAGCAATAAGCATAATAATCCAGATGATTAATATTTACCTTGTCAATTGGAGAAAAATGCGTCCAGCTATAAACTTGATGTGAAGGGGGATAAACTACTCCTTTACTTCTTTCATTCTCTACAAACTTACAAAGCTGTAATATAGAGAATACAAAAGTCATAATCAGATAGTCTATTTTGGGTAGACTTTAGAAGTAACTGACTTTATCAACTGTTTTATTACAATGTAAGCACTACTGTCTAAGAGCAAGGATTTAAGATCAAAATTGTGTAGGCTGGTTTTTTTTTTAATTCATTCGATTATATAGGGATTCTGTTATGTTATTTATGGCAGCAGGTATATCCATATTTTTTAAAATTTTATGTTCATTCTAAGACCCAGTATTTCTTTAAAGTCTTGATTGTTTTTTCAAAAAAATTGTCAACCTGTATATAACACCTCAGATATACCTGTGTAAAATATGGTTTAGAAAATTCAGGTTCTAATGCCGTATACCATGATTTTCCAATCAAATCTTTTAATTCAGTAGATTCTTGTGATAATCTTCTTGTTTTTAATTTCTGCAACGCTGCAGCTTTATTTTCATTCATTCTCTTCACTTGTTCGGGGGACATTGACTCCTTAATATCATTATTCTGTTCATTGTCAACTTTTCCTTTCTTTGAAGGAATTTTCTAAAAGAGAAATAAAGTTATCAGACTTAAATTGGCGCTAAAGACCTATTATTTTAATAATGATCCTATATTGTCCTCAAAGAAATTTGTCACAAGACCCATTTTTCACCAAGTCAAAGATAAGATTCAGATTCAAAATGGAGCAAATCTTTGAAGCCATTCTGGAGTCATAAAAGACTGTTAATTTTTTAAATTGATTCACATTGTAAAATGACTATCATGATTCATATTGTAAAAAGACTATCATGATTCACATTGTAAAAAAACTACCATGATTCACATTGTAAAATGACTATCATGATTCACATTGTAAAATGACTATCATGATTCACATTGTAAAATGACTATCATGATTCACATTGTAAAATGACTATCATGATTCACAATGTAAAATGACTATCATGATTCACATTGTAAAATGACTATCATGATTCACATTGTAAAAAGAGTACCATGATTCACATTGTAAAATGACTATCATCAGTACCACGATTCACATTGTAAAATGACTACCATGATTTACATTGTAAAAAGACTATCATGAACCATGATTCACATAGTGAAACGACTATCACACCTGATCAGAGTTATTATCTGACAATGGCCGTTTATTCGAAGTTGAAAAGAAGGATGATATTTTGGCTTGAGAAGACATGACACTGTTTGGTAATGATGTTTTTCCTCTGTTGTAAGTGGCAAGATACTTCATTAACATGCTTCATCTCCCGCCATTTTTTGTTTACATATTTTTAATAAACCAATCAAATTGTTAGGAATGTATTCTTGATTGTCCAGACCTGTAATACACTGAACGGCTGAATAATCAAGCCTACCTAATGGTTGTACTTGATAGTTTTCAACCGACTCGTCAACTTGAACATTTCAAATCAATTAACGCAAACTTATCTTATTGCATAAATAAATTTATTAAGTCACTTAAAAATACAAAAAAATTAACACTTTTAAACATTTTCTTATATCATAATTTTTAAAATTGAGCTACTTCTACCTTGATCGTTTTTGTAAGTAAATCAAGCTCGGCTCCATCTTGTTGACATAAGCAATGAAGTGAAAGAAGAAAGTAAATAGTAATGGTTTAATGGTATATAAATCGATCGGAAATTATCGGAATTTCTGCTACATCATTCACAGTTGGCTGAATCAGGATTTGAAGTGCGAGGTTTGTGTGATGTTTTAAAAAATTTCTGAAGTTTCTTATTCATGGGACTTGGCCTCGTTTAACTTGAAAAGCGTTTTCTCAAAAACAGAAGAAAATCTTACACAGGTAAATGACCTTGTTAATGGCTGATTGATTCGGGACGATCAAATAAAGAGTGTTCATGAATTAGAGACCCTATTGATTTTGCTCACTATGAGTAGTAATTCACTTGGGCAGACGTGAAATTATCTTTCAATTCTTTTGTTTCCTTATCAACTTCAATGACAAGATTTGAGAGAAAAACTGGATATCATAAATAACAGAATTGAAGAAATTTCATTAGTAGGATGAAAAGTTGAATGGAGTTATCAAAATCACCTTGACACTTTTCAAGATTTCATATCTAATGATGTTTAAGGTGAAGACTATAATCCTACACAACATATAATACTTCCTGCTTTTTCAATCTGATTTTCTCCTTTCAATGCAGGTAGGAGAGACTGATAGATTTCAACCATAGAGTTATAAATAGAACTTATTATAACTCTGTGATTTCATCCAAAGTCCCAAATTCTAAAAATTGACGAAAACAATTTTGAAGACATAATTTGAACTGATGTTTATATTTCTAGTACTATTTGAGACTCCAATTCTCAAAAAAATAATGAAAAATTCAAAAGCCTTTTAAATTTGCTCAGACTAAGTTTATAGTGGTTTGGATGGAACTATAAACCATGACCCTGTGTTAGTCCAAAACTATTTAATACCTTGAATCCGCCAAATCTCGATATATTTTGAAAGATGGATGTTTTTGTATTTCAGTCATACCATCATTATCCCCTTTCACCATTCATGTCACGCCTGTGGTTGCGTTAGAGTTTTTTTTCAAGAATTTCAATCAGTCAGTCACCCACTCAGATTGCGTGCGCATTAAAAAATACCGACATATTTTTTAACAGGTTATTATACCTCCAATTCAATCTATTACAATTCAGTGTTTATAATTGATAGAATTCTGACATGCATGAATACTCACAAGACCTAACTCGTGATGTTAGGTCATAAAGAAATCAATTCTTATTGAATACAAATTACCTATAACATCTGTTTCCTATTTAAGCTATTCAGCTATTGAAATCGTGTTGTTTGATATCAATGATAATCTATAAAAATTTCACAGTATATTGAGTCTTTTTGTGATAAACTTATATCTTTATAATAATAATATAGAAGATCAGGTATTTATATCTATACAATATTATTTTAGATTTTTTATCTATTAATAATTTTTGTTTTGATGTGGTGTTCACAAAGTTATGCTTAAAAGTGGTTTATCTATATTTTTAGGATATACGGTGACGGAGGACAAGAAGGGGAGAAGGGATACAGGGTCAACCAATTGAAGATTACCTTGACAAACAGACTACTCTTTCTGTGTGGCAAGACAGATAGATAGAAAAATGACTTTTTATATGGTATGTGAAATTCCTAGTTTGTTGTAATTTTGAAGGAATTATGCAATTCTTCTAATGGCTACTTACATTATTATATATATTGGACATGAATCAACATCTAAATATCGTGATAATACAATTGTATACAATCAAACACAATCAAATTTAGTCCTTGTATACACTCGAAAACAATTTTGGAAACAAATGTGGGAAAAGTGCTACCCTGTCTATCTGTTTAGTGTCCAGTTGTTTCCTGAAATGTTACCAGTGTACATAGAGCTTAAGTTTACTATTTAGCTAAGCAAGCTTGATGGTTACAGAAATTAACCTTTTAAGCTAAGCAAGCTTGATGGTTACAGAAATCAACCTTTTAAGCTAAGCAAGCTTGATGGTTACAGAAATCAACCTTTTATTCTAAGCAAGCTTGATGGTTTCAGAAATCAACATTTTAAGCTAAGCAAACTTGAATGGTTAAGATGTTACTTGAAGACTGACTTAAAGTCAATGTGCTAAGAAGCATCCTATGGCTATTTTGCATTACATGAGAATGACAATATTTTGTGGTATTACAACACTTGTTTCTGTGATATCAATATTTTTATTTAGTGAAGCTCTGCTCTAAGGATTGTTATTTTTTTTTAACAGGAAACAAGACTTGCACACTTTTGTGCTCCACCAAACTCTATGATCTAATATACTTAATGGTTGTGTGAGCCAGAGTTGTACTTTTTAAATATTTTTAAAATGGCTGACAATGGAACCAAACATCCACCTGGATCTGCTGGAATTCCTTTTCTTGGAGACAAATCTTATGATTTTTACAAAAATCCGCTAAGTTTTTTTGAGAAGAATTCCAAACACTATGAAAGTCGTCTGTTTTTAACACGATTTCTGCTCAAACCAACAGTATTTGTGGGGTCAAGTCAAGGTTTAACTGACATCTTTGCTGGTAAAATTTTTGAAATATTATTCATTTTATTTATCAAATTGTCAATTGTTATACTGTATATGGCTTTAAAGGAACACTGTGTCTGGACATAAAATTTAAAAATCTTAAACTTGGACAATAAGAGTATAAATTCATCAGTAAATATACCTGCTGGCATAAATAATATAACAGAATCCTTATATAATCTGATAAATCCGAAGAACTTAGTAATTATCCATAAAAATCCAATTGATTATTGAAAAACGCTTGTTGAGTTATTGTTCCTACTTTAATATACCAGGTAAGTTCACTGATGAATATATACTCATATTGACTATTATTGAAAACTTAAATTTTATGTCCATTCTGAGATGTATTATCACTTAAATCTTTAAATGAACATGCATTTTATATTAGGCATATTTTATTTGATGATTATTTAAAAAAAATTTTATCTGTATATGAAACAACTGTGTTCATGAGCAATATGTAATATATTTAAGATAAAGACAACTGTACAGAGTTGGGGTACAAAACTTTTCTTGGACAGATTTTTGGTGAAAATATTCTTTTTACTGATGGTAAGCATTTAAATATTTCTAATTAATTTGAAAAAAGTAATTGTGTGTCCGTCCAATACAGCAAATTATAGGATATACTCAGTGAGGGAAAAATATATTGAGCCCAGTGTATGACACAAAACAAGGCAATGCTCTTCCTCTTTTTCGTTATTGAATAATTGTTTTGTCCATGTTCATTTTTTTGTCATTTTAGTGTTTCTTTTATATGATTATTCCAAATTTTTAGGAAAGCCTGCTGAACAGTTACGAGAAGCATTATTTCAGTTGTTTACAGATGATTGTATTAAAACATATCAACAAACAGTAGACAGGTAAATAAATAAGCCTACTTATTTAATTAAAATTAATTATTTTATCTGTATGAAGTAGTAAATGCCCAATGTACCAATTAAAGCCCAAAAGATGCGTTGAAATCCTCACTATGTATAAATAGCAATAATATCTAAATTAGCAACAGTCATATTGGGATCTGGAGCCTGTTTCAAGAAAACTTAACTTAGGATGATTTAAGTGTACCAATGCTCAGATTGGTCAATCACTAAAATTGAGTTTTTATTAACCTGTCAGGTTACTGTATTTCTTAAAATATTGATTGTATCTTTGTTAAAATTTTGTGAAACAGGTCCCTGATTATCACATAAAAGCAATATTTATGATTTTTACTCCTGAGTTTTATCGTTCATAATTTTTGAAAATGTAAATCATTCTGGTGAATGTTGTCCCTTTTATATTGTGTTATTAGTGATGTGTTTTTATTAAAACTTTTTATTGTAGAATTGTTGATAAGGCTCTCCCAAACCTAGACACAAGGTGAGTTTGATACAGTGGGCCTACTTTATGAATGTAATTATAGTATGCACAATTTATCTTAAACTCCATTGAATGTGTATGTGTACATTAAAATAAATCAAGGCAGCCTACTTTTTATACGCCCACACGTAAGTATGGGCGTATATTGTTATCGCCCCGTCGGTCCATTTACATTTACCTCGTACTCACTCCACAGGCTACAATTCTTCAGGGATTTTTATTTTGTGGGTCAGTGTCATTATGAAAATGATCCCTATTGATTTTTGTGATGATTGAATAATTTTTCACCGAAATATCGTGTCTGACTTAGCCTTTTTCACTTCATTAGCCACAGGGTGAAACTCGTGCTCACTCTACACACTACAATTCTTTATGAATTCTTTTGATTTTTATTTTGTGGGTCAGTGTCATTATGAAGATGATCCCTATTGATTTTCTTGATGATTGGATAATTTTTCACCGAAATATCGCATCTGACTTAGCTTTTTTCACTCCTTTACCGATAGGGTGCACCCTGCTCACTTTACAGTCTATAATTCTCTATGGATTCTTTTGATTGTTTGTATGTGTGTTGATATCATTATGAACATGCACACTATCAAATTTAGTGATGATCCGATAATTTTCTTTTTAGATATCGCATAGAACTGTGATATCATAGTTGTTTTCGATATATGAATTTAGCTTGTGGGTTTTTGCCTTTGACTTCAATATTCATTCACTGAATGTTTTTTGAGTTATTGCTCATTTTTCAAATTCAATGTTGCCAGTGGGCGTATGTTACCTTTCCTGGCAAGCTATCTTTTATTAAAATATCATCATAGATCTGACTCTGATTAATTTGAAATTTATACTATTGTCCTGCCATCTAACGAATCAGCTTAACCCTTTGAACCCTGAGTGTAATTTAGATAGAACGTCATATACCCTGAGCTCCAAGCAATATTTCTTAATTTGTATGACATTAACGTTGTATGACGTCACTTGACAACAGCCGGTTTACCGGGTTGAAAGGGTTAAAAACTTCCTTAGGAACACTTCAGTAGTTTATGATCACATTTTTCTTGTCCTATTAATTATTCCAAGTTTAGAATCTAAAATCTATTAAATGGTTGGTTTCTAAACTTTGAATAAGTAATAGAAGGACAAGAAAAATGTGATCATAGACGACTTTAAGTGTTTCTAAGGAAGGTTTTGTGCCGTATTGTTAGATGACAGGACAAGATTATATATTTTTTATTGTTTTCTGCTATAGTGGAAATTTGTGATATCATTATCTTAATATTGTTTGTTTCTGTTTCAGTAAACCTCTATGTATATATGCCTTCTTTAAACGTCTGGTTACTGAGATTTGTTTAACGTTATTTTTGGGTTTGGATTTTGATGAGATGAAAGACCTGAGCGAAACCATTAGTTCTTTAACCACAACACACTGGCATGGTTAGTAGTCAAATACATTCAGATTGCCATGGTAACATTTTTATTGGATGAATAGATAAATGGTGATATGAAATCCTAATGTAGAAGTTATCAAAAGTTGAGGTTCCATTCATTTTTAATTTCAGGAATTATTTCAATGCCATTGTCAGTAAAAGTGCCAGGATTAGGAAGTCAGTCCACTTATAGTAAAGCCTTACAAGCCAAGGTGAGAATATTACTCGTTTCAAGTATAGATTCAGTTGATATAAAGGTCAGAGTTCATGACTCCTTTACTTCACATATTACTTGTAGATTCTAAACAAGAAGTCTATAGTCTTAAGGCCTGAAACCTTAACATATTCTCTCTAACATAATTATACTTCAGTAAAGTCAATTTGAATGGAGCAGCATACACAGCCCTGTTGTGTACAGGCTGTCTATGTAAACAGCTCTACATTATGGCATGACCTATCCACCTACCACAATTTGAAGCAGAAATAATCATTTGTCTTTTTTTTGCCAATCTACTTTATTTTAGCTAGAGTTATTAAAAGTAATTGATGCTAGACGAAAAGAAGATAAAAACGGTTTCCATGTGAAATTAGAAAAGATTGATGAACTTGATGATTCAGCCATTAATAATCACCTACTGCTCTTTACGTCTGCTCTCGTTCCTAAAGCTATATCTTCATTATTAACATCATTTATAGTTGAGACTGGACAACCTGATAAGGTAAGGTGTAACATCATTTATAGTTGAGACTAGACAACCTGATAAGGTAAGGTGTAACATCATTTATAGTTGAGACTGGACAACTCTGGTATGGTAAGGTGTAACATCATTTATAGTTGAGACTGGACAATCTGATATGGTAAGGTGTTGTTATAAGTGAGCCACTGTATTTATAGATATTGAAAGGGGATAACTAACAAGACTTGGTAACCTGTCACTGTCTTGAAGGCACCATTCTTTGTCTTAGATTGAGGGCTCTTTTATATTGTCATTATACAGAAACGGGGTTATTTCTTGTTGACTAAAACTTGATATCATATTGGCCCTCGTGAGTCATGATAAACAATATGTAATGACCAATAACCATTTAAGATCTTTATGTTTATTCGTATCTATGGTGTGTTCACAGTTTATGTTAATATTCCAGATCTCATGGCAGAAAACCTGTTTAATAGATGAAGAATTCCATGAACATCTTTTACTGGAAGTTCAGCGTTTTTATCCTCCTTTTTTTGGTGGCAGACGAGAAGTCATTAAGGTAAAAAATAGAACGTAGAATCTCAGATCTATACTTAAGAAAGGGTGATGTTTTAACTGATAGCTTCAATTTACTGTTTATAGATTAGGGTCTGCTAGAATATCATATATCTTTTTAGGAGTAATCTAAAATTATCATCACTATAGATTATGGAGTATCTATGGCCAAGCTCATTTAAGCAATAAACTTTAAAACAACTATATTTTACAAGGATAAGCCTAAGGTTTACAGTTAAGGATCCTTTCTACCAGCTGGTCTTTGGCCAAACCTCTTAGCATTGATCTTTGCCAGATTACTGTACCAATTTGCAACTGGATGGCCCTGACTTTTTAGTGAAGATGATTTATTCAAGATCGTAAGACTTTCTGATCAAGATCGGAACCCACAACCACCATTTGCTTGACGCAACCAACCAAATGACATCATGTAAATACCAATGCTCTAACCGACTGTGCTATAGAACCTCCGAAACGATGGACATTAAACTGCTTTTCAATTTTCATGCCACTGATATGGTACCCTTAATAGAATTTCCATCAATTACTGGACATGATGTTAATGGTAGATTTAGGAATTCGTTTCATTCATATGATTATAATTACAGCCTTTTGTTTTTGCCTTAAATCTTGTCTAAGATTTATCAGTTTTGATCTGATTCTAATTACAGGATTTTGTAGTTGATGGATATACTATACCAGCAGGACAATCTATTGTCTATTCTACATCTGCTGCACATCGTGATCCTCTTGTATTTAAAAACCCAGACCAATTCTATCCTGGAAGGTGGAAGACTAGGTGAGCTGGACTACTATTCTTTATTTACCAACAACCAGTGATAAGTAGTGGCTTATTATATTTATTTATTATATATTTATTAAAGTGATAAAGAAGAGTTGAAGAAGAAATTATTTTGTTTTGGTAAAGATAATAGAAGTTGTGTTGGAGATAGATTAGTCTGGGTTATCATTAATGTAAGTATTCATTAAGGCACCTGAAAAAGATATAGTTGTTAAAATATCAGCTCCTTTTACTGATTTTAATTATTAGTAGACATTTCTTTACATTCTACATAAACATTTATGTGATTTTATCAGTCAAACTTCACCCCTTAGATACGTTGTTCAATTATTACTTAGTTTGATTGATGTAATTTATAGAGATTCTTTTCTGTAGTCATGACACCTGGTAAGTCAAACTGATGAATATACTTTTATTGACCAAGTTTGAGACCATTTGATGTCCATTTTAAAATTCCTTTAATGAACAATTTTCTAATTTCAGACAATATTAAAGAAACTGATGGTAAAATATGAATGGAGTTTGGTTGACAACCAAGATATCAGTTACAAATGGCTGCCAGTGTCCAAGCCTAAATCTGGAGTTATTTGTCAATTGACTGAAAGACCATCTTGAATTTTATGAAGTAGTTGTTTCCTGATTTGGATCATATTTTACACCAAACTTAACTCTAGGCCTTACTAGTTAACTGTTAGCTGATGTACGTTTCAGTTTTAAACCTAGGAGCAAACCTGAAACCTACTTATGACTTTAGACATATTGCATCTGTTTATGGATAAAAGCTCAACTCTAGGCCTTAGTAGAAAGCATAATGGAGACAAATGCCTTTTAAAGTGATCTCCAAAAGTAACAAAAATGCTTTGATTAAATCCATCCAGATCCACGTTTGACTTTTTCAACTTGAAAACTAAAAGTAAAGACAATTTTGGTTAATATGAGTTATGGCAATGAAAATGATTAGTAGATGCTATTCTATTATCTCAAACATAATTTACACACGTGTCTGAACAATTTTTACCTGTAGCCGAGTGTTATTGACTGAAATAACAGATAAATCATATTTAGTTAAAGATCAAAGAACATCTTAAGGCAATGATAATCTTGATAGACCTTGTGTTTCTATATTAAAGTATTCAACAAAGCAAAACTTTCTCTTATAATATTTTATATATTCATTATTGTGATATAAATGGCTTCATAATTTCACTTAATAACTTCATAATTGTGATAAATATTTTGTTTTATAAGAGATTTTATTCTAAGCATGTTATTTATTTGTAATATCTAGTATTTTTTTATGGTATTAATTTTTTTATGTCAATTCTGATATATTCTAAAATTTTGAATCAATGTTATCTAGATATAGAGCTCTATATCAATAATAATGTACTTATTTCTAAGTCTATCAGGGACACTGATATCATCAATTTGCACTATTACAATCTCAATCAGACATCTGTGGTTCCTGCTATTCCACCAAAACTAAGTGTTTGAGGACTTCCTTAATTGCGAAGGCATTATGTGCAATAAGCAAATTGATGCTATCAGTGTCCCATATACACATATAAAATTTACAAAACCTCTTACAATCCCATTAAATATAATATATGTGATGTATATTTAATGCTCATTGTGTTATAAGTATTACACTCTCAAGTATTTTGTGAATATCATATTATACTATTATATTGTATTACTTTTAACTATTACTATATTAATATAAAACAGCCTCATAATGTTAATGCTACTGTCAGCTTACTAAATTAATTGACTG
The DNA here is from genome assembly GCA_030562195.1 of Nipponacmea schrenckii. Lineage (NCBI taxonomy): Eukaryota > Metazoa > Mollusca > Gastropoda > Lottiidae > Nipponacmea > Nipponacmea schrenckii. The sequence goes on from JAUJPP010000007.1 coordinate 31,443,181, forward strand.
ATAGTGTAAAGGTGGGTTTAACGCCATTAAACGTTTTTACACGCTCAGATACCACGTTTGCCAGCGTTCTTTAACCATCAATTTATACTTACATCGCCAGAGAGTCACGCCGTTTGACAGAGGCACTTTTTCCAGAGTTCAACTGTGTTGAACTTTACAGCAATTACCCTAGCAAACGCCGGCAATCAACCAATCACAAGTAGCTATTGTACAACACAGAGCAATTTGGATATCTTCTTGTAACCTGCGCAACGACGTTAAACGGCGCTTAATGGCGTTTGATGGTGTAAAAAGTATAAACCCAGCTTTAGGTACCGAGAGTGTTAGGAGTCTCATTGACTTAATGTGATTATTGGGTAATTTTATTTTTTATTTTTTTATGTAACTTCACTGGCCTATACTTGATGTCCACTGGAGCCTATTTGCAAACAGTCATTTTGGCATGGCTGCTGGTCATGTCTGGCATATGGGGCCAAATCAACAGCCCAGATTTGAAATATTTATTCAAATTGATCACATATTTATCAATTCAATAATTTATTATACCTATATTTTTCTTTTTGATATTTGTATTAATTTGAAGTATTATTATATGGTAATTTATGAAGTTAAATCTTAGAATAATAATATTGTTTTATAGAGCTATTTAAAATTGAAAATACTCAGATAAGTTTTGGTAATAGTCAGTATTTTTTGAGAGTAAAAAGTGTGGTATGGGTTGAAAGTTAGACAATGCCATGTCACTGTATATTGGATCTAATTCTGACCCATGTAAATTAAAGAGTCTGTGTATGTCTCTATGGGCTGAATTTAAGACAGGGCTTTGTACATGTGTAATGGACCTGATTCTGACCCATGCAAAATAAATAGTTTTTATTGTTTTATTTTTAGGAAATTTTATATAGATATTTTGATAGACTGGAAAACTTGATAGACTTGTTAATTTTTGAATTGGCTTTTAATTTGTTAGCTTTTCTTTTGTATTGCCTGACACTTTGTTAGCTTATTGTGGGATGTTTTTGTATTATTTTTTACTCTGTTTTATGTTTAATTGTAAAAATAATATTTCTATCACTCCTCATGTTCTTGGGTCAATGAAAAGATTAAAAATTGCTTGAAGTTGAAAATTTTATTAAATTAATTGACCTTATCCATAGCATAATACAATAATAATAGTTTGGAATCTCTTCACGAATTATATAGTTCATTCAGGTACATTTAATGATTTTAATTTCATGATTTTAATTTGATCTGAGTCAAAAATAAGGATTAAATGACAAATTGAGATAAAATAAAAACAGGGATACATATTGGTTGATGAGACCCACTACCATTTTCCCTTTTTACCACGTTTTTTATTACCCCCACGCTGTCTTGGTCCGTCAGAAGAAGGGGAGGTAACTGTTTTAGGTGAAGCAGTACTCGGTGAGGCTTTCGTAGCATCCCTGAAAAAGATTATCGTTAATTGTTAGTTTTACTAACAGTCACATCATCTGTGAGGGATCTAGTCGTTTGGATGGGACAATAAACCGAGAGCCCGCGTGCTACAGACTGTGCTTATAAAAAACCTTAATAGTTGGAAGTTGAAAAGTGAGTAGGCTTATATCCCTCAATACACACTGCATGGCTCAGCTAGTCTTTATTAACCCCAAGGTACAGAAAAGTAGGACGTAAAGCTCCATTCATTTCATCTGTTACCAAAAGGGTTAAACCAATGGGCAGCAGTTAAGACAGAATCCTGGAAATATAAATGACTTACATATCACCAGAGGGGCCTGAACTTCCCTGAGTTCCTTTACCAATATCTTTCTTTTTATCTCGACGTTTACCACGGTAATATGATCTCTCTCGTCTTGGTAACCATCTTTCTTGATCTAAATCAGCAGGACTAACATTTGGATCGTAATTCTTCGGTAATTTTCCTGAAAAAAAAAACAAGAGTTAATTAAAAACATGAATATCAATAAAGTCATCGAAAGCAAAGAAGCAATAGTCACTTATAAGGAGCATAAAATCAATGATGAGAATATTCTTCAGGACAAAGATTTGGTTGAAGATCTCAAACATAAGTTTATTTTGGAACAACAAAGATGTTTCTATTTTCATAACCTTTCTTGATTTAGTAAATACCCATCATTATAGACTGACTAATAATTGGAGCTATTGGTTAGTTATCTTGTATTTCTCACACTTATCAAACTTACCCTTCTTTTTCTTTTTATTCTTCTTCTTAGTGATGAGACCATCGCCAGCCGGACTTCTGTAATTTATAACATCAATACTGATTAAAGATCAGCCAGGACAACTAAAGATAGTCTTCATCCAATTATCTAATTAGTTAATTAGAATTAAGACTTGTTCACCAGTATCCAGTAGGAAGTTAGATCTAACACCAGACTGATTCTCAGAAATAAAAGCCTTGGCATCAAAACATTGTCTCATGTAGTACTGCATAACATTATGTCTGTACATTGTAACTATGTGATATCTAACTATGGTATATCAACCAGGCCAATATCATATAGTACTACATGTTATGTCTATACATTATAACAATGTAATATCAAACTATGGTATATCAACCAGTCCAATATACCTGATAACTATGTGATATCTAACTATGGTATATCAACAGGTCCGATTACATTATAACTATGTAATATCTTACTATGGTATATCAACCAGTCCAATATACATTATAACTATGTAATATCTAACTATTGTATATCAACCAGTCCAATATACATTCTAACTATGTAATATCTTACTATGGTATATCAACAAGTCCAATATACATTATAACAATGTAATATCTTAACTATGGTATATCAACCAGTCCAATATACATTATAACTATGTAATATCTTACTATGGTATATCAACCAGTCCAATATACCGGTACATTATAACTATTTAATATCTTACTATGGTATATCAACCAGGCCAATATCATATAGTACTACATGTTATGTCTATACATTATAACAATATTATATGAACCAGGCAAATATCATATAGTTTTATATTGTGTAACTTAGTAATACCCCGAGTTGTCTGAAATGTGTCCCTTGACTTCTATGTTAGTTGCTTAATACACTTCTTAAATGGATGTATTCCTATTCCATTCCTCCTTAATACACAACACTACATACAAGCATTGACTAAATAGGTCCAAAAGGGTATAGGCAACACCAAAGTGGATCTTTCAGAGCTGAAACACATGTGTTTCATATAAAGAACTGACAATGAACCTGCACTAGGCATTAAATGAGCAAGATGACAAGTTATAGCAGCATAACATAAACACAAGGCCCTTTCCATGTAATTAAAAATTGTATAATAAAACTCACACAGCAGGGGAAACCTCTGTTTTCTGTATTTTCTTCATGTATTTATGACCTAGAGTACTAAATGATGTTTCTAATGCTACTACATCTATATCTTTAGCTATTTCTTCTACTGGTGGTAGTTCTTTACTTAATCTAAATTTCGGTTAAAGATTCATATCCTTGGAATGAAATAAAATGAATGGAGTTTTACGTCCTATGTCCTAATCTGCTACACCTAATGAGCTAATTAAGACAGCCAACACAATGCAGCTGCAATGAAGGAAAAATTTTGCTACGACCTTTTTGCAATTTCCAACTGTCAAGGCATCTTTAATGTGCCACAGCCTGTAGCAAACAAGACCTTGGATTGTCTCGAACGACTAGACGCTCTTTTCCATTTCAGCCCCTCCGAAACAAGCATGAAATTTGTGAATTATATATGAGTATAAGCACCCCTTTTGCATCAAATTATGCCTTTACTAGTAATAAGGGGTAAGGTTTTAAATCAGTAAGAAAGGCCCTCATCCATTGAGGAAGAACACAAATCAGTTTTTTAAAAGGATACTGTTGTGCTTTATTGGTATCAAAGGTAGAATAAGCTGATATCAGCTGAGCTAAAACTCTTGAATCTTTAGGATTAGCTCTGAAATACGGAAAAACAAAATCAATATCAGCAAGAAAATCTTAAATTGAACTAATCATAACAACTTGAAAATACAGAAAATGATATGGCACGACAAAATGACTTGACTTAAAGAGTGATTATTGAATCCATGTGTCTTAGACTATATATGACAAAAATCAAAATTCAGGCTCTCAACTACTCTCCCAAGGGAATTAATTCTTGCTACCAAATTTTCATAATTAAGACCACAATAAAACAAATACTAATTGAATTGTTAAGCTTTGATATTTAATTAAAAGGTGGAGTCATATTGCTATAAATCACTCAATATTGAAATAAATTAATATGAAAATCAAATGAACATACTTTCTAAGGTCCTCTAACATACCAGCAGCAACATTTGGTTTACCAATCTTTAACTGATAATCAGCATTAGCTCTTGTAATAGTTATTAGGTCTGGAGATTTAGGCTGGAAGAAAAACCAATTATCAATATTATCAATACATAGCTCTATCAATACATAGCTCTATCAATACATAGCTCTATCAATACATAGCTCTATCAATACATAGCTCTATCAATACAAAGCTGTATCAATACATAGCTCTGTCAATACATAGCTCTATCAATACATAGCTCTATCAATACAAAGCTCTACCAATACATAGCTCTATCCATACATATCTCTATCAATACATAGCTCTATCAATACAAAGCCGTATCAATACAAAGCTCTATCAATACATAGCTCTATCAAAACATAGCTCTATCAATACATAGCTCTATCAATACATAGCTCTATCAATACAAAGCTGTATCGAAGATTAGCTGTTACATAAAATACATACAATCTAAGATCTCAACATTCAAAATGGAATATATTTCATCCTTAATATAGTTATTGGTTTTTAACATGGAATTATTATTTTTCCATTAAATTCTATTGTATATACTGTTGAAAAAATTCTTAATCTAATTTCCAGAACAATTTATCCATGGCTTCTGGACGTTCTGGTATCTTTTTTTATTGTCTTATCTGCAAAAATTTAGTGCCATATGTTTGAATTAAAAATATTTCGATGCACAGACTGTAAGTACATGTAATTCCCCATTGTTAATTATAACAATTAAAAACAATTAATTAATAATTACCTCGTTAGCTTTGTACCATTTAACAGCATTAATTAAAACATCAGAAGCTGATTCTCTATCTTCTTGTGAATTGTAGAGTGTAACTAGAGCTGAAACCTGTCAATTATTGGTTTGTTCATTAATATCATTCACTAGGATGTATAACACTTAAGTCAATAGTTCTTATCCCAGCAAATAGACAAGGTTTTTTTTTTCATAAATTAAAGAAAATTGAAAAGCAGCCTTAAAATTGTGCAGTTAGTCATAGAATGTCTATGAGTTTATAGAAATATAAACATAAGCGCACAATAGAGCTTCAAAATTAGTTTTAACAAAAAACAGCTTTCAACCAAAATTTATTATTTCTTGGGTTGAAATCTCTACTCGAGAAATGTAAATTCGAAAAAAACTTTTGCTTTTCTTAGACAAATGAATCTATAAAACCTTTCAAACAGGATGGGGGGATAAACTGTTGGACATCCTTTAGCATATTGCTTACACCTGTCTGTACAGTGGGATTAATTCAGGACATTTTTCATGTTAACAGTAAAAAAATTTCACAAGCAACAAAATATTTGAAATAATAATAATAATAATAAACTCTTTTTTTTACATGGATCAGAATTAGGCCCAAAACTTAGGGACACGGTCCTGTTTCACATTCAGCCCATGGGGAGATACATTGGGAAAAAAAAAAAAAAAAAAAGGGAAATTGGGAGGTTACTAATATTTAACCAAATGTAATAAGTCAGGTACCAAAATTGGATGCCAAGACATGACATCACAGACTATGTGGTCTCACTGAAAGTGACGCAAAGACATAGTAAAAATAAAACTAACTTACAATTCCTGGTTTATATTGTAGATTACCCAATGATTTAAGAGTGTCACAAGCTGGATAGATAGAACCTTGTGTTAAATACAGCTGTACTATAACTAGTTTTAAACTGAAGGCTTGTTTAGGATGTTTCTCTACATAGCTCTACAAATACAAAGTCAATTTTTTAATGAGTTAATTGTACACCTTGTTTCTGAAGCATTTTAGACAACACAAATGAAGACATGTACCTGTCAGAGTATCCTAGTGTTTGCCTCAGTCAAATTTGAGAAAGAGTTAGAGGGCGCCTACAGCACTCGTTGCTCCCAGGCGGTCACCCATCGAAGTACAAACTGAGTATACGCATTTGATCCTAATTATGCCTTCGATAGAACTCCTAGCAAGCAGCACTGACCTTTCCTAATGAGTACATATTTCCTTTAGAGCATGAAAGAACATATCTCATATTGTGACAAACAGCATGTTTCAAAAAACAAATGGAATGGATAACAAGGCTCTAATGTATAAAGGCTAGACTGATGATAATACTGTTAACTCACCTTTAATAGATCTATAGCTTGATTGAGTTTCTTATCTTTAACATATTGAGCAGCCTCTATTAATACAGGTGTATCTAAATCAGGGTACTGTTTAATTAAAGATTCTGCTAATTTATGACATTGATCACCCTGAAGTGTAATAATTCATCAATTATGTATACAATATACATTCACATACAGATATGGGAACATATTAAGGAGGTCTCTTTCAGCACCCAAATATTTAAAAAAAAACAAAAAAAAAACCTAGAGATAAGATAAGACTTACCTGGCCAGAATACATATGTAACAAACATTGATTAAGAACAATACATCCTTTCTGTTTTCTCGACAGTTTCTTCTGTACATTCTCTCCTGTAGCTACTTTCAATTTCTTCTTAGAATCAAACATATTCTGATCCTAAATTTAGAAACATAGAAACAATATTTAATCCATTGGTCCCTCTTCCTAATATACAATGTGACAATTTATGGCAGTGATTGGGGCCGATTGAGATTATCGGATAATTATGACTAATCCGTTCGTAATAACCATTAATTTTGGTACACATGGTGTCAATTTTTGTTCGTTATTACCGAAAATTTGCTACTAGCATTTCGTTTTATCCATCTATTTTTCAATGAAATTAGTGCAATGAAAAACGTGACTTTTTAACTTGTTCATTATAACTGGTTTTTTGGAATAGGCACGTTGGTTATAAGTGAGGACCACTGTAGTGTTAAACAAATTAATACAAACTGATTTGTTACATAAAAACTTGGCATGATATCAATGCTCCATTTATCTGAGTACAAATTGAGCTCTCCAAACACAAGATCCAATATAGGTACACAAGTATTTTAAAGTACAATTCATTTGAATATACACAAGTACATGTGTATTAGATGGACAGATCTACATGTAGGTAGATGTTATCAAGTATAGGACTACAAAAGAAATACACACATACATAAGCACTTGTGCATGAGTTGAACAGACAAATAGGGAAATACAAAATTAAAACTAAGCAATTAAAGGATGAATGATTGGCGGGTTGCCGAGATTAAACTCTCTTCCTTGTTTCAGCTACTAGTTTCGACCTGCATTGGTCTCTTTAGGCTGTAATGATCTGCTGGTTGTCTCTGCTTCTTACTTATAGGAAAAGCCATGGCGGATCACGATGACGTTGTGTGCTGTGGCGGATCATTCAGAATTTGGCGGATCTTCCAGGTGAATGGCGAATCTCATAGAGATTATAGTCGTTAGTAGTTCCAAAGCATTTTTGGAGCAAAATTTAGCGACTTTTGCCATCGTTGTAAATAAGTTTAAATTGCAGAGAGTAGAAAGAATGAGTTTTAGAGGTGAAAATAAAGTGCTTTACCATGTCCAGAAAAATAAGAGTTATATAGAGGTTGGATTGTTAGCGGTTGGTTGATGAATAGGCCTATTAGCGTTTGAGGTCTTCCCTAGTAAGGAGTCGGAAGACAGTCCATGGCTCTGGGTTGAGCTCTTCTAGGCTGATCCTACCTTTCATTAGGTCATCCCATCGTTCGAAATTCGGCCAAGGGATAGAGATGTTCCTATCTTTCCAAAAATTCGTTGCCTTGCGTGATGGGATCTCTATAGGCTGGTCTGGTGAGACGGATGGGGCAAGATCACCCAACGTATCATTAACCGCTCTAGCTAAGACGTCCGTGTGTTTTCTCAGAACATGTTTGGTTACATTGTCCTGGCGTTTGAAAAACTTCTTACATTTAGGACATTCAAACTTGCTGCGTTGGTGGACAGACTTGATATGTCGCTTCAAATTTGTCCTGAAGGTAAAGTTTTTTCCACATGGATCGCAGATAAAAGCCATATCTATAGTTGCTTAGGTAGGCAAACAGTAGGATGACGTCAGGCTAGACCTTACTAAAAATAGTGTAGTAGGCCAAAATGGGGACATGAAAAAGAGGGAGGGGGCAGATCTGTAGAGATCTACCTGTGGAACTAAAGCGATAGTGCGAATACATCAGTTAAAGTAAAGCATAAAGAAAAAGGGGTTGGGATGTATCCGGACTAAAGCTGGTCATTGATACCATCCGGTGCGAATGTCTTGAGCGTAAAAATCCATTTGAGTTCAATGGATCTACGTTTATCCGTGTTTTTATCATCATCTTGCAGCAAGAAGAGCCGAAACTATGCTAAAATGTGGCATAGACATGATGAACACACACTGCTCACAGTTAAAATTGATTCTAGAGAACCTAGAAAAGAATTACGGTCTACAATTCAACAAGTACAAAGAACTAACCAAGCCAGAAGAGTTAATTTATGATAAAGGCGAAATCACGGAAAAAATACTACGAGGCTTAATACCCATAGATACCAAACCAGGTAGATTCTATCTTCTGCCTAAAATACATAAATGCCTTACACCAGGTAAAGTTCCAGGCAGACCCATAATTAGCGGTAACAATACTCCCACTGAACAAATTAGTAGATATGTTGATGAACATATAAAAAATCTGGTTAAATACTATCCCAGCTATATTAAGGACACAACACATTTTATCCAAAGGTTAGAAAAATTACCAATACCTAGCAATAAGGATATTATTCTAGTGACGATGGATGTCACGTCGCTCTATACTAATATCCCTAATCAACAGGGCCTAAGATACGTCGCCCTAGCTATCAAACGTTTTAAACCAGACTGGAAAATCTCCCCGTCTAGCCTCCTTAAACTTCTCAAAATCGTACTTGAACACAATGTGTTTACCTTTAACGATGAAGTATACGAACAGACTTCAGGTACAGCCATGGGGAGCCCAGTGGCCCCTTCTTTCGCTAACATATTCATGGGCGAATTAGAAGAGAAATTACTAAAACTCACTTCTAAAACTCCAGAAATTTATGTGAGATTTATAGATGACATATTTATGGTATGGTGCCATGGCCATACAGAACTAGAGAAATTCATTAAGGAAATGAACTCATTTCACCCTAATATCAAATTCACAGCAGAATTTTCTTCTAAAAAAGTATCTTTTCTAGATACGTGGGTGATCTTTAATCCGAACCTCAATAGACTAGAGTTTGATTTATATAACAAACCCACGGATACACACTCCCATTTGTTATATACCTCATGTCACCCTAAACACATTAAAACAAAAGGACCTTACAGTCAATTCCTCAGATTGAAACGAATCTGTACTTCACCCGACAACTATGCAATTCATAGTAAGAATCTTATCAACTACTATCTTAAAAGAGGCTACCCTAGAAAGATAATTATTGAGAACCATGCAAGAGCTGATTCATTACGTAGGGATAATTTTCTACAACCTATAGTATTCTTAAATCAAGGATCAACACCCATTGTATTCACTACTGATTACAATCCTACTGCCGTAAAACTTAACCAGATTATTAAGGAGAAATGGCATCTCCTTAAAGGCTCTACTTTATGTGAAGAAATATTCTCCTGTAAGTCTATCACTGCCTTTCGCAGAAATCCTAACCTTAAAGATCTACTGACCATGGCAAACATTACTCATCCTCCTAAAAATAGGAATACAAGTGGAGTTAATGTTAAAAATATTTTCGAGATTTGCGAAAAGAAAGACTGCAAAATCTGCACGCGGATGGACAACACTTCTTCCTTCCGTAGTTCGGCAACTGGCCGAAAATATCGCTGTCTAACAAATTTTAATTGTAAAAGTCGAAATATTATTTATCTCTTAACCTGTACATACTGTCATAAACAGTATGTAGGTGAAAGCAAACGATGCTTTTCAACTCGTATCGGCGAACATTTTGCCGATATTCGACATAAAAGAAATAAACCTATCGCACTACATTTCAATTTTGCGAAACACTCTGAGAGAAATGTCTCCTTAAAAGTGATAGAACAACTTAAATCTGACCCCGATGATGATAAAAACACGGATAAACGTAGATCCATTGAACTCAAATGGATTTTTACGCTCAAGACATTCGCACCGGATGGTATCAATGACCAGCTTTAGTCCGGATACATCCCAACCCCTTTTTCTTTATGTAGAACTAAGCAAGGCAACACTTACCTTATTAATAGTCACTATATTATTAGAAACAACACCCAGTAGAGCTAGATCAGTTGGTCTGAAACAGATACATGGAATTATATACCAAATTATTTCCAAAGTCTGTCCTATGATATGTGTAATATTAGAAAACTGTAAAAACTTCCATGACTACAGTCTAATATGTATGGAAGACATCATCGTTTCTTAGCACTTCTTATTCCTACCAGTATAGAAAATATTCAGAATTAGATATCCTTCTGGTTCAAGACAAAGTCAACCATTCATACTACTAGATGCCATTCTATAAATTCTTATACTATAGTTTGTTCATCTGGAGAGTGGTATTGACGAACTTATTCAAAGATTGCGAGAATGAAATAATCACAAGGAACACGAGAAGAGTGGTGATATACATGTAAATAAAAGGTGAAACTTACTTTGATTTCATACTGAGGTTGTAAAGTTCGGAGGCTTCTTTAGGTTTATTGATACATTGTTTTACATAACCCTGCTGAACTCTAAAATATAAATAATCATAATAATAAACTATTATTTTAATCTTATATAGAGATCTCTATGTTTATTGAATGGTGTTGGAAAGGATTAAAGCTCCAACTTATTCTGAAACAAATTTGAAACTATTATATAAACTAGTGTCCAAAAAAAACAATACCAATGTTTTTTCAATTCTTTTTTTCACAAAGTGAATTTTTTAATATGAAACCTGCTAATATGTATTGCACATCCCAAACACCTCATAATCGATCAAAAATACTGGGAAGAATCAATCATTTCTGGGAAAAACACAAATTTTGTGAGAGTGACATTTCCCTCTCTAGTTGTATGTTCATATAAACTGTATAAAACAGCTGACAGACCCCACCCATCTTTAAAGGATTGTCATATTGATTGTACACATTCTATTGAAATTAATTTCTGCACAAATGTTGATAAAAGATTTTTCAAAAGTATTACACCAATCCTAAAGTTCTGCATTTTTTAGTTTTTCTTTACTGTCTTTGCAAACAAGTGGTATTGTTTCTTTTGGACATTAGTTTAGTAAGATAAAAGCACAGAACTGCCTGCGATAAACACAGATCCGAAGAATCAGCAGTAGCGGAGCATTATCTTCAAGACAAAAGACACAGAATTAGATGGGACAATATTACAGTATTGGCGACCAACCACAACAATTGGAAACATAGGAAACTCAGGGAAGCCATCGAAATTATGAAAAATAAACCAGAATTAAATAGGGACTCAGGCTATTTCATACCAAAGTTATGGGAAAAAATTTTGTAATTATTCCTCCTTAATCCGTCATCTGTGAACCTTAATCCGTTAGCTTTGAATCTTTATCCGTTATCTTTGAACCTTAATCCGTTAGCTTTGAATCTTAATCCGTTATCTTTGAACCTTATCTATCCTTTAATCCTTTATTGTGGTTTCTGTTAATTATCTCTCATCTTTTATGGCTTCTTTCATTTTAATATAAGGTATGGTTTCACTGCGAGTTAGTATTTATACTTGAGTTTGTTATAATTTTGTTAATTACGCTACCTGTAAGTGTATGTGAAACGTTGAGTGTAATAAATCCAAGAAATAGTATATCCATATAGTTTGTATGTTTTATGTTATTCCTATTTCTATATGTCATATAAAGATTAAGATAAAAGCCTTTTATTAATTTGGACACCTGAAATTTCCAACCGATTTAAAAACAATAAGACTGCTACTTTGAAGAAATGAATTTCTCACCTAATCAATCCCAGTTCCTCCTCTAACTCCTCTTCAGTTAACTCTGGATCTCCACGTAGTATAGACTCAGCTTTGTTAAGTTTCTCTTCAGCTGTTTTATAATCTTCTTTACCAATATATTGACAGGCATTATTATAGCATATTTCATATGTATCTTCTTCAAAACCTGGATCATCCTGAAATTAGCAGTAAGTCAATACATAACAAGCTTCCTTATCTGATATTCACTGTGTGTTAAACTTGTGCATGAAAATTGTGTGTAGGGCTTTTCTTTTCTGCACCTTATTGAAGCATTGAATATAAAAAAAAATTGTATTATGTACAAATAAAAAATGTTTCCAACTCAATAGTATTATTTTGACTAATCATTTCAATTTAAAATGTCATGAACATCACACACAGCAAGGTTTTATCGTTATGGAATAACAAATATTATTTTTTATCACAAGACTACTCACCATTTCCTTTCCATCCCACATTTCAAGGGAGGCAATTACAGCCCCCATATTGGTTTGTCGTTCAAGTTCACAATCATCCTGAAAGAGATAGATAAATCTTATCAAATAAGTTAACTTTTTCATTCTTTTTTTGCTTGTCACCTTTCCCCGATATTGGACAGGCCAAATATGACAACACCCCTAATTTAACAAATGAGCATTTCCAATATGTATATGAGTTCTGATAAACAGTGAAGTCTACATGCTAACTAGTGACTACCTAACAAAGGTCTCTGAATACAGGTTCTACTGTATATGAGGTCTGATAAACAGTGAAGTCTACATGCTAACTAGTGACTACCTAAATAAGGGTCTCTGAATACAAGTTCTACTGTATATGAGGTCTGATAAACAGTGAAGTCTACATGCTAACTAGTGACTACCTAACAAAGGTCTCTGAATACAGGTTCTACTGTATATGAGGTTTGATAAACAGTGAAGTCTACATGCTAACTAGTGACTACCTAAAAAAAGGTCTCTGAATACAGGTTCTACTATATATTTGGTCTGATAAACAGTGAAGTCTACATGCTAACTAGTGACTACCTAGGATATTAAGCCACTTACATCTGAATTTTTGACAAGATCTCTGTATAAATCATAACATTCTTGATATTCTTCCAGTCTGTATAGCTGAAATAATAACACACGGTCTTAGCTAATCAATTTCTGTGTTCAATTTCTATATATCAAAAATATCACTACAAGTCACTTAAAGATGGGTTTCCTCAGCCAAAGTAAGCTTACTAATTGATTAATTGGGGTTTCTAATGAATAATCCATGTACTCTCAAGTTCAAAAGACCTATGTGGACGTAGAAATGCTTGTGGAATCCATTTCACTCTGATCTGCTTTGAAACGCTAAATTTAGACTCCATGTTTGTTCACATGACCAAATGATGTCATATAAGGCATATATAGGAATTGATTTTGTACTTTATTATTAGTGTGCATACTTAACAACCACAGCGTCCGGTTATGTACTGAATTAACAGCTTGGATGATCAAAAAAAAGATCAACAACATTTGAGACTTGACGTACATACCTATGGTAGTACCCTACCGAGGGAAATCTCGTCATAATTAGCCTAATTACGAGTTAATTAAGGACTTGTGGGACCATCTTGTATTTTTCCCAGTCATTAGAACACCTCTACTTTCTATTGATATAAGTATTACTGGTCCATTATGGTATATATGTATATATTTACATTTCTATTATCACTTCCTTCAATGAACTAGTTAAACAAACTGGCATTCATTTTCCAATAAATGTAGTTTGTCACGTGATACTATGACGTGATTGACGTTGTCAAGGCACCACATAATGACGCAATCTATCATTTGTGGCAAATTCAAGGGAACTATCATAAATGAAAATTAGTATCTGAAAAAGTATCTGAATGTAAATATAAGAATTAAAACGTTGGTCTCAATAGTGTGTAAATGTAGTTGATCACGCCACAAACATACATTATTGGTATCTGAATGAGATCTGTTCATATTTTATAACATTTATAAAAAAATCAATCATATTCTACATACCACTTGAGCCAACAATTCTTTCATTCTATAGTCTAAGTCCTTCACAGCTCTCAGAGTCTTCAAAGCTTCAGAGGTCCTGTTTAACCTATACTGACAATAAGCCTTCTCAAAATCCATTCCACTATAATAGTAATAAAAGTTCAATAAATGGAATGAAATGAATGGAATTTTACATCTTACTCTTCTGCACCTTATAGGCTAATGAAGCCTTGCAAGGCGCATTGAGGAAATTTTACCAGGACAGGAGCATTTGCCAACTCTTTTTGTAATTTTCAACTGTCGAGGTAATTTTAGACATGCACAGCCTGTAGCACACAACCTTGGTTTCTTGTCCCATCTGAAGTTCAAAGCTGATTTTAAACATCAGCTGAACCTTCTCCCTTAAGTCTTTCCATCTATCAAGTGAGCTTCCACACTTATTACTTTAAACTTACGTGATCTTATTCTTCTGTATGAGTGCCAATGCATTTTCAAACTGATCCAGTAACATCTGACAGACAATTTTATATTGGACTGCCTCCACTTCATCTCCTTTGTTACCTAGAACTAAATAATCATTGATATAATAAGCTTTCCTCATTTAAGATTAAGGTTAACTGTCTGATTGGGTAAATGAATACAGATTTTTTTGTAAGTTTGTTACATCCAAGTAAAATGTTACTGTAACAAATTACCTGTGCCGCACTGTTTTATCATTATGACCTCAATATATAAATTATATTTTATTTTAATCTGGGCCTCCATGTAAATGAAGACCTAGGAAAACAGCTGGAAGTAAACTTGATTAAGGTGCTTCGGAACCTTGCAATAAATGAGCTGAGTCCAAAAATATTGCAAAAGCTATTTCAGTTGCAACAAGTGGCCACCTTGGATACAAAAGCTCAAAATATGCACATAAACACCAAAAACCAAATTTTGTGAACGTTTCCCTTTAAATCATCAAATGCACTGAATGACCCCAGCTTTTTAGTCTGAAAATAAGACAAAATAACAAATCTCTAACAACAATAATTCTCCACAAATACACATACATAATTCTTAAAAGATACACAAAAGGTAGCTCACACGTTATAGGTACATCACTCCAACCTTAGTTTTCCAATAATAGGCACCTATAAGCCACACTTCCTTGATTTTATGGCAAGTGCAACACATGGTAAAGAAAATGGCGGACAATATGGCGGCTCTTCTGTCTGTCAAAAATGACTAAAATGTACACTAATTCCACTGATTTCCAGAACACATACATCCATACACACAAGATTGAAGCTGGGAATCTCTTCTCTTCGGTAGTACCAAATCGCCTTACACGGATTCAACGATTATCGGTCACTAATACCAATTTTCACATCACGGTTCATATTTGTTGACACGAAGCTTCGTGCTCGATGCATAACATATCCTTGTGCATGGCAATACAACCCAAACAGTAGATATTTTTACGCTGGAAAATAAGCGTTGAGAATAATTGATTAATTGATGCATTTAAAAACTGACTGAAACGAAAACTTTATTTGAAAACATCAAAACCACACAGAAGTCTTTGATGTGCGTAGGTCTTCGTTCATAGGGAGTCAATCGGTATTTCTCAAGAAAAATGTCAACATTGATGAAATGTGAAAGATCGGGAAACTGACATGAGGTTACATTATGCAATCCTTTAACTTTGATGTACATGGAATAATACAATCAGCATAAAAAGGAAATAAATATCTCGAAAATAAAAGAAATTTACCTTCAAACAGGAAACCGTCAATGTAAACATACAGACCACGTGATGGTGCAAGTCTCACAAGTTTTGTTTATAAAGTTTCGAAATTATTCATCAAAAATATTTTAATGACATATTTTTATGTAAACGGTGATAATTTACCGAATAAAACATTCATATGTCATTGTAAATTAAAAAAAAAAATGTTTTAGTATTTACCACAATATTTACCATAAATGGCATGTGTTTACGGCAGTCCAAAGAGGTCATAAAAATTTTGTTACACCTGAGCCTTAAGTGGACAGATTAGGTCTACATCCTTGCCAATGAGTTACTCCTGTAAACGAACGCAAATTACAGTCAAGCTATATTCAGTTATTAACCTGAACCGTGTAAACTTTCGAAACATCACTTCCTGCAAGTTTTGGAATCATGTGGAATCAGGTGCTAGGCCCCTACAATGGGAACTATAAAATGTTTGGCCTAGGCAATGGGCCTATCCATAAAAGTGACTTTTGAGTCCACATATAACTCAATAAGTAAATATGGACCAATGTAATATGAATATTTCTCCAAAACAAGAAATGAACAGTAAGGATTTCTTCCTCAGTTACGAATATGACAATGAGAGAAATTTTTACTTCCAGAGTCTTCCATAGTGATGGTTATTACGTCACCTCTTTGACCACGTGACGGAAGTAACACGATTTCTCCGTGCAGCAATCTATAAAACGGCACGCGACAGCGTGGACTCAGTCTCCGGCAAAAAGGCCAAGAAGAACGAAAAATTAATACACAGAAGAAGCCAAAGCAGGTGGATCCTTACTCAACGTCTGCGATATCGTTTTTACACCATACCTACGTAGGCTTACAGGCAGTCAGCATGATAGTGTCTTAGAGCTCGCATCTCTTATACAGGTGAGGATTGCTATTCAAAAATGGAAAGGAAACTTCAAAAATTTATGACCAAGGAAAGCTGCATTCCGAAGGAAGATAAGGTTTACACACCATTACTTTTCACAGATAGCAAGGGGAATCATTTAGAGTTTAGTAGATCTAGGCCCAGATCTGCTACTGCTAGGCCTAATGACAGTAATGATGTTGAAAGACAAATTGTCATTAATTCTAAAGGAGGAAGGACTCCCATGCCCTTGACTATCTGAGATAATCTTGCAGAGGAGATTGGGTTCCAGGCCCCCCTGTGTATGCTTGGCTTGGAACCTGTGACTTGACATCCAAGGACAAATCTGGCTTTATCAGTCTTGTATCTTGTGACAATTCATTAGTCAGGGATATAGCTGACAAATATCAGCAGATTGTTCAAGTACCCTTACTTCTCCATATTTCTGTGGAACCAAAAGAGGTACCATAAAGATCCATCAGTTTTCGAAGACCAAGACCGCCAACTGGTAGCTCAAATTTCTCAAATGGACACATTCCTCAGATCTATAAATAATTACATTGGAAGTCATTCTCATTATTTCTACATGGATCTTTACAGGGTGTCTAAAGCGTGCAGAAAAAGAAGTACCAGTGCAGAATCTGCTCAACCAACAACTCGCCGGTATTACAGCTATTAACTGTACAAGGATGGTATTCACCCAGGCAATTTAATTGGTAAAGTTTGGATGAAGAAGATCGCAGATCGGGCTACCAAAGACTGCTGGATCTAGATTTTTGTTACCACTCGTAGGGTGTTTGAAATTGCAATCATACTGTGAGGGCGTTCTTCGCTGGTGTGGTTGTTTATTACTTTCACTCCTGCATTGGTCAATGAAGTGAAAATCCAAATAGCTGATAAATATATCAACAAATACTGAGACTGGATATAAGCCCCTAGCAGGATTTTTAAAATAGCAATTTGATTGTACAACTCCTGTTTTGGTTACTATCTTGTTTATCCTGAATTAGTCCAAAAAGCATCAACTGTCAACTGAGGAAAGAGATACAGAGCATAAAATTGACCACATCACCTAAGACAACCACATCTGGTTCGAAGTGGTAGCCTACAACATAAACCTCCGTGCTGTATGGGGAAGTATGACGACAGGAAGTGGCAACAGCCATTTGAGTGAATGTATGGGAACAATGGGGATTCCTAGCATGTCTACACATACTTTTTCGTCCATAGAACATGAAATTGGGAAATGGTGGTATGTTCTTATTTGGAAATCTTATTACTTTTGTATTGCCGTAAATTCAGATTTTTTGCTAGGAATTAATATGGAGAACGTAATATCTCTTGCAAAAAGTGAAATCACTACATTATCTTACTGGACTGAATAGTGCCCATACACATCACCATACTATAAAAAAAAGTAGTACCGAAAAAAATGGCCACTTTTCTTTACTGAATTTAGAAGAAATTTAAAGGCCTTTTATTAAAATATCATTTATTTTTTCCAAATTTCACGATTGGAGTGCTGTAGTTTACTTATCAGAGCTTGTGTTGACATAAGAAATAGTTATTTTAATGGACATTTTACAGGTGAATTTCTGTTGTTAGTGAATGTCTCAATTTTTTCAAATAAATGGTAATTACACCTTTCAAAAACATTTTTTTTTTTTTATAAAGTTTTATTTAGGTGATTAAACATAATAGGGCATCCATATAACACAAAATATGAAATGATAAAGGTCTAATTAAAAAGTTCACTTCAAACATTTTCAACCTATTTTGCAAGGTTCCGAAGCACCTTAACATTAAGACATGGATGAGGAGATTGTTGAGATAGTAAAAATATGGAAAATAACATTGAAACTTACTTTGGTTGCAGACCTTGATCGCCTTGGCATATTCTTGTTTCTGCCCCAATTTTTGGAGATCAGCATACAAGCCAGCGATCGTGGTTTCCCTGTCTGGATTAACTTCGTCCTTCTTCTTATTTTTTGACATTTTGAGTGCAAATTTTGCAATCTGTTAATTTCTTGCACGCCACGAATTATAAAACATACTTTTACTTCCTCATTGATTAAAGATTCAGTGTCTATGGAGTTAGCCCCCTTTAATTCAGACTACAGTTAATTATTAATATCAAGTACAGTGCCGACACAGTGATCAAGTAATGAAAGCTTACAATAGTTGGATTCATTAATCATTAGGCCAGTGGAATAACAAGACGAGTGAAAGTCCATCCTCCTGGAATTATGAGGACAATCAGTAAGAAAATTGTTGGCTTGTTTATCAAAGATTTTCAGTCTGTAGGCTATATGGCCTACTTATGCTATTTCTAGGGTTGAGCCTCAATTGGTCTTAGGGATGGGTGTCAATAGACTTGATTTAACCAATCCCTAGTAGTTAAGCCACTGCAGATTGAGGCTACAAGTCAGAGATTGAGGCTGCTACAAGTCAGAGATTGAGGCTACAAGTCATAGATTGAGGTTACAAGCCAGAGATTAAGGCTACAAGTCAGAGATTGAGGCTAAAAGTCGGAGATTGTGGCTAGAGGTCAGAGGTTGAGGCTTCAAGCCAGAGATTGAGACTACAAGCCAGTGATAGAGGCTATAAGCCAGAGATTGAGACTATGAGCCAGAGATTGGGGCTACAAGTCAGAGATTGGGGCTACAAGTCAGAGATTGAGGCTACAAGTTAGAGATTGAGACTACAAGTCAGAGATTGAGGCTACAAGTTAGAGATTGAGGCTACAAGTCAGAGATTGGGGCTACAAGCCAGAGCTTGAGGCTATAAACCAGAGATTGACGCTATAAGTCAGAGATTGAGGCTATAAGCCAGAGATAGGTGCTACAAGTCAGAGATTGAGGGTACAAGTCAGAGATTGAGGGTACAAGTCATAGATTGAGGCTACAAGTCAGAGATTGAGGCTGTAAGCCAGATATAGAAGCTACAAGTCATAGATTGAGGCTACAAGCCAGAGATTGAGGCTTCAAGTCAGAGATTGAGGCTACAAGTCAGAGATTGAGGCTAAAAGTCAAGCCCCTGTGGGAATCATAGCTTTAAATTTCTGTTGCAAAGAAACACTATAAGAGTTCAAACATAATTCATTTTATTTCAATGATATGTTCAAACTATCTTGTGCTCTTAAATATAGTATATACATTTATACACCTTCAATTTTACAGGTAATAATCATAATAACATCTCTATATCATGTGACCATTGAATAACCATAGCAACAAATTTATAAAATTACATACATTAGTTTGTGACTATTAAGTGATCAGGACTCAAATTGCCCATTCTATTTTTCAATTGCTCTGTCAAGTTACCTTGTGACATTGTGCCAACATTTGAAAAGTTGCCAAGAAACCTTCGAAATCAAACAAAACTTTTGTGCATCATTTTTTTTCCCTTCATTCACGCCAGAATATCAGTTTGAAAAAAGCCAGCTTTTGCAAGAAAATGCAAATAAAAGATCAAATTTTGGTTTTTTTCTCAATTTTGGTTTTATGTAAATGTAATAAAAGCCTTTATCTTTAAAAATATCAAAGCAAGTAATTTTTGAGATAATAAATTTCTATTTAGATGAAAAATCTAATTTTGGCAAATATAATGCAATCACAAATTTGGAAAACAACAAATAATAATAATAATAATAATAATAATAATAACAACACAACATTGAAACGGAATCATATAGAAGCAACGTTTCTATCTTGATCCAGGGGCATAGCTGCCTTTAAAGGGCAAAAATATGGGGCATGCACTAAAATAAGCGTTGGAAGCAATTTCTAAATTGAGCTTTGCAACATCCTATAGAAAAATTCACAGTATTAACTTCATTTTTATAATTGTTTAATTATCAAAAATTGTTTTGAAAAATCTGTTAAAAAGATGAAACCTTTATCAGAGTAAGTACATATTGTTTATGTATTTTTGAATGCTTAATCTTATATAATGCATTTAAATAAAGAAACTATTGAATATAAAAGGTTTTGACAATTGTTGTTTTTTTTTAAAAAGTCCTCTTAAATATCATAGTCAAACTTTGGCATGATCTTGATTAAGAACACAAAATATAAACCTACTATATGAAGGGTAACTTATCATCTAACTCAATATCCTTTAATTAATCCAGTACTAGAAACTTTGAAATCACAGTATTTCTATACTAAAACAGTCTACTTATAACAAATACAAACTTAAGTCTAATAATATAACAATTAACAATAAACAACTAATATCCAAATTTGCTATGCCCCTACTAAATTTCAACAATGCAAACAAATAAGCAGACTTGCACAAAGCTAGGAATGCAGATATATAACAATCAGTTAACATAGTAATAGTAAAAGTAACAGATTTAATCTCTATTGTTCTGTTTTGGCAAAATCTTAAATGACCTATGTTCAAAAACTATATTAGGACAGACTCAATGAAATTTTGTACATCGAATATTTTCACTCTAAGATGTTTCTAATTTTTAATTTAGACCTGTAAATCCCCTTGATTAAATGCTTTGAAGGATTTCTTTGCAACCTACTACAGTAAGTATTATTAAATGCCCATAATGAGTAACTACCGGTAGTTGAATCAAACATCTCTTTAACCTTATGGAAAATTGTAAATGTATGAAACAAACAAGGCCTAACAATTAACTAACATAAAAGCCTACAAATACTAACATATAAAACTTCAAGAATATCACAAAATCTTTTATGGTAATTGATGTAGGAGAAACTGTTTGACACATAATAAGATATTTTGTGGACATGGAAGTACATGCACCTGAATCCAACAAGGGACTGGTTTCACACACAAAAATAATGCGTAAGAATAACAATAACTGACAATTCAAATATCACACTTTAGGTAAAAAAAAGAATTCTTGAGATTCATCTACAAACAGTGCCAAGAGCCACATCTTAAAATAAAATAGTTTTTATATGAAATATGATTCTTTCAATATGAAGATTTTTACAAAAATTGACCCATAGAGCACTGTTTGATTCATTAAACTCGCATCCTAGTTCTCTCACATTAAAAAAATTAACTGTTTCTTAATTCTTATAAAAAAGTTTTAAATAAACCTACAAACCTGTGTGGCTTGCTTAAAAAATTGATTCATATCATAAAAATGGTTTCAAAACAAAAAATGTTCCATAATGCAAAGCACAACATTGTACTAATAATACTGTACAAAAATACAAAGTTCTATTATAAATAGGATTCAAAACAAATTTTACAAATATTTATAAATTATCAATTTACATTCAACAACAAACCTGAACAAATGGCAAAAATTACATGAGAACAAAACATAGCTGAATCTTTAACCTGAATAGACTATTCAAGTTGTCAAACAACCCTTACAAAACTTTCAAAATAGATTTATAGAAGTGTCATATCCAGAATGTTACTATTCAATAATTTCTTCTAGGTGATCTCCAATACGAAACATATTTTAATTGTTCACAAGTTACGAACCAAATTAAAGCTCTATAAAATATTGCGAATTCAGTTACGAACATTTTTAAACATTTTACAAAATCTTTTAGTAATAAACTTCTATAATGACACAAAACACAAATTGAATGGTTTTGAAAAGTCACCCTATAAAAAATTGCTTGGCTCTATAGATCAAATATGACTGGCAAATATTACCTAATCAGAAGCCCTATTAGGCCTATATCTAATATCTTGCAACTCCAAGCCTTTCTCTAAAACTTACACTAAGATGAAAAATTTTATACAAATATAAGTAAGAATATCATATTACATTCAAATTGCACATAGAATTTCTAAAATCTAGAAAATACTTTTCCGAGTCTTGTACAACTCTTGGTTTTATTATAAAGGTAAAAAAAACAATCAAATACTGTTTTTGTTATTCAACTCTCATTCACAAATTATAATTTATTACTGTACAAAAATCATAGTACATAGTCTCTATACAATTACAAACAAGTCCCGTGCTTCAGTAAGGCGTAATTTTCCCAAAAATATCATGCATGCAAGGCTAGAAATAGAGTGCCAAGACAAGGCTTTGACTCACCTCAATCATGAATTAAACTCTCCCTAGAATAATTCTTCTATATTACATTTCAATTAGTATGCATTTCCGGAAGAGTTCATTCAATTAGAGGTGTTTTATTCCTTCAAATCATTTTGGCCTTGCTATTGGTGTTGCAGAGTTCAGGCACTGCTCTCATATATTGCCTTCACTATGCATTTCCTCAATCGGTATATGATGTACTACAAATTATTCATTACGAAATAAATCGTAAAATTGTCAAAATCCTGCAAAATTTTGTCATGGATTTCAGTTACTATTAATCTTAATAATGTGAATCTAATCTTTAATTAGTCACATGAAAGGTAAAGGTCATGCGTCAAAGTTCAAATGTCATGCTGACAAAAACCAATATTTTTGTATAATCATTTCCTGAGGCACTGCAAAAAAAAAACTGAATTGCTTCTGAGTTAATTTGTCATTTCATTTCGAAAAACACTATTGCTCTTGATAGTATTCTCTTCGTCTTAAAAAAAAACCTTATTCATAGTGTTCATAGTTCTTGTTGGTTATTGCTTAGATCAGCAAAATCTTGTCTCGTCCATGATGGAAAAGTCTGATTTCTCAGATGCCTTTGTAAATTCATGTTCTCACAATACTCTATCCTTATCACAGCTTGACAACTCCCTACATTTCTCTCTTCAGAAAAACTTGATCTCAAATCACTTCTTCAGATAAAAATCTTCAGTCCACAGAAACAATGCTTGGTGTTCCAATTTCAATTCCAAACCAAACTGCTTCATTTCCCCAATTTGAAACTCAACTTCGAGAACTTTTTTATTCGGAAAGGACTCTTTTCTCCTAGGCTAAGACTAGGACTTGGGCAGGCTTTGGCTGACGAAACAGGTGTTGAGGTACTGCTGACTGGCGCTGGAAAACTGATTGATCTTTGGAAGGATTCTGAAAATATTAAAATAATAGCAAGTTCAGTACTTGAAGGATAAAAGCCTCACAGAAAAATCTATGAACATTGGTTGTAAATTATTTAAAACTATTCTGATAGTGAAAATATTAAAATAATATCAAGTTAGGTGCTTGAAGGATAAAAATCTTAAAGAGAAAACTATGAAGATTGCTTGCAAATGATTTAAAACTATTCTGGTAGTTCATTTAAAATTCTACCTGCTAAATGTGGAGATGGTGTGAGGCGTTCTGGGCCTGCTGATTGGTGTTTTACAATACGTTTTGGTCCCATTCCTTTCTTGGCTAACCCATGAGGTCCTTTCCATTCTATGCTTGTGCTAATCTTGCCTTTTTCCTGTAAAAACAAGTGCACTCTGTAAACGGGAGATAAATACATTTTGCATTTTGACCCATGAACAGACAGTAACAGACTGTAACAGGCGGTGATTTGTTACTAAGGTAAATAAAATGAAATGTAGTTTCATGTCACATTTCTGCACCTGTTTGGTCAATTTCTTTGATGATGCAATGAAGGAATAGTTTTGCAATTTCCAACTATCAAGGGATCTTTGACATGTATAGCCTGTAGCACACAGGGCTTGGGTTTATTCTCAATCCAAAGAAAGCCTTTTTTATGTCAGTACCTCCAACCTGCATCACTGACATCATCAGATAAAAAGATATTCTATGTACAGTATTGTATATCCTGCTCACACGACCATCTTAGTAAGAGACCACCTTCAATATGTGACCACAATAAAGTTCAACCTACGAGTTTTCAATGTAATTTATGACTGATTAGTAACCTCCTTCATTACCTGACCAGCAACAGCGTATTTACTCTCCCAACTAATCAAAATGACCCAATTAAGCAACCTTAACAAAGAAAACATTTTACTTTGTAATGAATTGAAACTAACCTCAAGACCAGTAACGACAGCAGACTCTTTCTCCATCAAAACAAATCGACCATTGGTCTTCCATTCATTCTGTACATGGTAGACATTTTCATCAGCTGCCAGGACCCTGCTGTCACATCTATCACTGGTACGAGTCTGACCTGGTGTAGTGTGAGGGTCATTCACTATCTCTATCTCTTCCACCAACACATAGTCTCGTGGATCTAGAGTGTTGGTTCTGTGAGCTTTCATCACAGCCTATAACAGGTTACATTTACAAATTTCAACTCAGTTTACTATAATGATTGCTTCAGAGGCAGAGCCTTTCTTAAAATATAACTGTGGATTCTGCAGCTTTAATATTGGGGCAAACAGGGTATCATGAGCAAATATCTATGATGTATATAGGGTAAAGAGGGGAGAATTGAACACCTACTTGAGTTATAATATCCTGTGTTGTAAATGAGATGTTTTACTTTAAAAGGAAAACATGGACACTGACTTGTTGTATTTGGGGTAAAGACGGGAGATTAGGACACTCACCTGAGTTATAATATCCTGTGTTGTACTAGTTACAGGAGCTTTAAATACTGTATATGGCTGGTCAGGGGATACATTGTAAACACAGAGAACAAACATGTGCTCGGTAGAATCCCAGTCTGATGTATCTTCCTCTAGTCTCTGTAAACAATACAAAACATAGTGACACATTTGATTAAAACACTACATTTGAATTCTGTTAGCTGGCTTACATGTGTTTGCCATACACAGAATGAAGAAGACTCTAACATCTTTAGGCTACCTTCAAAGCTTAGTGTTAGGAGAGACAGCTCTTAAAGGGATAATAGGCGTTAGAACGAACATAAAATTTTAAGTTCACTCAAATTTGGACAATAACAGCATATACCCATCAGTGGACTTACCTATACATCAAAATCCCTCTAAAATCCGATAAATCCCCAAAATAAAGTAAGCTCTAACATGTGAGTTTTCACGCGTCCTTGACCCCTACTGTTGAATTCCACAATGATGTTTTAGCGTCGATTTACCAGACGCTTTTATTCTCAAACTGAATGGAATCGTCGCTGGCTCACTTTTTTTTAAAATTCCGAATATATTTTTATTGTGGCTTTTTAAAATTTGGTAAAGTGTGGGATGCATACTTATTTAACTAATAGTCAGTATGAAACACAAATATAAGCCGTAGGACGAGTGTATTCTAACGCCTATTATCCCTTTAAAGATTCTCACATAAATACAGACTGCTGCACATGAAATCTCAGTTAAGTGTTCTATTCAAACAACAGGGCATCTTTAACATGTCAATCACCCAGAACAGACGAATGATAAACTAGCTGGACTGTTCAGACAATTTAATTTACATTACTGAAAATAATCCTCACCTTCTGTTCCTTCAACATTGTTGTCATCCATGCCCTACTACTCGGGTCCTGAAACACAATGAAATAGAGTTTTACATCCTACTTTCTGCATCTGATTGGGAAGATGAGTCTGCAAGTGGCATGACACTTGCTACTTGTATACTACATAACTTTAAATATAGTTCTTTATCCAAATTGAGATAGATTGTGTCCGTAATGTATAGTTTTTGTAACATGCACAAAATGTTTATACAAAATGTCTATACAAAATGTCTATACAAAATGTCTGCACAATCATCTTCATAAAATGTGCACAAAACATTGGCTCCAAATGTCTGCACAAAATGTCCACAAATATGCCTGAAATAAACAGAATCAACTCTGAAAAAAATAATACTTACATCGCCCAATTTTCGGAGTATAAATCTACCAGCTCCCTTCCATTTGTTCTGAGCTTGTAAAACTTTTTCTGTCATTTCTAGAATTCTCTGAGAACTGGCTTTTTCTTGATCTTTCTTCTCCCACCCACTCTGTACATCTTCTACCAGTACATAGTTCCCAACTTTCTCTTCTAACCAGCCAACTTTAGCCATGGCCTGGAAAAACAATAAATAGTTAAGATATCTATTTATGCAAATTTGAATAGAAGGGGTAACAAGGTCAACAACCATAACAAAGTTTTATCTAAGATTCTTTCAGAAGAAGGTCTCAATGATTTGGTTGTACCAGCAAAAAAACCCATGTTTCCTGTAGGCCTACTAGAAAATAATCTACATAAGGAAAAAAACATCCTCAAAGACAATGATGTAAAGCAACCAACCTGAGCAATTGCATCATAAGCAGTTGTATCTTGAGTAGTTTTCAGTATAATATATTCATCAGGGGCAGTAACTCCAAATACACTGATGAAAAACATTCTACGTTTTAACTTAGTACCAATAGGTCCAACCACCTGCAAATAATGAATTAAAGAAATTTCTACTATTTGAAAGTATATCATTGTGTACAATAAAACCCAGGAGTAGTATACCATATAAACTGATGATGACAATTTGACAATGTAAATTGTTGATAAACTGACAGTGACAATATAAGTTGTTTAAATATCATGTATAAGAAAAACCAAGGCATTAACACAAATTTTGTGTTCCATAATTAATTCATATTCAAAATTTAAAAGCCCATTACCTCCTTTCCTTCAGCTCTGCCGTATTCTGAAAGTTCCTTGACCTTGGCAAAGAGAGACATTCGTTTCCCACTGTGAGCAGATTGGGCGAAGTCTACTACATTGGTTGGCTCCAGAAGCTCCTCTTCATGTTTAGAGTAAATAAATAACGTAGCCAGCTCTAGATGCTGATTGGACGGACTGCGTAATCTGACATGACGATAACCTACAAAACAGATCATGTGATTGGTTAAATTTTTCTTCTTTTCAAGTTTAGATTTTGAAACTTCCCAATATTCTGAAGATCGAAGGGAGACAATTACACCTCCAGATTCAGAAATGCCACCAAATTACTGTAATTTGTGTTTAATATAATTAAATAAATCAAAGAAAATTTATTAATATAAGAAAATCAACAAAATATAAAAATCTACAAGCAATGAGTCTCCCTTTAGTCTCCAGAATCCCAATGGAAGGGTTATTGTAACAGTGAACAAAAAAAACTGGTACCAACCTGGTCTCAGAGATTTTAATGGAATGATTCTCTGTGATACTAAATGATTAGTATTAGTATCTATAACAACAAATCTTATAAAGGCTAGGTCTGGAAATAACACCTGGAATAGACAATTATAGTTTTAATATTTTTTCATATTTTTACCACTTCCTTTAAGGTTGAATTTAAGTCCATAAAAACAGTTACACAAGCCATATATAAATTATATCAGTAGCTATTATTATTAAGTAAATTAATCTGATTGTATCTCATTACTTAGACCTGTTTAGTAAGTGTCAAGCAAAGCAACACTTAATAGTACTTCTCCTTTGAAAAGTCCACTTCCATACTATAATTTTTGATTTGATAAAACCTTGGATGATATTTTGATGAACTCAACTTGCTTGATAAAGCAGATCTATCAAAATATAAGGGGTGTTAAATTATTTACAATCCACGGTATTATTTTACCTTTAATGTCGACGACGATTATATCATACATTAACCTGTGGACGAATCTATCAGAAAAAAGGGGTTAATAGTAAAACAGAAACATAGTTTTCCTTGGATTGTAAGTTAGATATAGACCTCAAACCCTCGGTTAATATTCAAAAAAAAAATGTCTCGGGCTTCGAATATTAACCTCGTATCGGTCTATATCTTATACAGAATGACAATACATTGACCCTTGCTTACCTGGAAGGTGAAGATGTCATTCCAAATTGGATTGAGAGCATTTTTAGAGACAAGTTTAGACTTTTGTTTGGCACAATCGACTGGTATACCGATAATTTCAACTTCTATCTGAGTACTAGCTGTATGGTTGTAACACACATTCTGACCAGATATTATCTACCATATAGAACAAAATTTTTTTTTAGAGATAAAGTTGCAAAGTTCAGTGATATTGGATACAGGTTGACAATTTATTGGACTTGATTTGGATTGCTAAAAGACAACCCTTTGAGTATTTCTCTTATGTATTTTTAAACAAATTGTACATTGAAATATGTCCATGTCCTTGTGAACTGAACCTAATTCTGACCCATGTCAATTATAGAATCTATGTTTGTCTCCATGGGCTGAATGTTAGACAGGACCATGTCCTTGTGTATTGGACCTAGTTCTGACCCATGTAAAATAAAGAGTCAATGTGTGTCCTCATGGGCTGAATGTTAAGACAAGAACATTGTCATAATATATTG
Source organism: Nipponacmea schrenckii (assembly GCA_030562195.1). Classification (NCBI taxonomy): domain Eukaryota; kingdom Metazoa; phylum Mollusca; class Gastropoda; family Lottiidae; genus Nipponacmea; species Nipponacmea schrenckii. Next base: position 31,472,208 of record JAUJPP010000007.1, read on the forward strand.
GACTTAATTCTGACCCATGCAAAATAAAGAGTTTATTATTATTATAAAGATATACAATTCAAGCTATCTTAATTGGCCATTGAAATTTACACACAAAGTAAAGAATAATTCTGAATAAATTTAACAACAGTTTATAAGAAGTGAATGTTTATCATACTTACATGTAGAGTAAGAATGGTAGCATGTAATCCATCAAAATCTTTATCCCATGGATTAAACCTGTTATACATCATATGACTTTTATCCCACATAACAGATGGTTTTAATACATAACCTGATTTACCATTACCTTCAAACATAGCTGTATTCAACGACATGGCCGTGTCTGAAAGAAGGGAGTAGTACTGATTTTTTGAATTATGTAAATGTTTTTGAAATATAGAAATTTAGGTGCCAATAAGACATTTTTAGATGGTTTTAATTAGCCACACATACAGTATGGTAGATGCAACCTTCAAAAAACATTGTTTAAAAAATGTAATGTTGTTAATATGCTAATTTCTGCATCTGATTTGGATAAAATCCTAAAATAAAGGTAGACTACTCCAGGCAGCGTAACATACAAAATGTTTTCCAAATGTCAACAGATCTTAACAATACACATAATTGTAAACCAGGACTTGGTTTATTGTCCCAATGGACTTGTCAGCCATTTTCATCCCCATAAATTGAATACGGTTGAAATATTCAAAAATTATCATGTTGAACAATGTGATATCAAGATTAATCAATATATTTATTATTCAATCCGGATCTTACCTTCAGTTTGGTAATTCAAGGCCACCATTTGGATACCAAAAGCCCAGAAAATAACAGGATTAAAGTTGGAAGAGTCTATTCTCATACCAGCAGGGTAGGTTCTCATCAGCTGTCTTTCTGTATGAGTTACATTGTTAAGGCGAATAAATATGATATTAAAACAAACCCCTCTGAATTGGAATGGTTGAATTTTTTTGCTGTTAAATCTTAATACAAGCCCATCTCTGTACAATGTACCATAAGTTTGAGATATCAACTTGTCATCTATCTACTGAGAGAATGAGTCACTTGATGGACAATCTTAACATTTGAGGACCTAATTTATCTGTGTCTTATTTATGATAATTCAATTTACTCCAAAGAATTCTGATTCAGGAAAAAAGACCTAAAGGAATATAATTAAGATAAGGAATTTTAAAAAAGGATATTTGACAACTCCAAGTGGGTTCCTGCGACACAATGACTTGGCTTTATTTTCATTTAAAGATGAAACCAGGAAACACGGCGCCACTCCTTCACATTTCTTTAACTTGGGAGCGATTCCTGGAGATGCTGCTTTCATTTCTTCACCTTGAAAGACAAAAATAAAGACAAACTAGTCAAAAAATGCAGCTTCAAGTTAAATTATTATGGTTCCCTAGTAGTGTACGGTGTGTTCACTTTTACATTAAATATCAACCATTATATAATTCCATTTCTATAAATAAATTGGTAAAATATCCTAAATTCCTAGTTGAAAGATATTCAGTTAATTATATATCACAATTATGCTGAAGTAAAATACTGGAGTGTATAAAGTGGTGCGCACTATATTCGAAATTATACAGTATATACAAATTACTTGAGTATTAAAAACAGTGTGAACTATACTCGGAATTATACTGTATATATCAAATACTGGATTGTATAAAGTGGTGTGCACTATACACGGAATTGTACAGTTAATATAAATTACTGGAGTATTAAAAACAGTGCGTACTATACTCGGAATTATACAGTATATATCAAATAGTGGAGTGTATAAAGTGGTGCCCACTATACACGGAATAGTACAGTAAATATAAATTACTGGAGTATTAAAAACAGTGTGCACTATACTCGGAATTATACAGTATATATCAAATACTGGAGTGTATAAAGTGGTGTGCACTATACTCGGAATTATACAGTAAGTAAATCATTATTTAAGATAAATTGTTACCTGCTTGAGCTAGTAAAGTTGAGGTACTGGGACTGTTTCCTAGACTTGGGACTAAAATACTCTTTCTAGTTGGTTGTTTCTTCTGTTTTAATGATGTATTAGGACTCAAACTTAAACCTGGAAATCAGTCACATTAATTTTTAAGGTTTAATGAACAGAGTACAAGACCCCAAAAAAGTAATAGCAACATATGACAAAGATCATACATGGTAGTGTTTGTATCAAAATAAAAGCAATACAAACTAAGTTCTCACATTATAATAATGGACAAGACAGTCACTGGGGTATTTTTTAATATTTAAGATCTTAAATCAAAGAATAAAAAATTCCATCTATACTATTTCAAGTATTAAATGGGAGCTTTGCTAGTGTTCAGTCTTCAAGAAATTAAAAAGGAGGGAAGATGGTGACAGCAAACCTTTATATAATATTAATCTGTATCTGGAAGACTCTTCAAGAACATGTTATCACACAATTGGGTTTGTTAACTAACATTTCAGGGAGTCCACATAGCTAGTATTGTATATTTTGTATATCATTATTCCATGTTTTGTGAATATGTGCAAAAAGTGAGCATTGTTATCAGAATTATACGGTATGCGTAAAACAACTCACCTCTAAATTTCACAGCCTGAGTATATATAACAAGATCAGATAACTCTTTTGCTATTTGACTGGTTTTCTTTGGTTTAGATTTAGCAGGAACTTTTAAATCCAGATCATCATCAAAATGCCAGTCAAGTTCTGGGTGACTCTTAGGTCGGTTTTTTTCACTGAAGGACCCTGATTGGTTTCTGGAAGAGAGGTTTAAATAACCTTTAACTTTAAAGAGCTCTATCATGTGACCTAATTTACATAGATTCTGACATAATCTTCACTCCATGAAGGTAACACATAAAGGAACAATACTAAAAAATGTTCTCATACTCGAAGCTATGAATATTCATACATGCTAACACTTCAATAGTGTACAATAAGATTGATCCACCAATTCTAATACCTATTACTAGACAGTTGAAGCATGCATCTTACAATGCTGTTTGTCCTTGAATTCAAGTGGTTTGTTCTTTCAGTACATATATTCAATCACTTCTATAATAAACCATATTTACCTTGGTACAGGCATTTCACCAAATGAATCTGTCCTTGACCTTAATTGACCCTTATTTTTATCGTCGGGGTCAGGGGTCGGGCTATCTTGACTGTCCACTGATCTCCGTAAATCTTTGGCTGCTGTTGGAATAAATTTGAAATACGAATAAAAAAATTCACATATCTATGTTTTCTCCTGTGTAAAAGCTTTGCAAACTAAGTTCAAAATCTTAATAAAAAACAAGACAGTCACTGAGGTCATGACAATGAGTAACTTTTTTCTTATCACTCAATGTATTGTCCCCATGGGCTGAATGTTAGACAGGATCATGTCCTTGTGCATAACGACCTAATTCTGACCCATGTAAAATAAAGAGTCTATGTTTGTCTCTATGGGCTGAATGTTAGACAGGATCATGTCCTTGTGCATAACGACCTAATTCTGACCCATGTAAAATAAAGAGTCTATGTTTGTCTCTATGGGCTGAATGTTAGACAGGATCATGTCCTTGTGTATAACGACCTAATTCTGACCCATGTAAAATAAAGTGTCTATGTTTGTCTCTATGGGCTGAATGTTAGACAGGATCATGTCCTTGTGCATAACGACCTAATTCTGACCCATGTAAAATAAAGAGTCCATGTTTGTCTCTATGGGCTGAATGTTAGACAGGATCATGTCCTTGTGTATAACGACCTAATTCTGACCCATGTAAAATAAAGAGTGTATGTTTGTCTCTATGGGCTGAATGTTATACAGAACCATGTCCTTGTGTATTGGACCTAATTCAGACCCATGTAAAATAAAGAGTCTATGTTTGTCTATATGGGCTAAATGTTAGACAGGACCATGTCCTGACCATGTATAGGGCCTAATTCTGACCCATTTGAAATAAAGAATTTATCTTTTTAATATACAAGTGACCCACCATCAGCGATTTCTTCCTCATCCTCATCCTCATCATCTTCATCATCAAATTCATTTACAGATGTTGTTTCTGAGTAGTTTGTTCCAGTGGAACTGGATGTTTTACTTTGGATCACAGTCTGAAAGCATTATACATTGTTTCAAGAAAGAAAGGAAGAAATAACTGTATTTTACATGGATAACAACTTAGGTTCAAAGATAAGGTTCCTTTCTACCAGCTGGTCATTGGTAAAACCTCTTGCAATGATCTTTCTGTACCCATTTACAGTTGGGTGGTCTGCAGTTATGAATGTAGATGACTTATTCAAATGAAATGAATATACAACATACTTAATACTATAATTATGTTTTTGACACTTAACAAATTAGACGAATTCTGTACAAGAATCTTAATTTACAACAGAATAGTGACTACAAGATGGCTCTCTACTAAGAAATCAGTCAGATACTGAATTCAAATATGTCACCCAGATTGACAAATAGAGATATTTTAATTAATCAAAAGTCAGATGATGTCAAACTTAATATTATGAGTTGTCATAACTGTCATTGGTGTTATTCATATTGACCAGAACAAATACCACAAAGAAAATAGAACTAGATTCTGAACCCATTTCAAATAAAGAAACTTAAAGCAAAATTGACAGCAGGCGTTTGATTGGGTTGTATGCTAGCGATTACAGACAATCATAATTCACAATTTGACAATTTGGCTGCACATGTAACAGTGACTATAATCGGCTGAAGTCTCTAATGTACAATCCAATCAAATCGTTGACAATTAAAAAACATTAGGATTCAAAGAAGTGGTTATTGCTCAAGGTATGAGACACAGTTCATAGTACCTTGACATTGTGAAGATGATTGGAAATTTCCGTCTTCAAATTATTCATTAGATTAGTTATTGATCATATTTCAGTTTCTAATAAGACCGATATTAGAAACTTGACGTGATGTCGAACTTCTATTGATATAAGTCAGACACATGTTTTAACTATTCCAAGTTAAATTTCTATTCCCCTAAAATTGACAAATGGTCACTCAATGTTAGTATATTAGTATGAAATGAATCATGCAATACCTGCTGCACATATCAATAACACAATATTACTCAATGTTCTTGTTTTAAAGGAAAAGATTAAATCCAATTACAAGGTATTGATTAGTTGTTTAATAAGCTCATAATTTCACAAAATTAGGAATGAAATGAAAATCGGAAGTTTTAATGTCCTACTCTTCTGAAAAACCTAATGGGCTAATGAAGAACAGGCAAGCCTCGCAGAGTGCATTGGGAAATTTCGCCAAAATTATCATTAGCATTTTTTGCAATTCCTAATGTCCTTTAAAGGGGCACTCTTGATTTTAGTGATCGTTTTGGCCTTTGTTAATTTAAACCCTAAAATACTCAAGTCTAAGAAAGAAAAAAATATACCTAAAGTTCATTACATGAACCTGCACATTAAACCTGTGAAAAATTACAATTGATTACAGTATTTCTTTTTGTTTTAATTGGGCCTTAACAAAAAGGGGATTCATAATAAAGCTTATGATTTTCAAAATGTAAAATGTAAATGGATTTATAATTGGTAACTCTGGACTATGGGCTAAACAAAAGTTTAACGTCGGATGATTGTCCGAAACAATCAAGCCTGTGCCCCTTTAACATGCACATACATTATTGATAAAAATTGGTACAAGATTTAAAATTTAGTTTAAAAATGTCTGGTAGGGAACTACCCAAAAAATAACCCGATATACAATTACATGAAGTTTTTCTTCTTAGCATCATTTTTAAACTAAGAAATTATTATAAACACAATTTTTTCAACCCACTATCTTGGTGATGAATATGATATCTCTGTTTAAAACGAAAAAAAAAGACAATTCATATACCTTTTTAACCACAGTAGGATTGTCGTTTTCACGTAATTTCTTATTTTTGATTAATATTTTATATTTGAGTTGGTTTGGTGATGGGAGCTGGGGGTCATCAGCAAAATCAGCTTCAAACAAATACTTGGTGACTAATTTCTCACCAAAAACATTCTGAAATAGACAGCAAAATTCATGGTATAAATATTTGTTAACTGTCAATTCTGAAGTTACACTACTGTTCAAGGGCCAGTTTTTAAAAATCAACATAAGTAAGAATAAGAAAGGCTGGTCATAATACATGCATTCACAATTAAACATTACATTTAAAAACAAGATTTGAAAAGATTGCCAGAGCAAAAATGTAACATTTGGAATATCTGAAACGCAATTCCTTTATCAATGTTTATGTTGAAGTTGATTCTTGAGGATTTCATGCAAGTAAGTAATTAACCCATTGAGGTTCTTGGTAAGAATAATAATGAACAAAACCTCTTTCAGTGTCATATATATCGGCAATGTTGACCTATACGCCATTCTGCTTACTATTAAAGATAACTTCAGAGATACACGGAAATAATTAATTTTCATAAAAAAAATAAATATTTGACAAATTGCCTGTCAAACTTACAAGAAAGATCTGAGCCATTTTGATTTGCTGTGGAATTGAACAATGGTTTTCTATCGAGAGGATGACAGGAAAAGGGGAGGTAACAAATGCACTTCTATTTATAGCTTCACACACACTCTGAAACAAAAGTAAAAATAAATCATGAAAGACATGAACATGACAGAAAATCCATGGAGAAGCCAAAAATAGCTGGTGAAGTGATTAATTAGCATTACTGTATTACAGTGCTGAATATATTAATTGTAAACTCTTTATTTTACATGGGTCAGAATTAGGCCCATTACACAAGGACATGGTCCTGTCTCACATACATTGGAAAAAAATAAGGGGAAAATACTCAATACTTTAATATACAATTCGTCTAAAAATACACAAGTAGGCCCACATGTGCAGCAAATGGACAGATCTGTGTTCCAGAGCAAGTACATGACAACAAAATAAATATACAATACTTCACATACAATTTGTTTAAAAATACACAAGTACATGTGCATTAAATGGACATATTTTTATCGTACAATTTGTTTATAAAATGGACATAATATATAGTTCCCGCGGCCATTCACACCGAAGCGCTGTACACCTTCCACAGCCATGCACCCAAATGCAAGAAAACAGATATTATCTATTCTCTGGCGATCAAACACATTACCGCAAAAAACACACAAAACTCCAATACGCAACCCGTCCAAAACACACAAGCACACGTGCATGAAATGGACAAACCCACCCCGACGACCAAGCACAAGACAGCAAAAACATATATTATTTCAATGACCAATTTTTTTTAAAATACACAAGTACATGTGTATAAAATGGACAGATTTATCTTCCGGCGATCAAGTACATGACCTCAAAAACCATAGATCATTGAAATACGACTGTTAAAATAGTGCTCAATACATCAATTGAAGAGTGATATAGAAATACCACTGTTAAAATAGAGCTCAATACATCAATTGTAGAGCTATATAGAAATACCACTGTTAAAATAGTGCTCAATACATCAATTGTAGAGCTATATGCTCAATACATCAATTGTAGAGCTATATAGAAATACCACTGTTAAAATAGTGCTCAATACATCAATTGAAGAGTGATATAGAAATACCACTGTTAAAATAGTGCTCAATACATCAATTGTAGAGCTATATGCTCAATACATCAATTGAAGAGTGATATAGAAATACCACTGTTAAAATAGTGCTCAATACATCAATTGTAGAGCTATATGCTCAATACATCAATTGTAGAGCTATATAGAAATACCACTGTTAAAATAGTGCTCAATACATCAATTGAAGAGTGATATAGAAATACCACTGTTAAAATAGTGCTCAATGCATCAATTGTAGAGCTGTATAAAAATACCACTGTTAAAATAGTGCTCAATATTATTTCAATGTACAATTTTTTTTAAAATACACAAGTACATGTGTATAAAATGGACAGATTTATCTTCCGGCGATCAAGTACATGACCTCAAAAACCATATATCATTGAAATACGACTGTTAAAATAGTGTGCAATACATCAATTGTAGAGCTACATGTATATGCTCAATACATCAATTGTAGAGCGATATAGAAATACCACTGTTAAAATAGTGCTCAATACATCAATTGTAGAGCTGTATAAAAATACCACTGTTAAATAGTGCCCAATATATCAATTGTAGAGTGATATAGAGATACCAGTGTTAAAATAGTGCTCAATACATTAATTGTAGAGCTATATAGAAATACCACTGTTAAAACAGTACTAAATATATCAATTGTAGAGCAATATACAGGTTGTAAAATACAAGATAATGTTCCTTACCTTCAATGATATTTTGGTAGTTAGTGTATGACCATGATAAATTATAGGAGAACCATCATCACCATCCCAACAATCTAACTCTACACATCGACAACCAGTTTGTAATACCTATAATATACAGATATAGTCAATAATATAACAATGTTTCTACAAATTACATCATCACCATCCCAGTTTGTAATACCTATTATATACAGATATAGTCAATAATATAACAATGTTTCTACAAATTACATCATCACCATCCCAGTTGTAATACCTATTATATTCAAATATAGTCAATAATATAACAATGTTTCTACAAATTACATCATCACCATCCCAGTTGTAATACCTATTATATTCAAATATAGTCAATAATATAACAATATTTCTATAATTTACATCATCACCATCCAGTTGTAATACCTATTACAATATAGTCAATAATATAACATTTTCTAATTACATCATCACAGTTTTAATACCTACAAAAGGTAAGCTATAATAAAAGATTGCTATTAGGATTATAAAAGTCCAGATCAGCTGAATGTTAGACAGAACCATGTCCTTGTGTATTGGACCTTATTCTGACCCATTTAAAATAAAGGGTCTATGTTTGTTTCCATGGGCTGAATGTTAGACAGAACCATGTCCTTGTGTATTGGACCTAATTCTGACCCATGTAAAATAAAGAGTCTATGTTTGTCACCATGGGCTGAATGTTAGACAGAACCATGTCCTTGTGTATTGGACCTAATTCTGACCCATGTAAAATAAAGAGTCTATGTTTGTCACCATGGGCTGAATGTAAGACAGAACCATGTCCTTGTGTATTGGATCTAATTCTGACCCATGTAAAATAAAGGGTCTATGTTTGTTTCCATGGGCTGAATGTTAGACAGAACCATGTCCTTGTGTACTGGACCTAATTCTGACCCATGTAAAATAAAGGGTCTATGTTTGTCACCATGGGTTGAATGTTAGATAGAACCATTTCCTTGTGTATTGGACCTAATTCTGACCCATGTAAAATAAAGAGTCTATGTTTGTCACCATGGGCTGAATGTTAGACAGAACCATGTCCTTGTGTATTGGACCTAATTCTGACCCATATAAAATAAAGAGTCTATGTTTGTCACCATGGGCTGAATGTTAGACAGAACCATGTCCTTGTGTATTGTTATATGTAAAATAAAGTCTATATTTGTCCCAATGAGCCGAATGTTAGACAGGATCATGTCTCTGTGGTGTCATCAATAAACTTTTGAGGCATGAGAAATAGCAAGTTTCTTATTATCAATACAGTTTACTTCAACTGACTCATTCAAATAAAAATGTTTCTAGTAAAATAGCCAATAGGATTCTATAATATAAGGTATAAATGTCTATAAAAATAAAAATAAGAGCACCATACCAGGTAAATTGAGTAATATACAGTATATGTATACATACCTGACTATATAATTCTACAGAGGACTCGCCCTTTAACTGATGACCAGTAAGATAAGTATTATGGGATGCTGCTATATAATAATGAGACATGGGATGATTCATATCCTGTAAATAGAAAACATCTTATACATGTTCTGGGTATACAATCATCATCAGGACAACTAGTTGCGACAGTGGTGCTTAACTCACCAATATGGCACTCATTGGGTTTAAGCAAATGTTGCAAAGGGCCTTTATAGGTAAAACCCCTTATTCATGCCACTACAAGCGTTTTAAGATATAATATATTGTCAATGTTTCACAAATTACAGAAGCAAGGTACATGTATTTGAGTTTTGAAACAGATTAAATCTCTGGCAAATTAAAATGAAAATAAACAGATTTCTATTCTTTAAGTTCAAAATTGTTAATTTAATAAATCAATGTTTGTATCAAATCTGAACCATTTTAACCTTTTTATCACAAGAAACCAGAATATCTAGATGTATATTTTATACTTTTATCTTAATTTTTAACAAGCCATTAACATAAAGCTTTCATTGATAGAATTAAAAATATAATTGGAATATATGAAGATATTCTATCAGACACCTTTGGTAAATACAAAACTTCTTGGTTTATATCCTACTGTTCTTTATAATTAGGCTGATATAATTAGTCCACTTATTCTAGTTTTAGATTGGGTTGAAATCCGTTTAGTAGTTAGAAATTAAGCAATTCGACTTGAATATATGCTAAACACTAGGAAATCAAAGCCTTGAAAATCCTTGCAGCCAAATTGTTTTATTTGTATTTTGGTCAATGGCCCTGATTGGCTGTATTTGAGAGAATATCATCCAATCAAATCAAAAGGATCACCTACCTCATCATTGTGACGAGATTTTTCTGGAATGTGGGCAAAATTAGCTTTATCCATTAGATAACGTGAAAATCCTTCAAATGATAAACAGCATCGATCTCTGAGCGTGGAGTCCGGTTCATGGCACTGAATTAATTCTATAATTTCATTATCATCCAGTTCTTCTTCTTGATAATCATAAATAAACTCGCGGAATTCCCGCCAACCCATACAACGATTCTGAGATGAGGACGACTCCACACCGGCACAGTTTGACATAATACTCGCCACAGCGATAGCGTCACATATTTTATGACGTTCCACATTTTCAGGTCCTGATAAATCCTGACTACTATTCCTTGTAATCACGTCTGGAAAATAAAGAACAAACAAACAATATTAGACTTAGACTAATAGATATGAATAATTCAAGATAAACTTAGACAAATATATATGAATAATTTCAGAAAGTGGATCTGTTCAAACATGTTTTTGTAGCCATATTGCTATATTTCAAAAAATAATCAAAGGTTTTTATTTCTTTCTAAAATTGAATAAATGTTAATTACATCATTGATTACATATTGAACAAAAAAGTGAATGTGTGAGACTTCGCATCGAAATGTCCCTAAAATATTTTTATTGCTTATCTATTCTAAATAAATCATTTTTGGTATCCATAGAAACATATATAACTGAAGCCTTGTTCAGTCTGCTTTGAACTCTCAATGTTGCCCAATTCCATCCGTCATGGTCCTTAAAGTCAGACGTACTGAGTACAGAATGTCTGAATAATAATTTATCTGTTCTAAATCAAGACATACAAATTCAGATCAAGTTTGTCCTAACAAGTTTATACCTCAAATTAAAACCTCAAAAATTTTATGCTACAATCATTTTTTCTGAAATCAATATACTTTTTTTTTGAAAGAATTGAAATAAAAACACAACCTTCTCTTTTCCTGCTCAAAGTTTCAAACCTAAACAACATTCTGTCTAACACAATGTCACAAGCCTGGAGTTGAGATAAGATATTTCCTGACCATACAAAAACTGATTGTTGCTATCCTGATTTCATATCAACTGTGTATATTTATCAAGTTGATAATCTCCCTCTTACATTGAAATCCACTGCCTTATCAGCGATAAATTCAATATTATACATGTAAATACGTGCACAGAGATATAAACTTTCACAAAATATAAAAAATGTTTATTTATGAAAGCTTTAAATCAAATCATTATGATATGATGGCACATGTGTCCCTTTTCAACTTTCTAAGAGGGAGTGAAATCCGGTTCTATAGCACATGTGTCCCTTTTCAACTTTCTTATAGTGAGTGAAATCCGGTTTTATAGCACATGTGTCCCTTTTCAACTTTCTTAAAGTGAGTGAAATCCGGTTTTATAGCACATGTGTCCCTTTTCAACTTTCTTAAAGAGAGTGAAATCCGGTTTTATAGCACGTGACTGTGTCCCTTTTCAACTTTCTTAGAGTGAGTGAAATCTGGTTTTATAGCACATGTGTCCCTTTTCAACTATCTTAAAGTGAGTGAAATCCGGTTTTATAGCACATGTGTCCCTTTTCAACTATCTTAAAGTGAGTGAAATCTGGTTTTATAGCACATGTGTCCCTTTTCAACTTTCTTAAAGTGAGTGAAATCCGGTTTTTTAGCACATGTGTCCTTTTTCAACTATCTTAAAGTGGGTGAAATCCGGTTTTATAGCACATGTGTCCCTTTTCAACTTTCTTAAAGTGAGTGAAATCCGGTTTTATAGCACATGTGTCCCTTTTCAACTATCTTAAAGTGAGTGAAATCCGGTTTTATAGCACATGTGTCCCTTTTCAACTATCTTAAAGTGAGTGAAATCCGGTTTTATAGCACATGTGTCCCTTTTCAACTATCTTAAAGTGAGTGAAATCCCGTTTTATAGCACATGTGTCCCTTTTCAACTATCTTAAAGTCAGTGAAATCCGGTTTTATAGCACATGTGTCCATTTTCAACTATCTTAAAGTGAGTGAAATCTGGTTTTATAGCACATGTGTCCCTTTTCAACTATCTTAAAGTGAGTGAAATCCGGTTTTATAGCACATGTGTCCCTTTTCAACTTTCTAACAGTGAGTGAAATCTGGTTTTATAGCACATGTGTCCCTTTTCAACTTTCTTAAAGTGAGTGAAATCTGGTTTTATAGCACATGTGTCACTTTTCAACTATCTTAAAGTGAGTGAAATCCGGTTTTATAGCACATGTGTCCCTTTTCAACTTTCTTAATTTTATAGCCTAATATTCAGGTACATTCATGTTCGTCCGTTGTTAGAAAAAAAACAGGGATGTTCATTTGTAATAAAAGAACTCAAATTCAGCTAATTCCAGTTGATAAATATATTTATAAAGTTTGACATCATCTTCTGAACCTAATCTATCAGGATTAATGAATGATCAAGCTTCCTCAAGTTTTAGGCAACAAGTTAAGTTTTAGGCAACAAGTTTTAATTTGAGGTTACAAGTTTTAGACAATAGGCAAACACATTTCAGGCAACAAGTTTTAGGCAACAAGTTTTAGTTTTATGCAAACAAATTTTAGTTTTAGGCAATAAGTTTTAGGCAAACAAGTTTTAGATAATAAGTTTTAGGCAACAAGTTTAAGTCAACAAGTTTTAAGCAACAAGTTGCAAACAAGTCGCAAACAAGTTTTATGCAACAAGTTTTAGGCATCAAGATTTAGGCAACAAGTTTTAGTTTTAGGCAAACAAATTTTAGGCAACAAGTTGTATGCAGCAGGTCTGTGACTTTAAAATGGAATTCAGCACTCACGATAGATCATTTAATATCTCAATGACTTCCCTGTTGGTTCTAATGTTATATGGTGTAAACCAATTAACCACTCAATATTTATTAGGTGCAACTCAAAAATTGGTTCTGATAATTGGCAAAAACGTTTATGAAAGCTATTTAGAAATTTGTTAACTACAAAATACTTTGTGATAATCCCTTGTGTCATGCTGACATATTGCCATGGACAACAGGAGAGAATCAATCATGGCCGATAACTAATGTGGTTACTTTAAATAGACATGGGGTAACGAGAATCCATAAATCATCACGAGAATCTCTCTGGAAAAACTTCAACACATTCTTGAAAATAATTGTCTGAATTTTTTTTTATAATAAAGAGCAATCCATTTATCTAAAGTACATCTCCTGCTGAACTATTTCTGACAATCTTAAAGATCGCAGTGACTTATAAGCTTTTTTAACGCCTAGTGACAGTCATAAATATTATGTTATAAGAACACTTAAAAAGTGACACTTTCAATCTTATAAAACATAAAATAGAATATTGCATGATAAATAGTCTTAGATTGCACTTGTATAAGCTTCATATCTCTGTCTGTCCTAGGTTCTCTGAAGACATCCTAACTCAAGTTTTAAAGGGACAGTATTGCTATTTTTAGGATTGATGTTGTCTTGACTATATGTAAATAGTCCAAATGCCTCTAACTAGGAATTTCACTTTCTATTTTTATATCTTTAATATAATGAATGTTTATACAGTAAAAGTCCTTTTAAGAGACCACCCAGGGGAAATTTGCAAAGTGGTCTCTTACAGGGGGTGGTCTCTTAATAGGATCAAGGGTAATTAGAAGAGAAGGTACATCATACATTCATAATAACAACAATAAGAACAAACAAACGCTGGTCGCGTTGAAGGAGTGGTCGTTCAATAAGCATAAATTTTATTGAAATATCGTCGAGGGCGAATTTGAGGCGATCGCTTACAACGAGTGGTCGCAGAATGGGCGTGGTCCCATGAAGGACTTTTACTGTATTTAACTTTTAAACTCAGATAATTCTCGACATACATTGGATTTGAACGTTCTAATTTCGACAGTGAGTTGTGAACACTATTACTGATAACCTGAGAAAATCCATTTCTGAGACAAAGGTATAATTGGTTAAATGGACAGCCAACCTTTTACATTTTTTGTGAATGGCATATCAACTTATTAACAAAATAAAAAAATAAAAAAACTTACTCATATCTTTGTTTTTAGGAATGTATTCTGGTAATTTATTGTTAAGGTTATCCCCAAGGGAAGTTTTAGCCACGGCAAACTGTTCAAATAAATCCTTCAAGTCCTTACGACACCTTAATCCAAAAGATTTAAACAAATCCACAAAATCTAGGAATGATAAATGTGTAGAGTTTGTAATTGATGTTGATTTGTCTCCGGAACGGCAACCTAATGACATGCGTCGTTTCCGTGAGCGATAGCGATTGGTGAAGCTAAATGTCATACTACGAGGTCGGAAGCCAGGTTGTGGACTGCCTTTAGGGATTTGGTTTATTTGAGAATCACTGTTACAATTTTTTTGCATTTCTGTTTTCACTTTCCTTAACGGACTAGGTGTTCTTCTAATCCTTGCTGATGTTGGTTTGACTGGATCTGTTGCTACAGGTGACTCAGAATTCACCATTTTATTGCCCTGCTCCTGAAAAGATAAAAGAAATAACATTAATCATTAAATCATTAAATTTCATGTAAAATGGTGTTTATGTCATTAATTTTCCTTCAAATTTTTTTTTTTTTTATTTACAAAACACGAAAGCATCAAAATTGGACCAGTGTGAATGGATATGTTCACAGAAACCAATGCAAAAAAAAAAAAAAAAAGAAAGAAAAGTTTACAAGGGAAATAACTTAGGTTCACTATTTGCTACATGTATTTTGTTTATTTGCTCTTCTCATGTAGAGTCAAAATCTAATATTTAATTCAACACATACTCAATTTCAGAGAGTTCACATATTTAAATATCCTAAGTTAATCACAGATTGAATCTGCTTGGAACTTTTAAAGAGTAGTAAAATCCCTTCTAATCCTGCCAAACAATATAATGAGAGTTACATTATTTTTGACTGTCAACCTATCTTCCACTAATTGACTTGAAAACAAGGGAACTAATTCCTAACAAAGGAAGTCAGGTGACAATAGTTAATGGCCTCAGTTGTCGTTCATGGTGCCAAGGTTTCTTAAGCTTGAAATACAGTGTTAATGTCTTAATTAGACTATAAGGTGCAGAAGAGTAGGATGTAAAACTCCATTCATTTAATTTCGTTTTGAAATACAGTTGCGCTTCTATAAATTAGTTGGTGAAGATTGATGAGGGGCTTCAGAATTATTAACTGTGTTCACAGAAAATATTTTCTCCAGAATCTGTTTTGGAGTCACATAATATTAATGTCATAAATGGATTTTATAGCTAGGAGCTCATAGTCCTTAACATTGTCTTACACCACTATGTCTAAACACAAGTAAGGTTGATTATAACGCTATAATATTCACTAGAACCCAGAGCAAACTTCAGTGTCCAAAAAGTTTGTTTCCAAAACAATAAGTGGTCAGTGAACCCTCAAATCTGCACTGAGCACGGAGCTGAATTTGTACAGAGTTCAAGAATTTTGCTTCCAAATAATAAATGGTCGTTGAACCCTTGAATCTCCACTGAGCTTCAGAGCTAAATTTTTGTAGAGTTCAAAAAGTTTGTTTCCAAAACAAAGGAGGTAGTTTAACCTTCAAAACTCCACTGAGCTGAATTTGTGCAAAGTTCAAGACATTTAATTCCAAACAATAAATGCTCGTTGAACCCTAGAATCTCCACTGAGTTGAAAGAATATAACATTGCTTCAAATTCTGTGTTCCAAAAGTACTCAACTGAATCCAAACAAAAGCAGGTCATTTAACCCTATATCATCCACTATCGTAATATTCGACCCACTAACCTTCAGAAATATCAGATAACTATTCTTTTCTTATACAGTGTTGCCAGAAGCACACAAATTTCGAAATGCGCTACAAGTAATGGCAAAAACTTACTCTAATGATCTCATTTAGGCATCAGACCACAACAGCTTCCTCTTTATCTTTTTTTACAGACGTCATTATTCACTACAGTATTTAAAATATAACACAGTAATGGTGGCCATTGTTGATAATCAATTCTTTTCTTTACAAAAAACTTAATACTCATGCTGGCGTTCCTTCTAATCTGGCATTCCCTCTAATCTGGCATGCTTTCTAAACTGGCATGTCCTCTTAACTGGAAATGACTTTCCCTCTAAACTAGCAAATGGCATTACCTCTAAACTGGACTGGCATCCCCTCTAAACTGGACTGGCATACCCATTTAAATGGACTGGCATACCCATTTAAATGGACTGGCATACCCATAAAACTGGACTGGCATACCCTTAAACTGACATCCCCTCTAAACTGGCATACCCTCTAAACTGGCAAAATTGAATAAAAATTCTTTACTCAACAGCTTAATAAATGGCCCTTTAAAACACAATCAAATATCAAAATCAAATACCTCAAACTAAAATCTAAAAGTATTTACCCTGTACAAAACTGACACTTTATTCTAAAAAAAAACCTTGATAAATTGACACTCTCTTTAAACCACAATCAGGCATCCAACTAAGTCTTAAAAGGGCTTAACTAAAGATAATTAACTCCTATGACCTGCAAAACCCTTGATCAATCAGCGTTTCCTTTTAAACCTCAATCTAGTACTTACCCTGTACATAACAGACACTTTATTCTAAAAAAAAAAAACCTTGATAAATTGACACTCTCTTTAAACCACAATCAGGCATCAAACTAAGTCTTAAAATGGCTTAACTAAAGATAATTAACTCCTATGACCTGCAAAACCCTTGATCAATCAGCGTTTCCTTTTAAACCTCAATCTAGTATTGAAAACAAAGTGGTTGATTTATAGGTAATAATTTCTAAACCGACAACAGAATTCACCCAACAAATATTTAACTGAAATTCCTTGACAAGATGAAATACACTCTAAAAATGTAAAATCTGGAAAACTCCCTAAAATTAATTATTGAAAAACTATTAATCAATTTATTAAGCGTTTTTCAATAATTAATTGCATATTTATGGATAATTAATGATTTTTTTTTTTGATTTTTCAGATTTTCAGGTATATTTACTGATGAATAGATGCTTGTTTTGGCCAATTTTATGTTCATTCTAAAACGCAGTATTCCATTAAACCACCCATGTCATTATTTTAGTCCAATAGTCAAGCACAATGACCTTCTCTGAACAAAGAACTTTATAAAAGTAATAATCAAACTTAATTGTGACCTTCTAAATAAAGAAAATAAATTGTCTTAAAAACTACAATGACTTTGTGTTCAACAAATACTTAAAAAGAACTGCTTACATGATCATGTTTTAAACAAATATTTTGCTCAAAGTTAATGATAACAAAATGTCATCCACACTACAAATGACCTTGCTTCCAACAAATACAATGGAACATGACCTTGTTTTCACTGAATTAATTTGAAACCTGTGCTCAAAGTTAATGATATCATGAAACTTAATCTATCTTAAATGTGATAATCTGAAAACAAAATGTCAACTAAACCACAAATGACCTTGTTTCCAATAGATATTTTACAATAGTGAGAATGGTAATTGTCACCGAAATGGTTGTTGTTCAGTTTTAAATGCCAGAAAGCTATTACAGCAAGGCCATTGTAATATATCCTGATTATTATTGGTTTAACTCCAGATTAGATTAATCCATTGGGAAATACAATAAATTGATTGGATTTATATCAGATGTACTACTCCACTACTCTTTATTTAAAGTAATCATAGGTGAAAGACAAACCTTTTAGGCTCGATTTTGTTCACAGCTTTCAAAATGTTAATCTGACAGGATCATTTGACATTTCCCAAGATCGTTTGACCATTTTCATTTGAACAGGATTGTTTGACCAATTTACAATTTTATTAAAAATTTGACCAATTGGCATTTTCACCTAATTATTCAAATTGAAAAAAATAGGAATGGAATGTATAAAACAAGATGTTTCTTGAAGTAAGAAATTGAAAGCTTCTAAATTCCTTCAAAATCTATTGTATTAAGTGTCCTAAAATTTCCGAGAAATAAGGCGCTAAATCTAACAGCCTCATCCCCTAGGAATTAATTTCACTGGCTGAAACTATCAGTAAATATAAAAATTATATGAGCTATCAAAATCTACTAATCTAGAGAATCATAATCTCTAGCCAGACTCATAAATCTCCCTATCTTATTCTCTATTGACCAAACAGATCAAAATTATAATACCAATTGTTCAATATGACATTTCAGATTTTATGGGTTGGGAAGGACAATGCTGACATCCATGGAGTCGCCACTAGTAGCACCAGTGTACATTGAGGGAAACTGTACTGAAATTGACGTCTATCAGCAAATGGAAACTGACTGAATTCAAATCAGAATATCATCATAGTCTGAACTTCAGACCATGCTTATGCATTCACACCTCAGAAGAGTCCAGTACTAAAAGATTATTGCTCCCGATTTTTGTCATTATTTGGTAAAGATTTTGTGCTTTTAGTCGTTCGGAGAGGAAAATAAACTGAGGACATTGAGTCCTACAGGCTGTGAACATTAAAGATCCCTTGACAGTTGGAAATCTTTGCCGTCCTAGCAAAATTTCCCATCTTAATTAGCCCAAAAGGTTCAGAAGAGTAGGACGAAAAACTTAATTTTAAATTCAATTTTCTAGAATTAGTTGGTTTGTAATGATTTTTATTTCAACAAATATAAATATAAAAATGTGGTATCAATTGAAAATGGTATGAGAGGTCGTTGAGAATGAATGAAGTTGACAGAATGGAGACCTCTTGATAGAAACTCACTGACAGAATTCATTCATTTTATTCATATCACTTTCAATTCTTAAACAAAAGATGACATTAAGTCAATAATCAATTTAAATATGTCCGTTTCGAACTCATCAGCACTATTGTAACAACGTCATCAACAGTTCATTGGCTTCTACTCAGAACAAGAGAAAAAAATAGGTAAAGAAGCCACAGAGGGGACTATAAATCAAACAGTGTGACAGATTCAGTGGGTTTATAGGATCCTGAACATTTCCATCACATCTCCTGAATGGAGAAATCCTTCATCTTCCTTCTTTGTAACATAAATCAAACACTGCGACCTTTTTGACTTGACAGATTGAATCCTTCTGTTCACGTGCCATGACATATATCCATTTCAGAAATTACATAACGTTTTACGTTCTATGACATATATCCAGTACAGTAATTACATAACGTTTTATGATCCATGACATATATCCAGTACAGAAAGAACATAACGTTTTACGTTCCATGACATATATCCAGTACAGAAATTCCATAACGTTTTATGTACCATGACCAGTTTCCAGTACAGAAATTACACAACGTTTCACTAACAAATAACGATATTCAGGCTGGAAGTTTAAGCTCCAGTAAAAACATCTGGCACATTGGGAAACTTGTAATGAATCATATCCAGGACTATTGAAGTCCAAGTATGTATGTGAGGTCAAATTATGTGTTAGTGTTACGTGTTAGAGTTAACACCATCACATAACACAAAATTTGAACATATGTTAATATACAGTGTACTCTGAGTAATCCGTCATTATTTTGAGGTCCAGATATATGTCTGATTACTCAAGAGTACACTGTATTATAACACCAAATTAACTGCGTAACACTAACACGAAACGCTAACAAGAGATTTGACCTTACCTAGTGTATATAGTGTATAGAAAGAGTTCACTTTTTCACTATATATTATGCTTAGCTCATTGCTGGCAGTTTGAGCACTCTGCTGACTCAACAAAACAATCACTTCCACAACGTTTTACAGTTCTTTCTACACCCAATTCATATGTTTATAGGTTTTTTGCATGCTGCTACAATCTGATAACATTATTCTACTTCAACTAATAGACAATTAATGAAATCTGCCATAATGAAAAAAAAATCAAAATTGCTTATTTTTTTTAAGCTCTTCATGACAAAATGGTAAACAAATAGATTGCAATTTCCATTATTTCATATTAACTATTAAGCTTTGAAATTAACATAGAAAATCTCCAGTGTTTGCAAGCACTCATAAACTACTACAAAACTGATTAAAAAGCCTGAGTATATAGGCATTTAAAGGGATACAGTGCCTTTAATATGCAGTTTCGAGGCAGCTATACAGACCACATCTTGCATTGTGTAATGATGGACATTGTGTCAGAATTGCAAAGGATGCCACTCCAATAAATTGTGAGGATATTTAGAACCAGCAGTTTATTGTACTTCCCACAGTGTCTTATCTCATCTAAAGTACCTAATAGATAGTATTATTCTATTTCAGTTGTGATGTATTAATGTAAAAAAAGATGCTATGCCACAACATGATGCCCACAGCACATTTCTTGACTAAGTTCTTTAAGCAATAGATCACACAAACTTAATGTCACAACCATATCCCTTTAAAATAAATAATTTCTTGTTCAAATAAAACTTCAACTGAATTTAAATGACTTTATGTAATTTACAATTTGCTATGATTATGATTGGAGTTTTTGATGGAAAATTCTAGAAGTGAAGAAGGGACCAAATTGTGCTTCAGGTCAAAACCAAAAACTTCTTCACAATCTTGAAATCAGACAAAGTATTGGTTTGGCACTATGATGATAAAATTTACACTTACCTTGGTGGAGAAATTGTAACTCATTTTCTTCTTAAATAACGTTGATCCCACAACAAAACTAGGGGTTCTTCTAAAGGAGGAGGGGGGATCTGGATTGGTTGTTTGATTTTGTGGACCACTGGGCCATGATCTTCCACCAAATACCTGTAAAGAAAGAAGAAATAAAGATTAAAACATTGATATAAATAATAAGGTGGAATGATTAAATTAGGTCTGCTGTACATGCTGTACGTGCTGTACGTGCTGTACGTGCTAGACTATAAATAAATAAGAAAATATGAAAAGTGAATCCTGTTCTGGCGCCTTATTCTTTATACTTCATGATTGAAGTGTTCAAGTCAGCAAGGGCCTTATTCTCCAAAACTGAAATAAGAAAATTTAAGAAATACAGTAATCTTATTGGATAATAATTGGCTATATTTAGAACATAATTTTAGTGACTAGAAAACTAAAATCATGTTATGGGTTTTGAGAATAAGTCAATGACTAAAATGGATATTAATTTCAATTTGTTTTTTCCAATCTGATTACCGTGAAATCTAGATTTTATATAATATAAGATTTGGAAGAATTAGGCCCATGATTCTTCCTATTTCTACTGTTTTCTATTTCTTTTATTACTATCGCTCATAGATTAGCATACACTGCAGCAGACAGTCTGGATATCACCATTCCTGGTGCCAATATACCTAGCTTGGCTGACATTGATTTTAGTGTTCCAATCATATCTTTGATAATTGGTAAAATCTTACTAAATTGATGTATTTGTTTCATTTGGATTGGAAAAATCTAAGGATAAGATTTTGTTGAAAGTGTGGAATAATGATTATAAGAATTTGTATGAAACAGAACTGCAGACATCCTGGCGCACAAGAGAGCCATTCCACAATTGATAGTGTCTATAGATAAAATCAATTAATCTATTAAAACAAATAGAATCTTATAGTCACTAACAGAATTTTTGAATACTTCCAATTTATTATTATGTTTCATGATTCGAGTAAAGCTGTTGATTGTATTGCACATGAGAATCTTGAGTGCATATCATTCATTAATACATGAAGAAATAAAAAACCACTAAAGACAGCTTAAATAGAAAATACAGAATATAATTTGCACCAAGATTTGAGGATTATGTGTAATGATTTTAGTAAGGCTGTTGACCTAATTGCATTTAATGTACGTAAGAAGCTTAGCAAGAAAACAAAAAGTAGACGCCACGCAAGGATGTAAGGCTTCAACCAGCAAGAACACGATCTAATAATGATAACAATTCTAAAAGAACATCATAAATTCTTTTGTCCATGAATTGTTTACGTCCGATATAATCCTTTAAGCATGAAAACCACAGATATGATGTTAAAGGTTAAAAACTAATGTACTTTAATTCAAAGACAAAATCTTTTATAGTACGGTTTTAAAACTAATTGAAACCATCCCTTTCATTACTTCTTTCAATTATTCGCTCTCACCTCTTCCTCACTCAGACTCTATACCATTGAAAACAGGCCTATTCAAAAGCAATAATCTTCTTAATGAAAGCAACAACTTGGCCAGTATGATTTATACATATTTTCTATTTTAAAGGCTGTCCACTGGATTAGTGTCTGTCTGGTCTCTTCCCAGGGAACATAATATGCTCTTCTGCATTATGAGATCTCACTTAAAGACAATTTAGTACTTGTTAATGAAAGATTTAAAAAAAACTGTCTGTACCACCCATTATATAATGCTGGTTGCTTAGTTTGATAATAATAGTAATGGTCTACTTTGGTATATTTTCTTTATAATCATGGGTTTTTTTTTTCGTTTGGGGTTGTCTTTTGTTTAGGACCCCTTTACGGATTAGTCCAGTTGACTTTGTTCAACTAGTCAAAGTAGTTGAGTCACTGTCCTATTGCAATAATAGTAGAGTCCTTTAGAAGCAGACAAGATCATTACTCAGCTATATCTTCAATAGAAGTTATCAGTGAAATATTCAAACCATAAGATACATATCTCTTGTTTTATTGGTATGATTGTTCCAGCCATTATAGATATAGATTCAATATATATGATAAATCAATCACCACAGCTGAGAAAAAACACCATCAATCAATATTAACTATATGTCACTATCCAAAACAAATACAAATTTACCAAAAACCACTCCCTACCCATTTAATGGCCCCACATAGGAGTGTCAGGAACCATATTTTTTTTTAAAAAACTGAAGAATCAATATAAACTGTGCCCTGCTTTTATCCAATTTTAATGAATAAAATATAGATTATCAAAAAATCCCCCCACCCCAATAAAGATCAACATAGAGCTTAGTAATTCTACCATTCAATCAATATTAACTCCACTTCTATCTAAATGGTTCTAACTAAAGCAAGGTTGAGTGAAGAACCTGTCTTAAAAAAAATACAAAACCTATTAAATAGGCTTTGATTGCAAGTACAAATCATAGTTTTTTGTCCAATCACATTTGGTTCACGTCCAGTCTAGCCTGTCCCAACCACAACTCAACATAGGCCCTATCAACTCTGGTTTCACAGATCTCAAGCTAAACAATACAAACAGCAGCCTGTCCCCAGCAGTCTGTTCCCTGCAGCCTGGCCCCCCACAACTCAACATAGACTTTAAAAACTCTGGTTTCACAGATCTCAAGATTTGAATCAATATGAACCATAATGAAGAATAATGAATGAAGATAAAATAAAATATGTGATATTGAGATTGATTTTTATAATCAATCAGTCACCCTAAAATAACTCTATTCTATCCTAATCATCTCATATAGCCCAACTAACGATATAATTATATATATTAAAATTATTTATTTGATCATTTTATCTATCAACTGCATTTATAGCCTACAAGCCAAAGTCTGAAACTAAATTGAGTTTGATCTCCACTATAATTATTGTGATGGTGTTGACATGCAATGCAGGCCATTTTAACTATTTTGTTATCTAAGAAATTGTTAAAGAGGACTGTCAGAAAGGTAGGCTGGTATTTTCATAGTTTGACATGTAAAAGCTGTTTTATGATGGCACATGCGAAAGGGTTTGTACACTATTAGTATTGTTGTAAACCTCACAAGGCAGGGCATGTTATATTATCATTTATAATTAAATAAACTGTGAGATGAACTGTAGAAGAAGAAAATAAAGTGTAAAATGAACTGTACAAGAAGAAATGAACTGTACAATTAACTTTACAATGAACTGTACAAGAAGAAAATAAAGTGTAAAATGGACTGTACTAGAAGAACATGAACTGTACAATGAACTGTACAAGAAGAACATGAACTGTAAAACAGATTGTACAAGAAGAAACTGAACAGTACAATAAGAACATGAACTGTAAAATGAACTGTACAATGAACTGTGCAAGAAGAACATGAACTATACAATGAACTGTACAATGTAGGCCTACTGTACAAAAGGAACATGAACTGTAAAACAGATTGTACAAGAAGAAACTGAACTGTACAATGAACTGTACAAGAAGAACATGAACTGTAAAACAGATTGTACAAGAAGAAACTGAACTGTACAATGAACTGTACAAGAAGAACATGAACTGTAAAATGAATAGTACAATGAACTGTACAAGAAGAAAATGAACTGTACAAGCAAATGATTGAATTGCTTAGAAATGAACTACTAATTAAAAATAACCATCTTCCATTGATTAGAAATATGTAATAAGTATTACAGCAATATGTCTATTCCATAAACAGGTCTTGGAAATGAAAGAACAAATGTTGTAGCAACACAATAATGGAGTCGTTGGTCTTTCATACGATCCTGTATTCAACAGTCTTTTAGAAGGAAAATAACTCAGAATTTAATTTAAAATTGTCTCAAGAATCCAGAGGTCTGACATCAATTCAAATTACCGCCTTATTATTTTTCAGAAAAATATTTCAACAAATGACACACCAAATTTGTTAAAGTTTGATGTAGTTCTTAAGAAGGTGATGGCCTGCCAACTTCACTTTATGAACATCACTCTCATGAACTGGGTGGAATAAAAACTCCAACAAAGACATGGGAATTGAATATTTAAAGAAACAAGAAATGCAATATTGTTTATAAGACATATAGAAGTAGGAAAGTTACATAAAACACTAATGGATATATTTTTTTTCAGGAGTTTTTTCAGAAAAAAGTATCTTTTGGGATCATCATACTTCCTTGTTGGACCATATCAAAATATACTTTCCAGATACGATAACATGATGACTTGCAACTTTGTTCAATACTAATTACAATTTTAATTATTATTGTTATTTCTTTCTTTAGTCCTTTTGTTCTTCACTGAGCCTTCATTGTATCTTTTCATCAAAACATCTTCACATGTGATTTCCATGCCAGTCTTGCTGACCTGCATCATTGACATGGATGGAAACCCTATAGGTACTATCTTGATCTTTTCCAAATACAAAACTTCAAATCAGCAGGTCCAAGGTCAGAGCTACATCAGTCACTTACGGTAAGTTGAAAATGAAATGGCATCTTGAAAAGATCAAACCAATGCCAATCCTATTGAATTTCAAATTCCATTGTGCCAGTCATAAAAGATTCACCCTGATTCCAAGAGGATTAAAGGTCTAGCCATTTTATATAGAAAACAATCCCTGGGGTAAACTTGTTCAGATCTTATTAAATTCCTGAAAGTCTATGACGTCCAATTAACCAAGCTATCATCGGAAAATGTTGACTATTCCTCCAAAGAGTTCCAGTTTAAATTCTGGTGTCAGGACATTTTTATGCACCTGAGTGGGAAATGAGGAAAACAGTGCCAGACCAGCTGCTTTAGCCTGCCATATTCAATTAAGAACTGTCATGAAAATTTCAACATGCTAATCCTGTAGCTATCATTATTGTCGCAGAACTTCTTTTCATTGTCAGCCCCACTGACAGTAACTCTTTGGTATTGATCTTTCCCGGATTATCTTTATCCATCTACAGCTAGGTGGGATGGAGTAATGGGTGACTTTCACACACCGATTTCAATTAGAACTCTCATGGATATAGATAGTAAATGAATGGAGTTTTACGTCTTACTCTTCTGTACCTAATGAGCTAAATGGATATGGAAGACTTGTTTTTCCTCACAATAATGTGGTATAAATCAAAGAACAGCATTTGTTTTCTTTTAAGCAAGATTAAAGCAAGGATAATATTGACAGTAATTTTGAATAATACATAGATAAAGTGTTCAATTTATCATGTAATAAAAATAGATTGTCAAATTATCTAGATTCCTGATATTCTCCAGAATATACTGATCAATCCAAGACATCATGAAACTCTGGGTTATATTCCAGAGGGTGGCCAGAGAGTGTTGTATCTTTGTCAGCTTCCAGAAACACCATGTTTGATTGTAAGCTAGCAATAGATCTCATTACCAGACATCTGGGCTGCCCAGTTGATCTTGTCCAAAAAGCAGGAGCAATCATCAGCTTTCTTGACTGTCAGGGTCAAAGTGGGGTCCATAGGGCTAGACCCAGCTTGTGAGAATTCAACCCCACCAAATGTTCTCTAATAACCTTCTGCAGTAGCAGAGATCAATTAATTTACAAAAAAAACCAAAAAAGCAAACATATGATTGGGATTTTGGCACCATGGCATTGCAAGAAATACTTTCTCCTTACTTCTAGTTTTCAAAATTTCCTGGGGGAGGGCAAGAACCAGGATGAAAATAAAGGCCCCAATACCAATTTAATTGCCGTTGGAACCGTGTCTGGCAGAACTTATTTGAAAGCACTGTTCCTGATAATTACCCAATCTTTTACAGTCTGATGTTGACATATAAATTGAATCTTCAGACTTCCTTTTAAAGGCACTGACGTGGAAATTTCAAATTTCAATATCATTAAAAACTTTTCTCTTTTTAAAATCAGGCAGATGGAAAATTTCTTATCATCGAAGCAAAATAATTGATCAGAAGTTAACATTGTAACACTAAGTTGTTTTTCAGAAATTGTAAAATTTTCCATTGTGGGTCAAGGACTCTTGAAATATTGCAAAATTATCAGCATGATTGAACATTGCAGAAATAAAGCACAGAGAAAGACATACAAGATTGGTGATCCATAAGAAGGATGTAACTAAAGAGAACTAAGGGAAAATGACTCTCAATACAAAATTATCATCTGGAGCATTCAAAAAAGTCAACAGATAAGTCATGGTGAAAAAAGTTACTCAAAAGACAACATTGTTCACCAACAGGATTGTTTGAGTATGGGGTGATGCCTGGACATCTACATTCACCCTTCAACTGAGTTTGTCAACTCAGCATTCTATCAGAGAGTCCACATAACTACAGTATATCCTGCTCACATTACCACCTTTATAAGGAGACCACCTTCAATAAGCAAACACACTTCCAGTTGTCTCCCTCTAAACAAAGATCGCATTCACGCGTCAGTGAGATTCAACGAGATTATCGCTAATCAGTAATTTGATAATCTTCTACAGATTAATTTTATAGCTTGTCGATCTAAACGACATACCGATATGACGTTTAATGTTTTCAATCTACTTGAAGATACTTGAATATTTTGTAATCTTCACCAACATTACCGATATAATTTTTCGGTTTTTAAACTCGGGAATCGTAGCCCCCTTCACAATGAATTCCAGATAAAGCACTGGGTTCTAATACATAATTTTGATATTTGTTTATCATTTTTATGATCGGGAGGTAACAATAGATAGATGTTTTACTTTCGTTTTTCTCAACTACAATCCTTATTAAATCAATAAACATATTTATTCTTTTTTACTGTCTCCTTCATTCTCGAAAAATTCCGCAAGAATTAAGAGCCGTGTCTTCACTTTTCTCAACGTAAGAAATGTGTTTACGGCCCGATCTCTAGATCTACTTTTGAACCTAAAGATCGCCCGACAGTCTATGATCCGCCAAATTTTGGCGATCCGTCAATCGTGGTGACGTCATTTTGATCCGCCATGAAATTCATATAAATATGAGTAGAGAAAGATAGCAGATCATTCAGCCTGACGAGACCAATTCAGGTCGAAACTAGTTGCTGCTATTTATCAAAAGAGAGGTCAAATCTCGGCAATCCGCCAAATACCTTTTCTTTCCTTCTATCGCTTAACTGTGGGTTGTCTAGATCTTAAGCCTTGAACTTCGTTAATCCGGTAAATTCAACAGAATTACTGGGCGTGGCTTCTAATAAAGCATTAGTCAAATACATATATATCTCCATATATATTTAGCTCTCTTTGGCTTAACAGCTAGCTAAGGAATACTCTAACCGCAAAATACTAGTCTTACTTACGACAATTTTATATTTCAGATAATTATTATCTTTGGAATATCCCTATATATACCGGTATCATTTATTTTAGAGGAGTCAAATCTGACTGCTCATAGGCAGATACTGGGTCCAATTTTCCCTTACCTTACACTTAGGTTGCTACCAGACTGCCTTGGTGTTCATTCCCCTTGATGCTAGTAGAGCCGATTTTATCCGCCAAATATCGGATTTAAATACGGCAAGGATTAACAGAATTCTTGATTTGCACGATTCTTTGTCGTTTAATAGAGTTTGACTATTGGTTGGAATTAACGATAATTTTAGTTGAGCGACATCCCCCTACACTTTTATAGATTATTATAGATTAGTGTAAAGACTTAGTAATTTAGAAAAAATTAGGCTTCCGTAAAATTTATCAGAAAGCGAAAGTAAAGTGTACCGGATGTTGAATATAAAAACATTATAGTGTGAAAATGGATGAAAGCATGTAACCGACAATTAAAATACAAGTAAAGAATGATATTTTATTGATTAACGGCAAAGAATTTTGACATAGAAAATGATAGTTTATGAGAAAACTTCAGTAAGCGAAAAATTCCCTTGCTGAGTGGTCTCTGAATACAGGTTCTACTGTGATTCAGTTTTTATGGCCTTCAGCTTTACTGTCAACCTAAAACCATGGCAACTTACCTTTACAATCTTCATAGACCAACATGATTCCATCATTTTCCTAATTCATTGTCCAAATTCCCAAATTATGTTGATTTTTAAGTTTGAATTTCAAAATATTCTTCCTTGTTTTTTATAATTCCCAGATCTTATTTCATTATTTACAGATACACAACCAAAATCTATAATTCCGTAAATTGTGTTATTTTATAAGTCTATCCATATGTTTACTTTGAATCTTTACCTAATTTCTTAAACAAAATAAATTTCACAAAATGTTATGAAGAATAATGCAATCAGAAGATAATTTTTATATTCATTGTTTTCTTTAATTACAAACTTCATAAACTTGCTCCTGACTTAGGTTAGTGTTTTTATAAGAATTAGATTCTCCTATGACTTTAACACATGAATACTTCCACTGTTTTAGCATTTCATCAGAACCAACAATTTCCCTCTGACTTTTAAATATTATCCAAATGTTTTATTCAATCCGTATAAAAGTATAACAGTATCAGAAATCTAACTTTTAAGTTTTTATCCATTATATATATAGCACTATTTAGAGAAGAATAATTCCATAGCATATAGCCCTCTATTTATCACTATACACTTCGACAATTCTAACCAATCACAAGTCAGGAAAGGCTTAACTGTGTTATTACAATTTGCTGCGGGAATTTTATCCAACTGTCATCGTTAAAACGTTTGTCATCAGTCCCTTTTATAAATCAATGATCATAAATCTAATAGTCAGGGATTTAGATTTGACCATACTAGCCAGTCATGTATGGTTGTCACTTCTGAATGTTAGAAAATGATTTTTAGTTACAAATTGGTTTGCCTCAGGTGGTGAATTTTATTCAATGAAAATAACCTTTTTGCGGAGGTTTCCAGTCGTCTTTTAATATTCACGAGTTTTATGCTCTGTTGGATATGTACAAAACAAATAGATTTAATAATAGTTAAAAGTTAATTTGATTGGTCAGTTTGAAAATTATATGACAGTATAAAGATTATCCTTGCCCTGATTCATGTAAGATTCACCGGCTACGGTTTAAAAATGAAGAAATATGCAAGTTTTATTCAGAACAAATAATATTCTGTAAGATTTTATCTTCAAATAAAACAGAAATATAGAAGATACTTTATTCAATTACAAAGTTATAACAAAAAATTAAATACCCATAATTTATTTTAACAGAACAAAAAGTGAAATTGGTTTCATTTTAATTTCAATTTACACTTAGAGCTACAGAACTAAGGAATAAGAAATGAAAATCAATTGACCTTGACCTTTAAAATAGCTGATCAGCAGATAAAATTATGAGAAAAATATGAGCTTCTGTATTCTATGCTTAAATGGAATTCTATATTTATTGTCAACACATGAATGAAACGATTCATGTTATACTTTACAAACAGTCCTTGTAGCATGAAAAAAATTAAAAATGAACAGAGTTTCATGTCCTACGCCTATTGGGTTAAAAAAAATGGACAACCCCATATAGTAGGTTCTGTGCCTAATGGGTTTAAAGAAAATGGACATCCCCATGCAGTAGGTTCTGAGCCGGAAGGGTTAAAGAAAATGGGCAACACTATGCAGTAGGTTCTGTGCCTAATGGGTTTAAAGAAAATGGACATCCCCATGCAGTAGGTTCTGAACCCAAAGGGTTAAAGAAAATGGGCAACACGATGCAGTAGGTTCTGTGCCTAATGGGTTTAAAGAAAATGGACATCCCCATGCAGTAGGTTCTGAGCCCAAAGGGTTAAAGAAAATGGGCAACACGATGCAGTAGGTTCTGTGCCTAATGGGTTAAAGAAAATAGGCAACACCATGCAGTAGGTTCTGTGCCTAATGGGTTAAAGAAAATAGGCAACACCATGCAGTAGGTGTGGCATTAGGCTACTCTTTTAGCGATTTCCAATTGTCAAAAGATCTCATATGTTAAAATTGACTGTCTTATGAGAAACTATTTCAAAGATAAATTGAACCACTGTCCATGTTTATTTAGATTATGTAAGAACTGGAGAGAGACACATGGAGTATAAGGACCTCGGGTATAGTTAATATAATGATATATTGTCTAGTCAGTCTCTGGTCTGTATCAGGTTCTAGTTTGAATAATTCATATTGTCATTACTACTATAGTTTACTTGGTAATACATAAAACAGACAAGTTACAGTTTGATCTTACATGTGTGTAGGAGAGTAACAAAAACTCCATTCATACACTGGACTAAGTCACCTTTTTAGTTAATTTTAAACAGATACTGCGTCTTAGAATGGACAAAAATTAATGTTCACATGAATGGTCAGTATGCAACATTCACTGATTTCCAAGATATCTTCAGCCAGATATGGATATATGGTTAAAAATCAACATATTTCTTAGTCTTGAAAACCATTTCTGCCCTCAGATCAATATATCAGAAATATTGGTTGCTATTAACTTTGATAACATGTTACAAAGAATTTGATACATCTCACAACCATCCAGACATAAAGAAATGTTCAGTCAGAATCAGAAGAATTTGGTTATGATTGGTCACCATGTCAGAAATTATAAAATCTCAGCCATCAAACCTTGTTTTCTAGGTCAACCATCACCAAAGGAATATTTCCTCTCATCTTGTTGAAATGAAAGATGGTGTATTATACAAATATTGATATTTTTTTTCTCCAAACTAATAAGATTATTTTGTTTCGTAATATCTGTAATTTATCACAGTATGGTGAAATGGAACTGCTGACGGACAAGACTGGCCTGGAGGTTATTTTTCATCATAATAGCTTCAAACTTTTACACCCAAACCCAATGGCTCTTCCTTGTTCGAGTTTCATAATAATTTCTTGTAGCTAAAGAGACAAAAGCTTTTCCAGATCTCCTGATTCCACTCTACCACTTGGCTTTTCATCTTGATATATATTCCCTGAATGTTGGACTTTGTCACCTAATTTGAACCTAAGTCTGACTTATTTAAAGAGTCTATGTTTGTCCAATAAAACTAAACGTTAGACAGGACCATGTCTTCTTTTGTGTAATGAACTAATTCTGAATCACTTAAAATAAAGAGTCTATGGTTGTCCCTGTGGATAAAATGCTAGACAGGATCTTGTTACTTTGATGTGTAATGGATCTCTTTTTGGCCCACCACGCATAATAAGGAGTTTGTTATTATTATTATACCCTTTCAGTTTTCACGTTTCACACATATGTTAGATTGTTATGGTTATGGTATCAGGGTTTGTCACCTTCTTGGAATCTTTTAAGGAGTCCACAAACTTAATGTTAACTATCACCTTGTAATCTATTTAAATGTGTCAATATGCTTCATTTCAGAGAGACCACATATCACAGTTATATATGAAACCCAAGTTTGTCTACTTCTCATCCTTTCAGAATGTCAACTTAGCTGATCTCATAATAAATCTATTGTCATTCAGAAATACATCTCAGAAATGATAAGAAGAAAGAATTCAGAAGCAGAAGAATGATTGGTCATTATGTCATACTATATTAAAATATCAACACATCAAAACCTGTTTTTAGGTCAAATATCGGAATCTAGCCTATAATTTCACGTCTAAGCCTTTTACCACATAAGTCCATTGTCTGTCTATTTATACAGGTATATAGAATAATCATGAAGTTTGTCTTAAAGAATACGGTTCTTATGATGTGCAACACCATACCAAAGTGAGAAAAATGTACAAAAATTGTTGATAAATTTTTTTAAATTACGTGAACCCATTTTTACAATGTTAAGCTATTAAAACTTTTATCTTGAAACCGATAGCCTCCTTACAGCCAATCAGAACTATTCGATACAAGAATAGTGGCTATTACAATCAAGGTAGAAGTACAAAGTTAGTAAAAGCTGGAAATTGTGAAGATGTGATACAAGAAAGGTGAATATTGCAGTCATAGTATAAAGACACTGATAATTTGAACATGAATGAAACGTTTGCTATTTAAAACCATTTTCTCTTTTTCTGTTCTGACAGTTCCATATCAAAGAAAAGCAGCTAAGGAAGATACTTATAAAAATATAAATATGAAGGCTTATTTCTAGAGATCACTATAAATCTCTTTATTCTACTCTTAATAATGATATTAACTTCTTTCCATATACATCAGATATCTAGTCAATTAACATCTTAAGCTTTACGGTCGAAAGACGTCATCAAGGCTTAAGTTCAGCCTCAAGACTAATATCCAGTTCCTAACATAGCTTCAAGACGTGGCCAACAAGTTGTAATATAGGCAACTAATCAGGAGTAATTAGTGTAACCAATTATTTAGTATAAACAATATAGTCACAATGTCATGCTGACAGACAAAACTATTGGCTTTGAGTAGTCAAAAAAATGGTCATGGTTGGTTCTAATCTTGATTGACGTGTGGAAGTCTGGTGACCCTGGAATAAGTGTACTTTATAATAAATATGGAACATCTGATTCCCTTCTGAAACTGAATTTCCTCTTTGCATCTTTATCAGAGAATCAAGAAGGTTAAAAGTGGACAAGTCACATGGGTATATTTATTATATAGCAGTTAGTAAACAAAGCTCAAACAATGCTCTATATCATTCATGTCTACTGCTGCCATTCCACAACTCAATCTACCAACTTGGTCAAGGAAGGTTGCTTATAACAATCCTGTGGTACATTTATGATATAGGAGATAGTGATTTAAGTCTGTTTGTGAGAAATGTTATACAACACTCTATGACCATTATGATTCATAAAGTCAAGGTCCGTAACTCTATTAATCATTATTAAACATAGGGTAAATTGTCCTGATCAGTCCCTCGGGGTTATTAGATCAAACTATTCTGCTAAGTTTAATCAGACCATAAACTACAATCTGATATTACAACCTTTATTACTTTTCACATGATAAATATAAAAGGTGGGGGGAGGAGAAACAGAAAATGTGACTTGGTCCTTGATTGTTATTGTTAGCGAGTGACGTCAATATTGAAATGGAAAAGAATGGAGTTTTACATCCTACTCTTCTGCTTCAATGCACTAATAAATACAGGACCTCAATTATAGTGGGAGTTACATATGTTTTAATGAACTTAAGTTAATTACAACATTACAAAAGCTGTCATTGTTTTTTAGTGTTACAGTGAAATAAGAATTTAACTCAGAAAGCACAGGCCAAGGTCCAAAGCAAGAATCACTCATTTCAAAGCACTATTTAGCTTATAAAAACAGTCAGAGAACTATGTTAAAATAAAAATTTAAATCATAGAAAACATGGGCCTTGGATCAGAGCAATTTATGAACAGTCAAAATACAGTCAGATTTTCAAAGCAATTCTAATATATTTAAACTATATACATATTGGAAAGTTAACTTGCTAAACAAAAACGTCCTTTGGAAAATTTTACAATGGAAACAAAATACTAAATATTCAGCTCTAAAACTCTGAATTTCTTTTAGCAGAGATCACCAAATAAAGATGATATTCTGAGCAAAATTGAATTACCAGCATACATTTTCAAAACATCCGAGTAACTGACAACTCAAAATCTTTACCAATAACTGGATTAAGCAAGGTCATCTAAAATTGACCTATTTTTGGTCTTTCGTAAGCTGACCGACTTACGTTGGCCTTGAATGGGGATGATATTGTTGACAAGCTGGTGGGTAGAAAGTTGGATATTGTATTGAATTATCAATTGGATTATCATCAAGACAGTGGCGTAGGGTTGTTAAAAATGATGGATGATGTTTCTAATCAATTAAAACCATTACTGGCTTAACTCTAATCTTATCTTGAAGAAATTTCACCTTGGAGTTGATGGAATGTTGATTATTGTAACATGGGGGATCAATGATTACCAAACAGGGGCTTGACTCAATTTTTTCTGTGACATGAACCTGAATCTGACATCATTCAGATTCACTAGTGATCGTGTCTCTTTAGTTTTACAAGCTTGGGTATTGTTATGTTATTATGAAGCTCTTCTGTAACAAAAATTACTGGATGGAGTTTTACATCCTTCTTTTCTGCACCTAATGGACTAATGAAAATGGGTAATAGCATGCAGGGTGCATTGAGGGAAATTCTGCGAGGACATCAGCATTAGCCTACTCTTTTATAATTCCCAACTTTCGATGGAATTTCAATGTGAACAGCCTGTAGCATACAGGGTTTTGGCTAGATTGACTTGTCTTTTCCTTGGACTGTTGAATAGCAAAAATCTACTGAAATAATGAAATGTTTTTGTTGTTAAAATGAAATATATGTTCTACTTTCCTGTATGTATTAATAAAGACTAGGCCAATGGTGGTGATATAGTATAAATTTGATTTACCTTAATAGCCTCTGCTGGTGTTGGTCCCTGACAACGGTCAATATCGTAATACAGCTGTAAATACTGGACCTTTAACCACTGTATTCTCTTATCTACCTGTTCCTGTAAATATACAATCAAATTTATAATCACAATCAGAAGTCAAGCAATAGAGAAAAATAACAGCTTAATATATTGTGAGCATATAAATGAGCAGCTAAAAGAATGAAGAGAAAATATAAAAGCTAAATATATATAGCACCTAAATGAGCAGCTAAAAGGAAGTGGAAATATCACAGCTAAATATATTACCAGCACCTAATAAGCAGCCAATAGAGAAGTGTAGTAAATATAAAAGAAACAGAAATATATTGTCAGCATCTAAATGAGCAGCTAAGAGAGCAATCTAGTGAATATTACAGCTATATATACAGTCAAGATCTAAATGAGAAGCTAATAGAGCAAAATAATAAATATAACAGCTAAATATACAGTCAAGATCTAAATGAGCAGCCAATAGAGAAGTGTAGTAAATATAACAGAAACAGAAACAGAAATATATTGTCCGCATCTAAATGAGCAGCTAATAGAGCAATATAGTAAATATAACAGCTAAATATATCATCAGCAGCTAAAAGGAAATTGATGTAGGTAGCTGAGAATTTGCAACACTCTAAATCCAAGATACCTGATGGTATGATAGATTCTTGCTGAGTTACTTTAAATCTTTCACAACCACACAGAAATAAATTACTCAATAAGAGTCATTTCAATATATTATATTGAAAGAAAAAATGAAATCGAAAACCATTCCATTAAAAATCTCATTCATAAAACTAATTGATACTATATAAAGGCGTCATGCCATTTTTATGTGTCAGTTCCTGAAACTCTAGAACTTCCTGATATTCTTCCATTCATGGAACCTAATCATTGGCTGTTTGTATTGATTTTGAAATTGGTTTTTATTCAATGTGAGTCTGCGATTGTTTTTATTTCCGAGTTGATAGACATATGGAGGTGTTTAACAGAATAACAGACTGCAATCTTATTAGGGGAGTTAATGCAGTTTGTATCTACAGATGTTTATTTCCAAAATTTGTAGAACTATAGATCTGAAATGGTTTCAAAACTAAACATCATGTAGTTTGCAATAGGGTAAATAGGATAACGTCCATCTTTATGATCAATAAAAAAATAGCCACTAAAGTTCACATGGATCCTGTCTACCAGCAAGTACCTGGTCAAACCTTTAAGCAATGTTCTTTCACAGATTATCAATACCCATGAACTGTTCTCACGAAAAATTAGGAAAGATGACTTCTTCAATGTCAAGATTTCAGGCGTCTGGTAGAATAATTTGTTCTGTTTTCTGTGTTTCAGTCATGCTATTTTTTAATCAGAAATCAAAAAAAATTTATGTAATATATAGATGAGAACTTTATGTGATCTAGTCCAATTGTTTTTATATCAGTTAAACGATATTTTTTTAAGGTAGTCTTAACACAGATGTAGCTAATGTGATTTTTTTTTCAGTTTTTTATCTTGTGTTATGTAATTTCTACTTATACTCATGAAACTCTTGTTTCAAAACAAGACATTTGGTCCAGGTCCAGCCTCAGGACTTCTGAATTACCATTCATAAACAACCAACCTGCCACACTTGAGGGAGAAGAAGCAAGGTTAAAATTCTCCAGGTTATATCTCATACAATGCAGCGAATAAACCATTACAGAACAAACATCTATCACACTGAGAAAACACAGTTTTGCTGTCAACAAAAGAGGTAAATCTGCGCACTGTATCACTGATGACGGGAAATCAAGTTTTAAAAAACCAAATTGGGGAAATTTAAGATAGCAAGAAAACCGTCTATCACACTGAGAAAACAGTCACAAACAGAGGTAAATCTTGGCAAACTTGAACAATCTGTCTTAATGCTCTTTTCATATCAGCTCCTCCAACCTGTATCACTGATGATGGGAAATCTAGTTTGAAAATTCAAATGGAGGAAATTTAAGATAGAAAGCAAATGTCTAAAACACAGACCTTGGTTCCTCCGCAACCAAAAAAGGTAAATTTTGGCAAACACGAGTAAAAACAACCCAAGAAATGTTAATGTTAAATCAAATGGCTAATTTTCTGTGACTATTAGATTCATACAAATTTGTGAAATTTTAGATAAACCTAATTATATTAACAGTAGAATTCTTGTTTAAAATAAACCAGTTTTATGGATCACACCTGTTAATAAAGTGATACACTCTTCTAAAACTTTAGATATTCTGGGTTTAAAGAAAATAAAAAATAAAAGGAATTGTTTGACAAGGATAACAACTTAGGTTTATGAAGATTCTGTCTACTAACTGTCCTTGATCAAATCTCTTCCAAAAGATCCTTCCTGGAATCTCTGTATTGTGGTCCAATGTCACAGAAAATAATGCACAATGACTGAGATAATAACCAACCCACCACCACTATTATTCTTTGCGAGCCTTTGCAATAATAGTATTAGGATAATAGTCCATATATGCCAAATTCAAAGCAATTTATTTCTTTAAATAAATATCTATATTTAACCAGCAGTCCAATTTTCTATAGATTTGTTATTCTCTTTAATTCAATTGTATGTCTGAGAAGCCTTTTTACACCCATAGCTCGAGTAATTTAAACTTTTATTAAAAAAAATAACAAAAGTGTCAGACAAAGTGTCAATAGAGGACTTGTTAAAGGATAGGAAATGTTGGTAAAAATAACTATGGTCTGGAAATGATGGTATAATTTGACCGGTTAATGAAATTAAAATGGAGATTTAAAAAAGGAACCTAATCAAGGAACCTCAGTGGATGAGGTGTCATGGAGGAGCTGTCATGTAGGAGCTGACATGGAGGAACTGACATGGAGGAGCTGTCATGGAGGAGATGAAGTGGAGGAGATGAAATGGATGAGCTGACATGGATGAGCTGTCATGGAGGAGCAGTCATGGAGGAGCTGACAAGAAGGAGCTGATAAGAAGGAGCTGAAATAAAGGAGATGAAATGTGGGAGATGAAATGGATGAGCTGACATGGAGGAACTGTCATGGAGGAGCTGCATGGATGAGCTGTCATGGATAAACAACTAGTAGTGCAGTAAACAGAGGTCTTAGGAGCCATGCACATCAAAGATCCATTACCCATTGAGTTGTTGGATAACAGGACAGAATGATACAGAAAATACAACCTTTAATTCTATGTCAATGACAAATTTACACCTATAGCAATTGTGGTACCATTCTCTGGACCATTTTACAGATGTCTTGCTAAAATTTCCAGGTGGTTTACATACACTTCACATCTACTGGTGCCCACAAACCACAGCCAGCACAAAGAAATGGTGGTCAAAAAGTTTAGAAAGCTAATGGTGATTGCTTACTTTTTTTTTAATTATCTAATTACCTAGAGTTCATCTTGGCCTTCTCTTCTAAATGATCAGGATTACGTTTTGTGACACAGAAAAATGACAAAAGAAATAGAAAATGGAAGAGTTGACATTTGTAGAGAAACATATATTGATTAATGACCAGCAAGGTGATTAATCATTCTTCTTTACTCTATTCTTATAGAATATTACTTCTCTTACTATCAGGTTGGGGAGTTAGGGCTGTACGGCGGAGGGGTGAGCTGTACAAGGGAAGGGGGATAGAGACTCGTGTAGGGTAAGGAATGGACAGGGCTTCATTAAATATAAATTTAGTATTCTTCAATACACTAATTTCTTAAGTAAGGGGGTAAAGCACAGGGATAAATGTTGAATAAGGTAATGGCCATGGCTTTAGTAAGCTTATATATAATATCAGTTTTTTTAACAAAACTCTAACTAATAAACCAGATAAAAATATACAGTACTTGTCAACTTCTTCTTATCAGACTCATACCTTGACTTGATTGTTTAGAAAGAAAGTAACTATTCTGAAAGGGCAATGGAGTATGGTGTTTCTAGTTTGTCCAATTTGTTTTCTGGGGGCAAACTGTTCAAGGAGGCATTGCCCTCCTTGCCTCCCTGAAGCTATAGCCTGTTTCTAATTGACCATTAACTAACAATTTTCCTTGTTTATTATTTCTGATATGTCTTAATCTAAACAATTCAGCTAATGAGATTGTAAACTAACAACAACAGGTTGGTATAATATATTACATTCACTTAGTGAATGTTGGTGTTAACCTGACAGCCTAATTAACAAGGTTAACGAACTTAACATTCCCACAAATCACAGAGACTATAATCGCGAGAGCCAATACCTCATCTCTTAATCTACAGGTTTACTGGCAACATAGTTCTTAATCTAAAACTCAACTCTTCTTGTACAAGGTCTGTGGTTGTCTAAATTTAAGAAATCTTATGCACATAAAATAAGCAGAAGAGACTAGGACGTAAAACTCTATTTATTTCATTTCACAAAACTTAACTATCTACAACATTAGTATCGTCTTCATATGATAGTCTAATCATTAAAATTAAATAATTATGTCTGGATTCTACTCTGTTAAAGAGATATGGTCATCAATTAATCAGAAGCTTTTTTCAAAACACATAAATTAACAGAATTTTAACCCAAAGTTTGATGAAGTCACCCATTCCAGGAAGGCTACTTTATCAATAAGCACCAACTCCCCCCCCCCCACCCTAAAAAAAAAATTGAACACTGCACTGCCATTATCCATAATATGTGCTTGACTTGGAGTTTTATTCCAATGAAAGTGTATGAAAAAAAAAATTGTGTTCTGCTGATAATCATTTGTGATAATGGTTGAATACACCAGAAGCACAGTCTATGGACAGACAAGGTGATTCAAGCACTTAATTATCTGTTGAACAGTCCAATTGAGTTCTAAAACTGCGAAAACTTGTGAAAAGCTTTGGTGATTAAAACTTACACCAGAATGACTCTCAAAAGCCAACCAAGCTTTTTGACTGCCAAATGTTGGAGTAAAGTTATTCAGAAACAAGAGTGCAAAAGTGTCAACAGAAAATAATATTACCCCCTAGTGTGTCATTGTCTACAAGATTATTTCTGTAGTCACTACTTTCATTTTTGTTTTACCATTTTAATGACAGAAAAAACAAGATCATATGTCGAGTGTGATTTTCTGTAATGGGCAATTGTTGTGATGGACAGCTATTATGGACTAGTACAAACTGGTGAGAGAACTGGCTGACTGTGAGATAAACAGGATATATTGATTAATAATAATCAGTTTTATTAGGACGTCCCCAGTTAGACTTGTAACAGGTCTCGTGTTTGATTTATTGCAGTTCTGCTGATTTGATCTTGCCAGTCATGTCTGAATACACTATTAAAGGGGGTCTTGTCAGTTGTGTGTTAAGATTGAAATTAGATCTATATCAGGGTTTTTTCCTGATTCCTTATTTGACCTTGCCAGTCATGTCTGAATATACTTTGAAGGGTGTTTTGTGCATACTAATATTGAAATTAGATCTATATCAGGGTTTTGTCCTGATTCCTTATTTGACCTTGCCAGTAATATCTGAATATACTTTGAATGGTGTTTTGTACATGTTAATATTGGGATTAGTTCTATATCAGGGTTTTGTCCTTGCCAGTCATTTATAATTGGAAGTTTTAAAATATCTTTTAAGAATTAAATTGGCTTAATATTTAATCCACAGCAGGGTTTCTAATTTGACTCTGCCCGTTATGCATAAATGGAAGTTATAAAATATCCGCTTAATACAGTTAAATTAAATCTACAGCAGGACGTCTGATTTGGCCTTGGCAGTCATATTATTATGAACAACATACTCATATTGGCCCCAAATGTTGATCTGTAGCCGCGTTGGCTCAGTGAGTTGACATGGAAAAAATGTCTAATTGTTCGGATGGAACAATACACCAAGGCCCTGTGTGCTACAGGCTGTGCACGTTAAAGATCCATTGACAGTTGGAAATCGCAAAATGAGTAGGCTTATGCCGCTGTCCTGGCAAAATTTCCCTCATTGTCCACTGCATGACGTTGCCCATCTTCATTAGCCCACAAGGTGCAGAAGAGTAGCATATAAAATCCATTCATTTCATTTCAAATGTTGATCTACAGCAGGACTCTAACTCTTACTTTTAAAGGGTCTTGTGCTAAGATTGAAACAGAAATCAAATTTGATCTATTTGATCTGCTGCAGAACCTATGAGCTCGCCAGTCTGACTGCAGTTTCAAAGACAACCAAGTTCTGCTGAATAGACATTTCTGCTTATGATTTTTAAAAAATAATACTGTGTTGGTCTGGGTGACAGGTTTTATAAGATATAATCATACTTTTAACCAAGTTGCAACACAAAGTAAAAACTGATCATCTTGAACCAAATTGAAAAATTGGTAGCTGCATGCAAGAAAAAAAACCTAAAAAACAAAACACTGTATAAGATATCGACAAAAATATTCTTTAAGCAAAAAAGTCAATTGTCTTACCTGAAGATGTTTTGCTGCAGCAACTAAACTATGTAATCCTTGACACCAAATATTGGCTGTATGTTCTGGCGCGATAAAATGAAGTTTGCGATTTTCAGCCATATAGGCTCCATATAGTATTGTAATCCCATTAGATTTGTGGGTTAAATTTTCTAATCCATGTCTTTTTGAGATCGAACTTAAATCCACAGTATCGTCACCGATCAAGATGTCCTTTATACAGTGAACGTCT
The DNA here is from genome assembly GCA_030562195.1 of Nipponacmea schrenckii. NCBI lineage: Eukaryota > Metazoa > Mollusca > Gastropoda > Lottiidae > Nipponacmea > Nipponacmea schrenckii. The sequence continues at coordinate 31,514,337 of JAUJPP010000007.1, forward strand.
AAATATCCCTCTTCTAAATTATCACAGATATCCTCTAGGTTGCTATAACGAGCAGCTAATAATGACGTAGATATACTATCATCATCACCACGTAACGAATAATCCTGACCACTTCCTTTTAACGAACTCCACGCAGGTTTTCTCCAGGTTAACGTAGCGTTATCAATTTCTAATTTCAAAAAACAAATACATGATCTACCACTGTCTTCTTCCCACTGTATGGCCGTACTTCCGTGGTTCATACACTGTAGCCAATGGTGATTTAATTTAGAAGCTTTCGGCGATATGATCATTACATCATGTTCACTGTTTAAAGGACGAACTGGTTCATAACCATCGCCATCTATAATATAATCATCTTCGCTATCAGTCTCATTAATAACCCTGTAATATATAACAGAAAACAATTATAATATATATCTCAACAGAGAATAAAGTCTCATTTATAACCCTGTAATATATAACAGAAAACAATAATAATATATATCTCAACAGAGAATAAAGCATCATTTATAACCCTGTAATATATAACAGAATAACAGAAACCAATTGTATTATAATATATCACAACAGAGAATAAATCATAGATAGTTGTTGTTTTTCAAGAAAATTTTAAAACTAATATAACAGTTATGAAGATGATGTTCCAATTTTCATATAAATTTTATAATTCAAACCTTTATCCACCACAAATTCTAAATTGGTAACACTTACTAGTCCAATAGCTACTATCTACAAAATTTGAACCCGTAACTGTTAAAATTCCCAAGCAACCATGTCAATTATAACTATATAAGTATGGTAACTAATAAATTCCGAATTTAACAAACTTAGTAACTGTTTCAATCCTCAGGATTTGAGACTATTTATACAGTTGATACCTGACCAATCCACAAGTCAATACAGCTAACAGGTAACTAAAACTAAATACTCCTTGAGGCTGTTGGTATACTACAGTTAGTTAGACTAGTTGACTAGTATTATACCATAAACAATATTACTATACATGTTAACTGACTGACAATTATAAAATAATGAGTAATACTGTGGCAGTTAAAATTCTGATTGATGTTAAGACTTTCATAAACATAAGATCTTAATTGTAACCTTTTCATTAAAAAATTAGCAGATCCATCAAATGTCTTCTAAAATACTCTTAAGGAAGCTAACTGAAGGAAAACTAGAAATCATATCTAACAATGATACAGTTAGAATATGACTGATTAATGCTAAGCTTGGTAAAAGTGACTATTTGTTAAGTTGTAATTTCACTGTCATGCCATAAAATCACTATATAGCAAACTGGAAAAATTAAACTTATAACTAACAATGCTGCAGTTGCCTCTGATTAATTTCAAGGTTCTAATCAAACACAGTAATAGTAAAAAGTTACTATTTGTTAAGTTATAATTTTCATGTATAGTGCCATATAATCACTATAACACTTGTAACACTAGATAAGACTATGTAACATTATGTAACAAATTGACTTTACACTTTAAAGTTAGAACTAACACTGGTATTTTGATATTAAGGCTTCTAGTTAAACATGGTTATAGTTACTACTATTCTATAAAAGTTGTAATTTCACTGCATTGTTATTAGTTATTTCACTGTGCCATATAATCACTATAACACAAGGAAACACACTGACAATAATGAAGTTACAACAAACATTACAGCAGTAGAATTCTGATTAATGTTAAGGCAACAATATCTTGGCATACACATAAGCTTGGTAACTTTAACTAGTGAAATTATTCCAATAAAACACAAGCTGAAAAACAGTACTGATAATCCGAGAAAAAGATCATTGCCAAGAGGTTGGTTCAAGAGCCAAGGATCTGTTTTGTTCCAGTGGACCCAGCTTAACCCTAAATGTACTACAAGTTTTTCCAAAGACCAGCAGAGAGAATCTAACAGAACCTAAGTTGTTACCTTCTCTTTCACTGTTGTAATGTGTCCATAATAATTGTAGCTAACAGATATAGTTATTACTGCTTCAATGAGCTAGATAGATGTTTGACTTGACTATTCTATATAAAAGCAGCTCAATGAGAATCACACTCTGGGAAGTCACATTCAGTATAGTTTAAAGGGGCCCAGGCTTGATTTGTTTTGGACAATCATCCGACAGCCTCAAACACATGAAATCTTATGCTAAGCTAATCAGAAATAGTCTACAGAGCTTACCTTTGAAATTTGAGCCTTCAAATTCATGTGTATCCATAATTATCCGTGTTTGAAAAATCATAATGTCTTAAGATATTACGAACGTCCCGCCATATAAGAAAACAGTTCGTCTTGATAATCAAAGAGTTATCCTTCCCGTCGTGCAATAGCGATCATCTATATAAATAGACTACAACGCATTTTCAATTGTAGACTTTTGTCAACAGGACACACAATTTTCAGACTGACTGGGGACCAGCCGCGTACAGCACGGAGAAAAAATGAAAAGTGAAATTTTTTGTTTTAGGTATATTACAAGGTATTTTGCAATTGTCTTAGAACTTGAGTATTTCTGAGGACTGTTTAAATGTAACAAAGGCCTAAAACTACCCCTAAAAATCAAGCCTGGGCCCCTTTAAAGCAATAACTATTTCTGCAATAAGCTCTATTTTAACCTTGCAAGTGAAAAACATTATTTTCTCCAATTAGTTTGTCGGTAAGATTGAAAAGTTTACACACTGTAGCTAGTAGTAAGAAATATTCACAAAGCCTGTCAACATATTGTTTCTCATTAAATTTATTAAATATTATTTTTAATCATTTCCCAAAAGATTAATTGACAAATATGGAATATTTTTAATTAATTATCATACTATTCAATTGTTCAGTAAAATATGTCATTCATTAATTAAATTCACAATGGCATAAATAAATATATCAATAGGTTTAAATCTATAAGGGAACCAGTCACCTTATTATTTCTTTATTCAGCTTATCTTGACTACATGTAACTCTTTTCAAAATGAAAGATTGTTTTTAGGTACTTTTGTCATGGGCCAATACCTGGGCCAGCCTTGTCATTTAAATCAGGCCCTACAGTTCACTATATCAAAATAGATGTTTATGAGGCAGGGGATTCTTACCAAGTAATATAATGGCCTTAATATTATATCCACAAGATGCATCTGTGTCCATATTTACAAAACAAACTGTAAGTAGAAGCATGGTGATTGGCAAGCTGTTTCAGAGAATTACAAATGGACCAAGTATCAGTTCACCCACCAAGTATGAGGAGACCAATCACTAAGTATCAGAATTCAATCTCCAAGTATCTGGAGACCAATCACCAAATATCAGGAGACCAATCACCAAGTATTAGGAGACCAATCACCAAGTATCAGGAGATCAATTACCAAGAATCAGGATTCCAATCACCAAGTATGAGAATAGAATCACCAAGTATCTGGAGACCAATCACCATGTATCAGGAGTCCAATCACCAAATATCAGGAGTCCCAACATCAAAGGGGGGGGGGGACCAATCACCAAGTATTAGGAGACCAATCACCAAGTATCAGATTCTAATCACCAAGAATCAGGAGTCCAATCACCAAGTATTAGGAGACCAATCACCAAGTATCAGATTCCAATCACCAAGTATCGGGAGTCCAATCACAAAGTATCAGGAGTTCAATCAACAAGTATCACGAGACCTATTACCAAGTATTAGAAGACCTATCACCAAGTTACAGGAGGCCAAACATTAGGAGACTAATAACCAAGAACCAGGAGACCAATCACCAAGTATCAGGATTCCAATCACCAAGTATCAGGAGTCCAATCACCAAGTATTAGGAGACCAATCACCAAGTATCAGATTCCAATCACCAAGTATCAGGAGTCCAATCAATAAGTATCAGGAGTCCAATCAACAAGTATCTCGAGACCTATTACCAAGTATTAGAAGACCTATCACCAAGTAACAGTAGACCAAACATTAGGAGCCCTAATAACCAAGAACCAGGAGACCAATAACTTAAAGTGAAAATATAGGGTAAATATCCCTTCATCATGAATAAAAGTACAAGATCAACATAGTGGAAACATTGTACTATATTATTGTTTAGTTTCTGTGCTAGATAATCTTTCAATGGTATATTTGAAGCATGAGTTACAGATAAATTAGATGATTATTATAGATACTTTTTTAATAATTATTATTTATCTTGTTGTCACTGCCCACTGAAAAGTAACAAACAATAGAGCAACCTACAGATGGCACCATTTGATTTAAATGAACCAAATAATATGACATTGAGGAAATGTAAGGCAGTATGATAATGTTTTATATGTCCTGGATATACTTGTGAACATTAATTGTACTTTGTGTACTGGTATAACCAGATCTACATGCTGTAAAGTGATGCAACCTTCACTAATGATAGACAAACAACTATATTTCACAAGAATAACAATTAGGATCACAGTTGATCACTAAAGTTCAAAAGTCCATCTAAATTCAGAAAACAATTCCATTTTCAAAGTTTAATACTCAAATTCAAAATATGACCACACAAGTACATGAGCCTGTGACCATTAAAGTACATAAACCTGTGACCATTAAAGTACATAAGCCTGTGACCATTAAAGTACATAAGCCTGCGACCATTAAAGTACATAAGCCTTTGACCACTAAAGTACATGTACATAATCACAAAGCCCATCATCAAAGTACCATAGCAAAGACCAACACACATGTAGACCTTGAAAATTTCACTCATCAACTTCAGAAATACCTCACCCCCATCCATACTATTGAATCTTTCCCAGTTCATTTACCTCTGTCTATCTCTTATAGCCTTCTAGAAGACTAGAACCTCACAGGCATGGGTAAGAAATGTCAAATAGAATTCATGTACTGAGCTAAAACATTCATATTTGAGTTCTAGAATGTACTTGTTGGATGGAACGATTGGACAGGACAGAAATAATTACAGACTTATATGTATGAAGAGGTTAATGTCCTGTCTAGTTGGCTGCCAACACTACTATTATGATTCTGATGTATATTTCCATAGCATATTCACGTATCAAATTTTCCTTCTTAGCAATATTCAGATTCTTCAAAATGACACATTTAATCAATCAATGGTATTCTAGGGAAAAGCATGAGGCCAGAAGAAAGGTGCTCTAAAAAGAAGAATCTTGGCATACACATAAGCTTGGTAACTTTAACTAGTGAAATTATTCCAATAAAACACAAGCTGAAAAACAGTACTGATAATCCGAGAAAGATCATTGCCAAGAGGTTGGTTCAAGAGCCAAGGATCTGTTTTGTTCCAGTGGACCCAGCTTAACCCTAAATGTACTACAGGTTTTTCCAAAGACCAGCAGAGAGAATCTAACAGAACCTAAGTTGTTACCTTCTCTTTCACTGTTGTAATGTGTCCATAATAATTGTAGCTAACAGATATAGTTATTACTGCTTCAATGAGCTAGATAGATGTTTGACTTGACTATTCTATATAAAAGCAGCTCAATGAGAATCACACTCTGGGAAGTCACATTCAGTATAGTTTAAAGGGGCCCAGGCTTGATTTGTTTTGGACAATCATCCGACAGCCTCAAACACATGAAATCTTATGCTTAGCTTATCTGAAAAAGTCTACAGAGCTTACATTTGAAATTTGAGCCTTCAAATTCATGTGTATCCATAATTATCCGTGTTTGAAAAATCATAATGTCTTAAGATATTACGAACGTCCCGCCATATAGGAAAACAGTTCGTCTTGATAATCAAAGAGTTATCCTTCCCGTCGTGCAATAGCGGTCATCTATATAAATAGACTACAATGCATTTTCAATTGTAGACTTTGTTAACAGGACACACAATTTTCAGACTGACTGGGGACCAGCCGCGTACAGCACGGAGAAAAAATGAAAAGTGAAATTTTTTGTTTTAGGTATATTACAAGGTATTTTGCAATTGTCTTAGAACTTGAGTATTTCTGAGGACTGTTTAAATGTAACAAAGGCCTAAAACTACCCCTAAAAATCAAGCCTGGGCCCCTTTAAAGCAATAACTATTTCTGCAATAAGCTCTATTTTAACCTTGCAAGTGAAAAACATTATTTTCTCCAATTAGTTTGTCGGTAAGATTGAAAAGTTTACACACTGTAGCTAGTAGTAAGAAATATTCACAAAGCCTGTCAACATATTGTTTCTCATTAAATTTATTAAATATTATTTTTAATCATTTCCCAAAAGATTAATTGACAAATATGGAATATTTTTAATTAATTATCATACTATTCAATTGTTCAGTAAAATATGTCATTCATTAATTAAATTCACAATGGCATAAATAAATATATCAATAGGTTTAAATCTATAAGGGAACCAGTCACCTTATTATTTCTTTATTCAGCTTATCTTGACTACATGTAACTCTTTTCAAAACGAAAGATTGACTTTAAATGTCATGGGCCGATTCCTGGCCCAGCCTTGTCATTTAAATCAGGCCCTACAGTTCACTATATCAAAATAGATGTTTATGAGGCAGGGGATTCTTACCAAGTAATATAATGGCCTTAATATTATATCCACAAGATGCATCTGTGTCCATATTTACAAAACAAACTGTAAGTAGAAGCATGGTGATTGGCAAGCTGTTTCAGAGAATTACAAATGGACCAAGTATCAGTTCACTCACCAAGTATTAGGAGACCAATCACCAGGTATCAGAAGTCCAATCACCAAATATCAGGAGTCCCAACATCAAAGGGGGGGGGGGGGACCAATCACCAAGTATTAGGAGACCAATCACCAAGTATCAGATTCCAATCACCAAGTATCAGGAGTCCAATCACCAAGTATTAGGAGACCAATCACCAAGTATCAGATTCCAATCACCAAGTATCAGGAGTCCAATCACCAAGTATCAGGAGTCCAATCAACAAGTATCACGAGACCTATTACCAAGTATTAGAAGACCTATCACCAAGTTACAGGAGGCCAAACATTAGGAGACCAATAACCAAGAACATGGAGACCTATCACCAAGTATCAGATTCCAATCACCAAGTATCAGGAGACCAATCACCAAGTATCAGGAGACCAATCACCAAGTATCAGATTCCAATCACCAAGTATCAGGAGTCCAATCAACAAGTATCAGGAGTCCAATCAACAAGTATCACGAGACCTATTACCAAGTATTAGAAGACCTATCACCAAGTTACAGGAGGCCAAACATTAGGAGACCAATAACCAAGAACCAGGAGACCAATAACTTAAAGTGAAAATATAGGGTAAATATCCCTTCATCATGAATAAAAGTACAAGATCAACATAGTGGAAACATTGTACTATATTATTGTTTAGTTTCTGTGCTAGATAATCTTTCAATGGTATATTTGAAGCATGAGTTACAGATAAATTAGATGATTATTATAGATACTTTTTTAATAATTATTATTCATCTTGTTGTCACTGCCCACTGAATAGTAACAAACAATAGAGCAACCTACAGATGGCACCATTTGTTATGAACCAAATAATATGACATTGAGGAAATGTAAGGCAGAATGTTAATGTTTTATATGTCCTGGATATATTTGTGAACATTAATTGTACTTTTAGTACTGGTACAACCAGATCTACAAGCTATAAAGTGATGCAACCTTCACTAATGATAGACAAACAACTATATTTTACAAGAATAACAATTAGGTTCACAGTTGATCACTAAAGTTCAAAAGTCCATCTAAATTCAGAAAACAATTCCATTTTCAAAGTTTAATACTCAAATTCAAAATATGACCACACAAGTACATGAGCCTGTGACCATTAAAGTACATAAGCCTGTGACCATTAAAGTACATAAGCCAACGACCATTAAAGTACATAAGCCTTTGACCACTAAAGTACATGTACATAATCACAAAGCCCATCATCAAAGTACCATAGCAAAGACCATAACACATGTGACCTTGAAAATTTCACTCATCAACTTCAGAAATACCTCACCCCCATCCATACTATTGAATCTTTCCCAGTTCATTTACCTCTGTCTATCTCTTATAGCCTTCTAGAAGACTAGAACCTCACAGGCATGGGTAAGAAATGTCAAATAGAATTCATGTACTGAGCTAAAACATTCATATTTGAGTTCTAGAATGTACTTGTTGGATGGAACGATTGGACAGGACAGAAATAATTACAGACTTATATGTATGAAGAGGTTAATGTCCTGTCTAGTTGGCTGCCAACACTACTATTATGATTCTGATGTATATTTCCATAGCATATTCACGTATCAAATTTTCCTTCTTAGCAATATTCAGATTCTTCAAAATGACACATTTAATCAATCAATGGTATTCTAGGGAAAAGCATGAGGCCAGAAGAAAGGTGCTCTAAAAAGAAGAATTTTTGGAATAGTTTGGTTGGGTGGAAGAAGTGATGTAGCAGGCTGTAGTTAAAAATACATTAGAGTATTAGAATAGTTTGCACGAGTTTTGAAGAAGTGATGTCTGGAGCAGACTATAGTTAAAAAAGCTAGAGCCTTGGAAAATTGCTTAATGAGATTGGTGCAGTGTGAAAGAATTATTACACTCTCTTCCACAAATTAATTTAAATCTTTATTTCAGATGGAATGATTTCATATAGAAATAGATAATACACGTATAGGGAATGGAGTTATTAAAACTATCTAGAATGTATTAATATTTCAACAGCACTAATAAACTTAGGGACTTCATTCTCACTTATCATGAATTTAATCTATAATAAATTTAATCTATTGAACTAGTTTTTCAGTGCAGGGATCAAGTTTGGAAAGGCTAAAAACCTGTACAAATAAAATAGATCAGCTGTCTAAAGTTTTCTACTTGTCAAAACCCCAGTAAAGATTCAGGCTGAAATAGATCAGTTAACTGAAGATCATCTCTACTTGTCAAACTTCAGTAGAGATACAGGCTGAAATAAATCAGTTGTCTGAAGATCATCTCTACTTGTCAAACTTCAGTAGAGATACAGGCTGAAATAAATCAGTTGTCTGAAGATCTCTACTTGTCAAACTTCAGTAGAGATACAGGCTGAAATAGATCAGTTATCTGAAGATCTCTACTTGTCAAACTCCAGCAGAGATACAGGCTAAAATAGGTCAGTTATCCAAAGATTTCTTCTCGTCCAACTTCAGTAAAGATAGAGGCTGAAATAGATCAATTGTCAGAAGACCTCTACTTGTCAAACCATCAATAGAGATACAGGCTGAAATAAATCAGTTGTCTGAAGATCTCTACTTGTCAAACTTCAGTAGAGATACAGGCTGAAATAAATCAGTTGTCTGAAGATCTCTACTTATCCAACTTCAGTAGAGATACACACTGAAATAAATCAGTTGTCTGAAGACCTTAACTTGTCAAACTTCAGTAAAGATACAGGCTGAAATAGATCAGTTGTCTGAAGATCTCTACTTGTCAAACTCCAGTAGGGATACAGGCTGAAATAGATCAGTTATCTGAAGATCTCTACTTGTCAAACTCCAGTAGGGATACAGGCTGAAATAGATCAGTTATCTGAAGATCTCTACTTGTCAAACTCCAGTAGGGATACAGGCTGAAAGTAGATCTGCTGTCTGAAGATCTCTACTTGTCAAACTCCAGTAGGGATAGGGGCTGAAATAGATCAGTTGTCTGAAAATCTTTACTAGTCTAACTTCAGTAGCCAATTCAGAGATTCAATTTTGTTTTAAACCATTCCAAATACAAAGCTGCCTTGTAATTATGTAAATTGACAATTTGCCTTGCCCCAGACAATTATAGAATATTAGTTTTCATAAATTGTTAACCCAGCATGATTAAATATTAAATATATACAATTACTGCTCTTCCTGTTGATCAAATTTAGCTGAGTGTATGTGGGAGTGTGGGGGCTAGAGGATGGGGGTGGGGGAGAGAGGTGTATATACTATATTATGATATATAGTCATATAGAGGGGTGGTGGTTAAGGTCTGTCATATATGTAAGATGTGGAAAAGGGAGAGGGGGGGTGTTATTTCTGGAGGTGTGTGTATAATGTGGAAAAGGGGAAGGGTGTATGGGTGTGTGTGTGTGTGGGGGGGGGGGGGCAGCACCACATGAATTAAGTTGAATAATAAGCAGGGAGATAAGATGTGGGGGACTGTATTGAATCTGTAAGGTGGGTGGGAATTTCATCATCTAAAATTGGATTATTTTCTTTTTATCTTAAATGATATGTGTTCCATTCCCTTTCATTAAAAAAAAAAATTAACCAAATATTCAAATTTTAGAGACCAATTGTCTGACATAACTTCCAAGCCCACTACACAAATATATGAGTTAATATTATAATTCTATCGAAACTGATATATTCTAGACTAAGGTTATTCACAATCTGTAATACACTGTCAACCTCTGAAGATCATTGCATTATTCAATTGGAAGAAATAGTGTAGGAGGACTATATATAGATATAATGAATTGGTTTCTGAATCGATTGTTTTAACCTTTAACCTCAACCTGATCAATATCCACCCAAGTTGTGAATGGAAGGTTAAAACAAGGTATAAATCAATTTAACTGTGCTATGAAACTTTCAATTGTGTACAAAATTAATTTAGCAGACTAACATCCCCATTTTATAAAACTTCCTAATGGAATAGATATTCTTTCAATGTTATTTTTGACAAGTACATTTTCACACTATTTTGATTGATTCCTTATTTAACAAGGCTAATGAAAACATGAAATGAATGGAGTTTTACGTCCTACTCTATATAGGGCTTAAAAGCAAACTGTTTTTTTTTTTAACTAGTCAAATCTGATTAGAACCCTTCTACTGAACGACTTAAAAATCTCAATTGCTTCTTGAAAAGCTGTTAGTAAACATGCAGGTTCTTGATAGTACTGGTAAAGAGAGAAACACTTCCTACCTTGAGATGATTCAAACGTATGAAAATAATCTCCAAAATGAGAATCCAAATTTCTACTGACTAAGCTATTCCATTGCCTCAGTCGGTAGTAATTACACGTTAAGAAAGGCCTGTAGACTAAGATGATGAATATTGTAACAGAGGAACAATATAACCTGTATTCTGTCATATAGATTATTTATTATACTCTACTGTGTAGAAGCCTTCTACTAGAAGGGATGCTGATTTGGCTATATTTACCAGTCAATTCTGGGAATGCTGTAGGCTAACTGATAATGTAATAGAAAAACAATATCTACTTTATCTAATTATTCTATAAAAGCTGGTTAAGTTTGGATACTTAAGTGGTTTACAGTAAATGTGTTTTTACTCAAGTCAAGAGATTAGAATAGAACAGAAATAATATTGTCTTTATCAATTATTATTCTCAGATGAAAGGCATGTGGATTCAGATAAAATTTGCCAGTCATGTCTGAGTATTTAACAGAAGAATGTTCTGACCTGTATGGTGGCCCATGGCTATCACTCAGTTTTTTTCAACATGGCCCTACTTTATTTTCTGACTAATTCATTCTATTTATTAAATTTTTTATTTTTTTTTTAAAGAAAATATTCTTTAAAAAGATTGAAATAACTAAATAAATAAACACAAAAAAAAATAAAATAAAATAAAAAGTAATTGAAAAAAAAAAAAAATAAAATAAAATAAAAAGTAATTGAAAAATGAATTTGATATAATTTTGAAAGTAAAAAAGAAAACATTCTAAGACTAAAAGTAAAACTGATTTCTTTTAAAGATTTTTTTAATCTATTTCATTAAAATATTATTTTAAAATTGAAATGAAAGTTAGGTGAATTTAAAATGATTTTAAAAGTGAAACAAATAAAATTAAAAAATCTGCAGAGCCTAGAGCTATCACAGTATACCATCATGCATTGTATGGTCGATGTGGATTGGGGATGATTTGACATAAAGGGAAATCACTCCGAAATTGATACAATAAGATTTTTGTCTCTTTAATTTTGAGGAAAAACATGATTATATTTTGATAATTTTCCTGGAAGGCATCAGTCAGTTGTTTACTAGTCTAGAATTAGAATTGAAGGTCCCATTATTTGAGAGTTGGTCTGAACGTGACCTTTGAACCTTGGCTGTTATGAATATTATAAACATGATTATATTTTGATAATTTCCCTGGAAGGCATCAGTCAGTTGTTTACTAGTCTAGAATTAGAATTGAAGGTCCCATTATTTGAGAGTTGGTCTGAACGTGACCTTTGAACCTTGGCTGTTATGAATATTATAATTCTCATACTATTGCTATCAAAGACAAAACAACCCACAGACATAATTTATTATTATAACACAAATTCGATAAAAAAAAAGTAAATCATATATTATAAAACATCTCCTTTTTTTCGTTTCTCGTTACTTTCACCGAAAATTCCAATTTTTTTTTAACCTACCAGTAGTTTTGATTATCCAGACGTCTTTCTGGTGCTTTTGGGCGTTGGGAATTTTACACTAACCGCTGAGCACAGACTCCGGTCAGGGCTTAGGTTAGGTTAAAAGTTAGGGCTAGCCACAGCCCACAGGTAACTGGAATCAGCGACTTGGCCATACTCTAGTTGTTTCTTGTTTGTATGTGATTCCAGTCACCTAGCTAGACCTAGGCTAGGTAGATTTATTTTGGAGACCCCTTCAAATCATGTTGTAGGCCTAGATAAGCTTACAAGATTTATGCCCCATGACATAGCTGCCATCATAGCCTAATAATAAACCTAGATTGTGGTAAACCTTTTTTTGTTGATTGATTAGGCCTATGATTGACACTAGATCTGTTTTTCAGTCAAAGTTCTCATTGAATTGATAATGTCAGATCAGCAAAATTTTCGGAGTGATTTCCCTTTATGTCAAATCGTCTCCAATCCACATCGACCATACAATGCATGATGGTATACTATGATAGCTCTAGGCTCTTCAGATTTTTTAATTTTATTTATTTCACTTTTAAAATCATTTTAAATTCACCTAACTTTCATTTCAATTTTAAAATAATATTTTAATGAAATAGATTAAAAAAATCTTTAAAAGAAATCAGTTTTACTTTTAGTCTTAGAATGTTTTCTTTTTTAATTTATTTTACTTTCAAAATTATTTCAAATTCATTTTAACTTGTTTCATTTCTTTTTTCTATTACTTTTGATTTTATTTTATCCTTTTTTTTTCAATTACTTTTTTTTTTATTTTATTCTTTTTTTGTGTTATTTATAAATAATTTAATAAATAGAATGAATTAGTTAGAAAATAAAGTAGGGCCATGTTGAAAAAACTGAGTGATAGCCATGGGCCACCATAGACCTGTATTGTGTCAGTGGACATTTGTTATATTACAGTTACTGGAAGAGATGTTATTTTAGCTCAATTAACCAGTCAAGTCTGAGAATATCTAAAGCTGACAGTAATGAATTACGTATACATACGTAGTGTAGTTTTTTATTAAACTATAGTTTGGAAGGGATTAACCAGTCAAGTCTGAGAATATGAAAATGATAACTAACTAGATTTATTTTGATATGTTGTATATTATTTGTTAAACTATTGTCTGGAAGGGATATTGATGTCTGAGAATAAGAAAAGCTGACTAGAGAACGAAGAAACATTGATTAAGATGAATTAACCAGTCATGTCTGAGAATATATATAACTGATAATGAATATGAAATGGCTGTAGAACAATGTGACCTGTTGTTTGAATAATTAATCAAAATCAAGTGTCTGGGCGATACTGTCTACCCAGTAATCAACTTGTAATGCATAAAAACAAGAAAAGTTATTTCTATTTTCTAATCAGTGTGGAAGTCAAGATATTTTCCAGATTACTATTTTAAATTCAAGAGATCATTTCATTTCAGTCTTTTCTTAAGAGAGCCCCAATTCACTTCATTTTAAATTCAAGAGATCATTTCATTTCAGTCTTTTCTTAAGAGAGCCCCAATTCACTTCATTTTAAATTCAAGAGATAATTTCATTTCAGTCTTTTCTTAAGAGAGCCCCAATTCACTTCATTTTAAATTCAAGAGATCATTTCATTTCAGTCTTTTCTTAAAAAATCTCTGATTCATTTTGTATTATTTTCACTTCATTTTATTTCAATCTTAATTTTCAAGATGAGGCCAACTTCATTCCATTCTATTTTCAAATCAGTTCATTTCAAGAGATCTGTAACCAATCAATACCAATGTCTATTTTTATATCAATTTGGGGTGAAGATTTGTTAATCTTAAGATTTAATTTTGTCTTAGACTGGCAATCCCAGGGGTGGGGTTGTGTTTCTGATCATTAATTAACATAGACAACTCTTCTGAAAATACACTATCAGACTAGACAAACCAATGGCACCAACTCTTTTTTCATTTAGCATTAGTTCCCTTGACACTTCTTATTTACCAGTCAGTCAGACCAGATGGCAAGAAAACAGGTAACAGTAAAAGAGAGAGGTCTTGTATTGTCTTATTGTCTAGGGATGAGTAAACATTCTTAAAGCTGATCTTGAGCATGGAAAAATCCTACCTCCCCTTCCATAGCAAAATAAGAACATTAAATGGAGTAGGGTAGCCTGCTCACAGCACTTGCACTGACCTTTTGGTTATTTGATGTCTGTTCATCTCGTACACATGTACATATGTGTGTATTACTTTTATGGTCTTGTACTTAATCACAGGAACATAGATCTGCCTATCTAATACACATGTACTTGTGTATTTTTAAACAAATTGAACATTTTTTTCTGATACTTTTAAGATTTGTTCAGAAGCAAACAGAATTGTTGATATCACTTACAGGTAGTCACTCCAGTTTAACCTAACCCTGAACATTTGACATATGATTTTTAATGTTTGGACATATTTAAGTATGTGTAAAACTCAAAATCAAGCCTCAATAAAATCACTTTACGAAGATACAGACTATTTGAAGAATGTTGTTACCTCCCTTTGACTAGAAATTTTATCATGAAAATATGAAGTTGCTTCAATAAGGAAAACCAAAGTCCAATACATTTTTGATAAAACATAGTTTTTCAAACTAGACTGCATCAATATATAAATGACAAAACAAATGGTAAGGCTAGAGTTATAAGGACATCAACGTGAAACAAATTTTGATTAAAATGGTACTCACTCTCGAGGCTGACTCTGTAATAATTTCTTCTGATTTTCAGCATGATGGTGGAATAGATACAGATCATTAAGGACGATATGGGTCTGTCGTAGTTTATCCATGTTAATCAATCCACCAACACCAATCCGTGTCATAAACCTATCTTCACCATTATAGTCTGACACAAACTGTAACATATATATCAGAAATCAAATTTATATTCATCTAATAACAGTTGCAACATATTTAAAACGATTGTAAACAAGAAAATTGAAGAGCATAGAAAGATAGCTGTACTGGCCCAGATTTGATGCAGTCAGGACTTGTTCTGCTCTGTTTTTTATCATATTAAAAATCAACCAATAAATAGTCAATATCTTGTACTGGCACACCCATTCATCTTTCTCATTAAGCAACCAAACGAAAAATTTTTCGAAAAATTCTCCTATAGGTTTGTATATTTCAATGGGACAGTCATTATTTGACTTAATTCACAATGGCAGTAGACTGTAGCACATTGAATTGTGATTTGGCATTGTAGATTTGTATCGTAATAAGAAAAATTCTGATGCCAGGTCAGTGCTTTTGAAAGGAAAACACTGAATATTGAACACCTACAAACACTAATGAGTTTATAATATATCACGTACCTCTAAAGATTGGTTCTCTTCTGAAGGCAAAACAACAATACTGGGCACCCCCATATAGATAGCCTTCAAGTCTCGCAGGAATCCTCCAAAAAATGGTACCACCTGACAGAATGGGATGTCAAGGGCGCGTGCCACAGCCTCGCGATAGACTAGTGATGGTTCACGTGTCAGCAAGACGTCTGATAAGGAATGGAGTAAAGTCACATCCTCGTCTCCTATAGACAACCAAAATGGCTTTAACTTCTCTGACCTGAAAAATAGTTAACTCTTCTAGACACCTGATACCACTCATCATTATAAAATACTTACGCATGTTATAAAGGTCATACTTCAGAAGTATTACTTCCTGCAAGCGACAATAGTAAGTTTAGATTTCAGGTTTCCTTTTGAAGTTTATATTGAGGTGGAGTTTATCAATTTAGAATTGTTGTGAGTGAAACATAAGTCAGTTTAAACGAAATATTACTTACTTTAAACCAGCTAAGATTTCAACAGCCGAGTTAAAATTACCCAGAACCCAGCAGTAAACAGCCAGACGTAGGATACAGGAGAGCACAGCTTTACGATCTTCATGTGTTGCCTGGGTGATTATTGTCTGTGTTATCCATGTACTGACCTGAAAGAAACACAGTTATACATTTATATCATTTGCCACATTTTAACAGAAGCAGTGGTGACTAGAACTTTGAATTGGGAGAGATAATTTTCAAAGAGGATTAAAAGGGAACAATTTTGGATAAAAACGGCTTAATTCCATTGAAGGGAGAGGGGTAGGCTACATGTGAACAGAAGGTTCCATTTTCAATACATGAGAGAGCCAAGGCCTCCAAATAGCAAATCTGACTTATTTGGACTAAAAGCTCTTCTATTTTCAATACAAAACACAGCAATAGATTGCAGCAAGTTACTTTCGTTCCTTAAGATCTCTTCAAATTTCTGCTCATTGACTAGTTTCATTATAATATCCCCTTGCATAAATACCAAAATGGTAGACATAACATTGCTCTTGCTATTGATTATTACGAAGAAATTGTCTACCTCATTGAACCTTTGAATGAGGTCCTCTACACACAATCCTGTTCTCGTGTCCGAGGTTCTGGTGAGGTCCACGGTGATATGACGGACATACTGAGCCGGAGATACACTCGTAAATAATTCATGTTCTGTTTTAGTCATCAGTAGCGCCACCTCTTCAGGGAAATGTAACATCTTCTGTAGTTGTTCGAGTTCCGAGGAATATTTACTGAATGTATTTAATTCTGGTCTCAACGTAAACTGACGACATTGGAAATCTGAAAATAAAATCATTTATTGATACATACTTTTAGAAAGTACATGTAACTATCTGCTTTCGAATCAGAATTATTGTAAGGCATGTTTTATTTGCTAGACATCAAGAGAACAAAGCTACATTCTTTTATCAGTTCTACTTTTACAAAACGTTTTGTATATTAATGATATGGTGATATGAATTTACTTTATATTGTGTTAATAGCTATGTGGAGTCTCTTAAATGGATGCCGAGTTGATAAACTCAGTATTTCTGGTGACAAAATAAAGAAGAACAATGCTGTTAATCAGCTGCTAATCTAATAAAGAAAACAATAAATTTCCTTTCCTCCTTCATAACATTTGGTTATTGCTTATATTTTGCCAGAGTTACTAACAGAACAAACTTACCGAATTCCAAACTGTCTCTATGTAAGGTACCGTTGTTCAGAAATCTGCCATCCAGATCCAGTGCCTCCCAGATAGCTGCTGTGGCACACTTCAAATTGTCTATGGTTGCCATGTTAAGAGTCCAGGGCTTGGTGCCGCGGAATTCCAGGACTAAACCATCATGTGTCTTACCGCTACCTGGAAACCAGTCTTCGAGATCTCTGATACTCTGAGTTTTGGCAATGGCCTTGGTTTTACTGTCTAATAACACTACTTTATCACATGATACTGCTAATAGCCGTGGGATCTGGAATATCCAGGGAAATAACTCACATTAAAAACAAACTTAAAAAAAAAAACTTTAAATTTTATATTAAATCCAATATTTGTTGAAATGACTTGCAATATCTCTGATAAGAACTCATATCAAAAACAAACTTCAAGAAAAAACACTTAAAAACAAACACTTAAAAAAAAATAATATATTGAATCCTTCTTTTGTTGAAATGCTTTCAAAATCACTGATTTGTTCTTACATTTGAAAACAATGAAAAACCAAAAGGAGAAAAGCGACTATTGCTTTACTCAATCAAAGATTGTGTCCAAAATACCCAGTCAAAGTCTTATAGATTATCATAGCTTTCCAAGATGATATTCCTACTTTCCTTTATAACTTTAAAAACAAGTTAAAACTTTCCTAACTGATTTTTATCCAAATATAAAGTTTATGTATGCATGAACCCTTCTTATCTGATGTCTAAAGTGAATAACAATCATGATGCACTTGATTTACATCTTCGAGATATCTATGGTGAAAATGGTATGTGTGAAGAAAAAACACAACTACACGATTTCAGATCTTATCATCAAGATGACTAACAACTTTTAAACAATTTTATTGAAAAGTTAAAATGCACTTTACATTCTACAAGTTGTCCAACAATGAAATTCATATGAGGTAGAGGTGTGTCTAGTTGGATTAAAAATACATTTGAAAAACAACAAATTATACTTAAATTTAGTTTTTTGTTCAAACGTGAGGTATTTTCTTCCAATGCTGGGTTATTTACAAATGCTATATCCCCATCAAACTGTTTCTGATAGTGTCCACAAGACAACCAAATAAATATTTTCTAAATCAAATGTTTTCATACATACTTTTGATGCTCAAAGAAGTAAAAGATAACAAAGTCCATCTCACCTTTTTCTGTGTGTTTCCTCTTAAAATTTCTTTCACATGAAAAATTTTACTTCCATACGCTGGTAGATTTTTACAGATTTTAACGTATAATTGTTTTAATTTCAACTCATTTTCATAATAGGAGGTATGCCATAATGTCTTCTTCTTCTCCTAAAATTGGAGTGTTTATTTATTAAACTTTCACATAATACATTACCTTTTCTTAAAGTTTTAAGCCTATGAGATCCATTCCACACAAAATGGGCCATTGTATGCGTGTCATATTTCAAATAATAAACAAGATTGTGGTCATTTCCTTCAGGTCTATTTTGTATGTAAGGGGAGAGAACTACATTTTTAACTTTTGTTTAAAGTAAGTAAAATGGTACTGAATTAAAACATTGGAGACTGAACAAATTGACATACAAAGAATCAGAATCAAAATCCAACAAAATACAGCCTAGAGATTCCATCCACATTTGTGACTCTTCACCAGAAGACTTAATGAAGGAAGAGAAGCTCTACATTGTCTTACCTTGATCAACTCTCGAACTTTTTTAGATGTTGTATATTCTGGTGGAAGAAATCTGGAGAGTTCACATTCTTCTATGCATTCTATCTCAGTATCACTAGCACACATCAACTGTCTGACTAGCTTTCCTTTCCGCCTGGTAGGAGTAATCCTCTGGGCACGATTCGATTTAATCAGCTCCTTCTTCTTCCTCAAGTTCTCTCTCCATTCCGACTCCTCTTCCTTCTTTGCCTTATCTGCATGTGGAGACTTTTGGAGGTTATTTTGTCCCCCTCCACCCACCGAGGATTGTATTGAGGAATCATCCTCTGGCCATGCCTCCTCTATATGTAACTGTATGCCGGCGAGAGTGGCAGATTCTTCTTTGGTACATGGTAATTCTCCACTGACTACTAACTCCTTTAACTGTAATGGACAAAATAAAACAAAATTAGATTTTAAATACTGGTACTTATAAGTTTCACTGAGAGCAAAATAACAGGTTTGTATTAGAATCACAATCAATAAGTTATTCAGAATATCTCCAGAGTTTTCCACCATGGAGCAACTGCACGAACCATAAAGAATTGAAACTAATACAACTCTTAGAGAAAAAAATGTCAGTATTATACAATGAGAATGAACTGAAAATAAATTAATTTCATGTCTGAAAAATTTAGTAAAATGTTAAAAATGTTTCAGAGAAAAACATTAATGCTGAAATTCTTCAAGAACTAAAGCAACCATTAAGGGTTCCTGGAAGAGGATAATGTGGAAATATTAATAGTATAAGCTATTAATAGTTCAAAGCAACCAGATTCATGAGATGCCTAGTATGTATAATTTGGGACGATCTGAAAACTATACATCATCAAATTATAGGTATAGTATAGTATGGTATGGTATGGTATGGTATGGGTGGTGGTAGTGAATGGAGGGTATGGAAGGGAATGGAAGGTATGGAGGTTTGTGGAGTAGAATTATGGATAGGGGTAAGGGTAAAGATAGTGGTATAGAGGGTATGACCAGTAAGGATAAGAGAAAGGGCAGGGGCATGGGGGTAATGGCATGGTATGGTTATGGTATGATATGGAAGGCAACATATTTCAAAGTAACAATGGCCGCTAAGGAGGTAATTTTTGAAATTTGAGCCGTGAATCAACAGGAAATCATTCATCAATACCCACAGTCTCAATTTCAGACACTTTCTTGATAAAACCAATCTGGACCTTTTGTTATAAAACATATTGTTGGTATGGTTAGTCTGGAACTCTGCATTAAATGGATTAGATAAATGGTTTCTAGAAAGATCAATGGTAAGAGATTAGGTCTAGTACCAGCTAGTAGAAAGAATGAATTGTCATCCTTCCTAAGTTGTATTTTTGTAAATAAGTGATGTTTCTTTCTTTTAAAACTATCTTCTTTTAAACTATTTTGACCAGGGAGAAATGTCTCAATCAATTATAGCTTGTGAATTTCAATTTTGTGTACAAATAACACACAGAGTTTAGGCCTAGTATATAGTGAAGTTATTCGGACTATAATCTGAAACTGGTATTGTATATTGTTTTATGCCACCTGATAAAAAACATACTTTATAAAATAATCTAACAAGAGCCATATTGAACCTATCGTACATCTTAACAATAGATTTATTATACCCTAGAAATCACTTCAACAGTAGAGATGCTCCCTGTCTTCAGTAACCTATATTGTGGTCTTACGGTTTAATCAACTGAATCAGCCTCTCGGATGTTAAGATGCATCATATCCTAAATAATCCTAAATACATTTTCTGACATGGTCTTATTAACCTGTATAAAACTAAGACCACTACACTTCCTTTTGTCATGGTCATATTAACCCATATTAAACTAAGTCCACTACACTTCGATTAGCAGTCGTGGAGATGACAACAAAGCGACAATAACGAGTGATTTGATATGAATGGCTAAAAATTCCTCGAAAGATTTTAGTGCCAATTTTGATTGGACAATATTTAGCTAGGATCTCCCATATATAAATTTACTCACTTTTGAGTCATTAGACTTTTTTCTCAAGACATTAGGATGATATTCTGATTTTTGAGGTCTAGATCCTACATAATTATAGAATAAATGAGATCCCATTTATAAATACAGTTAACCACCAACACCACAAACAAATACAGTCTGAAGATCTTCCCAAAAGTGGTCAAGTTTTTATGACCACAACCACACCACAGTGATCAGACTAAATACGACTAAAGAACATTCAATTGATTTGAACCCAAAGGGGATATTAATGTACCACAATCTATGGATCAATTGTATCCTAAAATCCATAAAAATTTGTGGACTTTACCAACAATCATATCTCTATTACAATTTTTGTTTTTAGGACAAGTTCATACTCAGATTTTGGGGTGATTAAAGTGCCTGTCATTTTTTACCTTATAAATGACACCTCCCAAGGCTAATAAGGGGTAATATTTGGAATACCGAAAATCAATTTGTAAATAAAACTGTAATATACAAGCCCACTCTACTTGATATCAAGTAACACTCAATCACTCAATAACAATAGTGGCGAAGTTATTTAACTGATCTTGCACAATTCTCTATTCCTTATTTGGAATTAAGTCTTTAAATGAGAAGTGAATAGAAATGTACGCTGTTTTAATGATCATCATTATACCTTGTAGATCGAATTTTTACATCGGCCTGTGCTTTTGTAATTCCTTTTATATGTTGTTATTGCAACCACAACCACAGTCGATAGTCCACTGTTCAAGAATGACCTCACAGCCTGGAGTTGTTGTTAAGATTGATTGTATGAGCCAGTCATGTCTGAATAAGAGTTCCTAAATTGAGTACCTAACTGAGGTATCTTTTATTAAATTCAAAGATGACTATGATTTTGGCGTTAAATAAATTTAGGAAAGGCTGTTAGGTAGAGTGTTGAAAAATTATGTGACATCATTTGCTTGTAACACTGAAAAATGGTGGTTGTGGGTTGCCATTTTTGTCATCATATGAAAGTCTGTTGACCTTGAATAATTTCTTCGATATTATAGCTGGCCCAGCTGTATAGGGGTATTTAAATGGAAGAAAATATTTCTGTAAAACATTCAGTTAGTAAAAGAGTTAGTGAAAAAGCAACATAACTTACTTTGACTAATTTACGTTTAGTTATATTATAATACAGAGGTTTCACATGTTTTTTCTTCTTGGATGATTTCCTTCGTTTTAATCTGACACTACGTCTGGTTACCTTTCGGGCTGGGGGTGGCAGGAATGTTTTTAGGGGAGTACGATCTTTATAATATACATGGACTGTCCACGATATCTCTTTAAAACGAACCCCTTTAGACATTGTTTTTATCATCACTAACATAGAGAATATTCTCTATTCCTCACTCCTGTCTGGAAAGTTTGTATGTTAACTCTCTGAAATATCCTTAAAATGCTTAATCTTTTGCATCATTTCCAAAGAATATTCTCCATTTCTCACTCCAGTCTTGAAAGTTTATAATAAATGTACGGTAATCACTTAATAACCTTAAAATGAAACAATTCAGCACTTAATTGGTAGAACAGAGAATATTGTTCATTACATATTGCCCACTCCTGTTATGAAAGTTACAATTTATTTCCTTTCAATGCACTATGAAAATATTCAAAAACCCTTTATACATGATTTAAACACTATTTGAAAATTTCTAAAATAAATGTGAAAAAATAGTTTCTCATTCACGTAAAATTCCACATATCAATCAATAAATTTAACATGTCAACCTTATATAAAACTATAATTTGAATTCCACCCTACGGACTTAAACCAGGCAAAATATCTTATACATTTTAAGTTATCCAACATTCAGCCCACTTGAAGTACAAGTGTACAGTGAACTTGTAAATCTTGGATCTTAAATTTACTCTATGTGTTATAAAGGTTTAAAATCAAAGCATTATTTTCACAGTCTACTAACCAAGCTTAACTTTTATCATTATTATATTAATATACTCAGTTACATAGTAGTACAATAGTTTAACCTATAGTGACTTTACACCCTTCAAATATTGAAGGTGAGTAACTTCACACTTATAGCGTACTGAAAGAGATTCCCCATTAATATTGTGGTATCTCAAGTTATGTTATACTTCAATGACAAGACCAGATACACAATGTTATTTAGTCAGTGCTGCTGATCTGGACATGACCGGCAGGGCAGCTGAAATGACTGACAGTCAATATCCTCTATAGGACATCCTGTATGGGTCTACACACTAAGTGACATAGTCTCTAGACATCAATAACCACAGTGACATGGTCCTGTCTAACATACATTGGGGCCTGGCAGGACTGGCAAATACAGCTTATCAACAATCCTGATCTACCCAGAAACACAATTCGGTCTCTACCCAAACACATCAATGATGAACATTAACCTATTAGTTTCATGGCTAAAAGACAATTAATGAGGCATAATAAATGGAATTAGTAACGCTTTTCTTTGATCATACATCATCTCACATATCATTTATGATTCTTTCATGTACCTGAAAATTAGTGACCTAGTTATAAATTGATTAGGAACTATAACTAGGGCAATGAGGTAATTGTCTCAAAGCATGATTTTACCTCCCAAACTTCATATTTTTACATGCTTGGAAAAGAGCACTTAAATACTTAAATCAAATTGAACACAAAATTAAGAGATTCCTGCAATTTTAAACTCAATGACTGATATCAAACCAATTCTCAAGAGCAGTTCTCAGATTCCCCTGCAGAAGCCACAAATTTTTAGGAATAAAACCATAGGGAGTTTCACTAACAAGGTAGTACATTCTCATTCATGTGGAACACCTGATACCATTGCAACTGGGTTTGTCAGTCAGGTATCCCTTTCAGAGAGTCCTCATAGTTAATTGTGTTTCTCTGGTACCTTAATCTAATCCATATAAATCATCCATCAAAATTCATTGACATAAAAGTTCCACATAATGTGTTAATACAAGTTTAATTTGATGCAATTTCTAATAAAAACATAAAAATTGATGCAATTACAGCAAATTGTAATCAATTAGAATCTAGAGGTTAATCTAACCCAGGTGTAGATTTATTTATATCTGCTCTGAACTAATATAAACATAGTCATGGCAATGAGAAATTAGAACTTAAGTATGCTAGTATTGTTTATACTCTATGCTGAATAAAATTCCCTAAACCTTTTTGGAGAAGCTGTAGCACTGCCTATTGAAACATTAGAGTCTTCTCATGAGCTCATTGCTTGATTACGTCAAATAAGTAGTGGTGGTAGATTCTTATCTGGGTCAGCATCATCTTTTTCATTACTCCATTTGACCAAGATGGAAATGGGTTATCCCTGTTAGAACCATGCCGAATGGTTTGGTCAAGAACCAACTTGAAAATGACAGTGAGCTTATACAAAAACCAGACTGTTTTATCCTTTTTTTCAGTTAAATAGCTCAGTTTGTTAGATTGTTGTCTACAATGCATGGATTCAAATATCCTCAGGTTGAGAGCAATTCTGATGCCAGGACCTGTTCATTTATGTCACTTTTCAATCTCTATCAACACCACTTTGTTGCTATCAGACTAGTGTAACCCTCTAACTGTGAACCTAATACCAATATAACCCTGTAACTGTGAACCTATCATACCAACATAACCTTTAACTGTAAACCTATCATACCAATATAACCCTGTAACTGTGAAGTTATCATACCAATATAACCCTGTAACTGTGAAGTTATCATACCAATATAACCCTGTAACTGTGAAGTTATCATACCAATATAACCCTGTAACTGTAAACCTATCATACCAACATAACCCTCTAACTGTTAACCTATCATACCAACCTAGCCCCCTAACTGTGAACCTATCATATCAACATAACCCTCTAACTGTAAACCTATCATACCAATATAACCCTCTAACTGTGAACCTATCATACCAACATAACCCTCTAACTGTTAACCTATCATACCAATATAACCCTGTAACTGTGAAGTTATCATACCAATATAACCCTGTAACTGTGAAGTTATCATACCAACATAACCCTCTAACTGTGAACCTATCATACCAATATAACCCTGTAACTGTGAAATTATCATACCAACATAATCCTCTAACTGTGAACCTAATACCAACATAACCCTGTAACTGTGAAGTTATCATACCAATATAACCATGTAACTGTGAACCTATCAAGAATGGTGTGATATCTACAAGGTTACATAAATATAATAACTCATGGTGGCAATCAAAATAAATACACAGTAGGCCTTAAAAACTGTAATCTACATTTTGATAGTACAGACACCTGCTAATTTAAAATCTGTAAACAGAACTGGTAATGAGTCCAATTTTCAATAAAAGCTTACTAATATTGAGCTTTATTAGCTCTTGGAACACATTTGTACAGCATTAGAATAACTTAAGTTACATTAACTGGTTTCATGATGAGCCAGGATTCTAAAATCTCAATTCTATTCTACAAATTAGCATAAATTATACACTTATTGTTAGGCTTCCACACTGCCATTAACCAAAGTGATAATCATAAAACCAGACAGCATACATAACTATGAGTCTATGGTCCTCCCCAAGTGTCACAATCACTCTTAGATATAAATGTTATGGTGGAATAAAAAGGGTACTGTGACATCACAACACAACAGCAACTAGAGCTACAACCCACACAAAAATAACAAGTTTACTGTTTTTTCCATGAACTATAAGTAGTAAATCTAAATGTTATAGTAAAACAACAAGTAAACTACTGATAGCTATCTGTAACAATAATAAATACCATCTAGAAGTCTTGTGAAGTTAAATGATAGAAGAGAGTGATATAATTACCCAATTGTCTTTATCAGTTCTACACAGAACACTATTGTACCTTCTTGGTACCTGACATATTGTAAGAACTATATGCCATTGTCATTATTATGGTCACACAGAAAGCTTTACCGCTTGTAAACCATGTGTTTGAAAATCTAAAGATCGTTTTACCTATATAGGAAAATTAATTAATTTGAAAAAAAAAAGGGATTGTTCTCCAATACTGGTATCCGTACATTGTCTCTGAGTTAACCAACAAAAACATGTCTCCAGGTTGACATGTCTACGAGTTGCTGTGTTACTTAGTGTGCAAACTTCGAGGACAATAATCGTAAAAATCTGAAATCATTACAACAAATACATTGATCCATTATTAAGTCCTTCAAAACCATAAATAAAATGAAGATCAAACCCAATGTCTCATCTTATCATTCTGATCAACAGTAGACTTAAACCTGTCTTACAGTCTAGAAACCTCTTCTGGATATCAGAAATATTCCAAGCTATCAATGAGATATCAAATATTACGATCCTGATGAATTCATGATTTTAGAATCTATATTGCTTTAATGAATTCCAATTCTAAAAACAAATTTCAAAGATAAAACCACCAACACAGAATATTATCCGAAATAAAATAAATAAAGATATAACTGAATTCCCACAAATAACTAAAAATATCCTACATATAAAACATCAAATCACAATAAAGTCTAACAAATATTTTGATCTTGGTGTCTTAAGGTCAGATTGTATGAAAACTGGAACTTTTTAAAAAGTTAATCCCATTGATAAATTACTAATCCAATTAAAAAATACACAGTAATTATCCTAAGCAAATATATCACTTAAAATATTTGGAATTTTTCTCAAAGACAAAATAAGAAACATCCCAGAACATCACTGAAATCACAGGAATAATTGGATGATAATGTTTTGTCGAGATGTTAGAATATGACGTGTGTGAGTGAGAACTATGAAACAAGATGTAATATTTCTTGGCAAACCTGATATTTAGTGAACTGGACCACCTTAGTTTGGAACTACATATCTTATCATTGGTCTGACAGAAAATATAATCTTCTAATACAATCTTTACCTGATAAACTCTAATTCCTGTTATTATCAACACCTGAAATTAAATTACTGCACCAGAATAAATCCTGCCATTATCTGTACAGAAATATTTCTGATTTTATCAAATTGTGATATCGCATGATGTTTTATACTGTCTACATTCAGATAACAAAGTAACATTTGTTCTTAACTCTGATTAAGTAATGAGGGAAATTATTCATGATAACCCCACACAATTTTGTGATTTCCAACTCTCAAGGAATCTTTAATGTGTACAGCCAGTAGCACACATGGTCTTGGCTGATTGTCCCATCTGAACAACTAGATGCTTTTTCCATGTCAGTCCCTTCCACCTGCATCATGACAAATTTAAATAGGGTTTAGAATCAACACTAAACTTTGAATAGTTAAAAGAAATGTGATCATAGAGTACTTAAAGTGTTTCTGAAGATGGAATTTAGCCGAAAACGAAAGGACAATAGTATAAATTCGAACATTCAAATGGAACTGGAATATATTAAACATTTCTCTTTAGACAACAGAAAATAACCTCAATTTTAAGCTCAGACAACAAAAGTCTTATCACAGATTATCCACTGATGAATGTGGATTACCAGTATAGAAACAAAAATATACCTTGCAATTAACAGAACAAAAAACAAGCTTTTTTCCCATAATTTACCTCATAGGGTGGATTCATTGAAGGGTGTAATTTATACATGTTAATTTCATTTATCCAATGTACAATTACTATTGCATGAATGACTATTTCCAACCTTAAAAGATGAATCACAAAATCCAATAACTAACTGTTCTTTGTTCCAAAATAAATAAACACAAAACCAAGCTAGAGGAAGTAATTATCTCCTAAGAAAACTTTAAAGCACAAACAAAACATAAAGCTATATCCTTCATAACAGAATTCAGAAATAAGGTATAAAATATATTGGTGCACAAAAAACAAACTATGATCTATATGTTTCTAATACTGTTTTACCTTTGAGAATTGTTTCATATTCTTTCTACTAAATCTGTTCATTGGTCATAGTTTACATTCTGTACCATTCTTACTGTCAATTCCTGCATTCCTGCAATTCCATCAACAGAACCAGCTGATAATTTGTAAGATAGCAAACAGTACACAGAATAAAACTTTCAAGGCAATAAAAATGAAAATATATTCTGAAAATATTTTCTCACCAAATTTTAAATGTGACCAAGGCAACTAACACAAAATTTCTCACTGAATCAAAACTGAAAACTGACCTCTAAAAACCTAGAATTTCTACAACCTTCTTGTAGACAATCTATATTCAAACTTATTCATTGACAAAAATTTTATCTTAATCTATAGCATCTCTGTTTAATCCATTCACTCCACATTTATTTTTTCCGTTTAATCTAATATGAAGTTTATAAATTCACATGGAACACCATAAGTCTGTACATTGCAATCCAGACTTGTGCTTTTATATAGATCTCACTAGCATGATTTATTCCAACACAACACAGATTGTCAAATTCAACCTAGAAATACCGGAATTCCCTACTCTTTCTAATTCTTTATTAAATAACATCCAAAATACGATATCCTGAGTCTAAATCTATATCCAAAGATTCTATTATTGTTTTAAACTTGTATATATATATAATTGCTTAATAATAATATTTAATGAAAAATTGCAAAGCTCAGGGATACTATGTTCTGATCATAATCTAACACAAGACATACCACTAAATACAATCTGAATATTTTCGAAAAACTACCAATACTACTACCTTTCACATTTCAATTTGACTAATCTAATCAATTTTAATAACCAATTTCCTCTTATATTAAAATCACATTTTCCTAGTATTAACCTTTGGTTATTGGGTGTAGAAAAATAATCTACTTTAAATCTTCATATAAATTCTTTAAACAACCTGCCAATATAATTACAACAGGGCTATTAATCTAAAAAATTCCCAACCGGACATTTTAACACATCAATAATGATCTAGTGAAAAATGCATGAAAAATACACAAAATATTGCAGATTTGCATAGAAAATGTCTTTAATATGAAAAATGCTGTCAGTCATTTTGGAACTCTAATCAGACATAACCAGCAATTAAAGCTAAATCAACAGCTCTGATTTACAGACATTTATGATTATTAATCCTCAGGTTGTTCACTTTTCTACAGTTAATTTGATGAATTCAAAACATTTTTGGCCAAATGGTTCTTGACACATTGCCTTGCAATGCCCATCTTTGCAAAGTTCTATTGCATAGTAGGAAAAAACGTTCGTACCAGTCATTTGTATGGCTATGTCCAACTAATGGTGGTAGTGGGTTCCAATCTCCATCGGTGTGTGAAAGTCTGATGAGCTTAAAATGGTGTGTTAATAATTCAAGTCAACCCAGCTGTAAATGCGCACGAAATAATGCCGGAAATATTAAGTTTGGCCTAAGACCAACTGCACCTTTAAATTCTGTTGCTGCCAGAATTGACAGCTAGCCCATGTGGATGTTGCTTGCAAATTCCAGCCTTGAAGCTTTGCAACTTTTTGGGCAAAAATATTTTTTGCGTTTGAGCACCTTTCTGTGCAACATGATCTGGAATGAGTAATGTTTGAAATCTACTCAGTATTAATAATCTACTAATTTAGATGATTTAAATGATGAGTTGTGTTTAAAAACAGTTCACCCTACTGAGTAGTGTTTGAAATCTACTCACTATTAATAATCTACTAATTTAGATGATTTAATTGATGAGTTGTGTTTAAAAACAGTTCACCCTACTGAGTAGTGTTTGAAATCTACTCACTATTAATAATCTACTAATTTAGATGATTTAATTGATGAGTTGTGTTTAAAAACAGTTCACCCTACTGAGTAGTGTTTGAAATCTACTCACTATTAATAATCTACTAATTTAGATGATTTAATTGATGAGTTGTGTTTAAAACAGTTCACCCTACTGAGTAGTGTTTGAAATCTACTCACTATTAATAATCTATTAATTTAGATGATTTAATTGATGAGTTGTGTTTAAAAACAGTTTACCCTACTGAGTAGTGTTTGAGATGATTTAATTGATGAGTTGTGTTTAAAAACAGTTACCCTACTGAGTAGTGTTTGAATATTATTTGATGAGTTGTGTTTAAACAGTTTACCCTACTGAGAAGTGTTTGAAATCTACTCACTATTAATAATCTACTAATTTAGATGATTTAATTGATGAGTTGTGTTTAAAACAGTTCACCCTACTGAGTAGTGTTTGAAATCTACTCACTATTAATAATCTATTAATTTAGATGATTTAATTGATGAGTTGTGTTTAAAAACAGTTCACCCTACTGAGTAGTGTTTGAGATGATTTAATTGATGAGTTGTGTTTAAAAACAGTTTACCCTACTGAGTAGTGTTTGAGATGATTTAATTGATGAGTTGTGTTTAAAAACAGTTTACCCTACTGAGTAGTGTTTGAGATGATTTAATTGAAGAGTTGTGTTTAAAAACAGTTTACCCTACTGAGTAGTGTTTGAAATCTACTCACTATTAATAATCTACTAATTTAGATGATTTAATTGATGAGTTGTGTTTAAAAACAGTTTACCCTACTGAGAAGTGTTTGAAATCTACTCACTATTAATAATCTACTAATTTAGATGATTTAAATGATGAGTTGTGTTTAAAAAACAGTTTACCCTACTGAGTAGTGATTGAAATCTACTCACTATTAATAATCTATTAATTTAGATGATTTAATTGATGAGTTGTGTTTAAAAACAGTTTACCCTACTGAGTAGTGTTTGAAATCTACTCACTATTAATAATCTACTAATTTAGATGATTGAAATGATGAGTTGTGTTTAAAAACAGTTTACCCTACTGAGAAGTGTTTGAAATCTACTCACTATTAATAATCTACTAATTTAGATGATTTAAATGATGAGTTGTGTTTAAAAACAGTTCACCTTACTGAGAAGTGTTTGAAATCTACTCACTATCAATAATCTACTAATTTAGATGATTTAATTGATGAGTTGTGTTTAAAAACAGTTCACCTTACTGAGAAGTGCTTGAAATCTACTCACTATCAATTATCTATGAGTGGTGTTTAAAAACAGTTCACCTTACTGAGTAGTGTTTGAAATCTACTCACTATTAATAATCTATTAATTTAGATGATTTAATTGATGAGTTGTGTTTAAAAACAGTTCACCTTACTGAGTAGTGTTTGAAATCTACTCACTATTAATAATCTATTAATTTAGCTGATTAAATTGATGAGTTGTTTTTAAGAACAGTTAACCCTACTGAGTAGTGTTTGAGATGATTTAATTGAAGAGTTGTGTTTAAAAACAGTTTACCCTACTGAGTAGTGTTTGAAATCTACTCACTATTAATAATCTACTAATTTAGATGATTTAAATGATGAGTTGTGTTTAAAAACAGTTCACCCTACTGAGTAGTGTTTGAAATCTACTCACTATTAATAATCTACTAATTTAGATGATTTAATATGAGTTGTGTTTAAAAACAGTTACCCTACTGAGTAGTGTTTAGATGATTTAATTGATGAGTTGTGTTTAAAAACAGTTTACCCTACTGAGTAGTGTTTGAAATCTACTCACTATTAATAATCTATTAATTTAGATGATTTAATTGATGAGTTGTGTTTAAAAACAGTTCACCCTACTGAGTAGTGTTTGAAATCTACTCACTATTAATAATCTACTAATTTAGATGATTTAATTGATGAGTAATGTTTGAAATCTACTCACTACTAATAATCTACTAATTTAGATGATTTAATGATGAGTTGTGTTTAAAACAGTTCACCTACTGAGTAGTGTTTGAAATCTACTCACTATAATAATCTATAATTTAGATGATTGAGGGAAATCAGTTCACCCTACTTAGTAGTGTTTGAAATCTACTCACTATTAATAATCTACTAATTTAGATGATTTAAATGATGAGTTGTGTTTAAAAACAGTTCACCTTCCTAAGTAGTGTTTGAAAGCTACTCACTATTAATAATCTACTAATTTAGATGATTTAATTGATGAGTTGTGTTTAAAACAGTTCACCCTACTGAGTAGTGTTTGAAATCTACTCACTATTAATAATCTATTAATTTAGATGATTTAAATGATGAGTTGTGTTTAAAAACAGTTCACCCTACTGAGTAGTGATTGAAATCTACTCACTATCAATAATCTATTAATTTAGATGATTTAAATGATGAGTTGTGTTTAAAAACAGTTTACCCTACTGAGTATTGTTTGAAATCTACTCACTATTAATAATCTACTAATTTAGATGATTTAAATGAGTTTAAAAACAGTTCACCCTACTGAGCAGTGTTTAAATAATCACTATTAATAATCTATTAATTTAGATGATTTAAATGATGAGTTGTGTTTAAAAACAGTTCACCCTACTGAGTAGTGATTGAAATCTACTCACTATCAATAATCTATTAATTTAGATGATTTAATTGATGAGTTGTGTTTCAAAACAGTTTATCCTACTGAGCAGTGTTTGAAATCTACTCACTATTAAAAATCTACTAATTTAGATGATTTAATTGATGAGTTGTGTTTAAAAACAGTTTACCCTACTGAGTAGTGTTTGAAATCTACTCACTATTAATAATCTACTAATTTAGATGATTTAATTGGTGGGTAGTTCTGATTTTTTAGTCTTTTTTGACCCAATTTAGAGAATTCTGTCAGTTAGGGAATTCAGCTTTTTACCCTCATGGGAAAGCTTGTATGTAACTTGGTTAGTGTACTGCAGAGCTACACTAGTGACCAGACTTTCTGCGTTCTGACAATCCGCACCCATACACTTACCACAAACCACATACTGCTGGCTGGTAAACGGTGATTAGAAAATGATTTGGAGCAATAAGATATCTTTTCCGGGTTCCGGGCTCCGCATACCTCATGTCATTTGAAACATTGGAATACATAGGTGACATATTTCTCTACAATTTGGCATTTGTTGAAACCAGTAGGCATAAGTAGTTTTAGTGTTTAAATATTAACAGCTGGATTTTTTAAAAATAGAAATAGAAAATAGTACTCCTAGAATGAGGCATTATTGAAGGAATTATGCAATTTTGGCATAATTTTTGATTTTACATATATTCAAGACCCAAAACATTAAAATTGGCAATGTCTACCTGCCAGAAACCTATGCATTAGTCTTTATCAGATTATCATTACTCATTTACAGTTAGGTAGACAGGAATGATAACTTATTCACAATGACCACACCTGTATTCAGCTGTGAAGATCTGGATCCAACACAATAAGAAACAGGGAACAATCAATTTTGAAAATTGAAATAAAAAATCTACTAACCATTTTATACTTATCATCAATATGTTTATAATATTTGATCATTTCACTTTTATTATTAATATCCACTTATATATAAATCATTTCATTATCCAATTTTCTATCATTATCCACCTAATCCTGTATTGCAAGTCAAGTTGCGTTGAGCTGTTTAATCCATTACACCAAAGCTACACAATCATAATAACAATCTTTGAACTTCAGAACTTTGTTTTGTTTTTGTCAACGAATAATCAGAAGCCATAAAATCTAGTCATAAATTAACTGAGATAGTCCTAATCAACAAACCCATATTGAGAAACAGCTCTTCATTACAAGACATAAAAGAAACCATAAAAGGTAGCGGAGATATTGATATATCGATTATATAAAGAGAATAATGGTTAAGATGGATAGCATATCGACTTAATGTCATTAAATCTCGTTTTCGGCTACTTATTAACTACGTTATTATTGTCTGTCAAGGGCAGTAATCGCTTTATAACAGTGTTTAAGTATAGTATAACTAGATAACTTGTTTTTATTGCATATAAGAATCTCGTTATACTGTAACTGGTACCTGTAATCCTACCCCCTGCCCACAAGGAGCTAAGAATTTTATACTTTTTGCCATCATTTCAAAATTATTCAAAATAATGTTTTCATTTTTTAAACAGTTTCAAGTAGCTAAGATGAGCTCTTCAAAGGAAATATGAGGTCCTTATGCTTATTGGTTACACAGAGAGCATCATTCCAATTTTCAGCATTATAAATTCTTGCAATAATTTTGCCATACCTCTTTGATTATTAGTTATTGATGGAAAAAAGAAAGAAAATCAACATAATTTTCATAGGTAGGGATATTTAATTGCTCGGAAAACAAAGCTATCAAATATATAATGATAATTAACAAAATGGTAAGATACAGTGCTATCAATTTCTTTCATTAATGACAAACAAGAATGAGAACTGATCTGCACTATTACATGTACATTAAAGAATATACAGTAAATAATTATAAAATCTGTAAGGTACATGAAGGTAATACTACAGATATCTAAACAGTTTCTTAGCTTCTGGCAAATGTCTTATTCAATTTCCAGATATACTATTACAATATCTACTTTATTGAAGTTCAAATCAATTCTCAATTTTCAGGTGTAAATGTTATTCTTGTATCATATATACAGTTTACTGTAAGGTGCAATGATGGCCTGAAACCAAGTGGTTTTAAGAGCAGGAAAGGTAAATGTGGTGCAACACAGTCCATGCCTACTCTCTTGGACAACTGATATCACTGTTCATTACAAAATACTTCGTGATTCCTATACTTCCTTACATTAAAAATTCATTAGCTGCACTACCATAGTATTTGATAAATAAAACTTGTTATCTAATTTTTGTGCTAAAGAATTACCTCCCATTTCACAAAGAATCTTCAAATGTTAAATGATTTGAATTTCATTTGAGACCCCTTCCATGTTTTAGTTTGAAATTTCTTCCTTGACTTCCTGACAATTGAAAGAGTCCTAATTATGCGTTTTTGTTGAATTGCAGCTATGTTGGATTATTCATGTATTAACCCATGCTCAATGTTTAAGCTGTTGTCAATGTGAATGAAATCAAACAGAAAATTATACTTACCTTATGTTTTCTCATAACAATTAGAGATGAGATATGGTTAACATACTCTCTTCACATTATATATATACTGTCATATCCATTTGAGCAATAAGTTAAGTTCAGGACGGATCTTTAGACTTTACCATAAAAAGTCTTTGATTAACTAGATTTATTACTGAGTAAACTAAATTTTATCCCATGCCAACTTGCAGACTATTCCAGTAAAAGACAGTTCCAAATTTATGTCAGTTATAAACACTTAAAAAATGTGTCGAGCACCACAGACACAACACCAAAATCACAAAGATCACAGAGGTACCAGAAACTGATCAGATAATATAGGTTCCTATCTCATATTTCCGTGCTGATATTTCCAGTAAAAGAAAATTCTTAATCTAGGTCAATTCCAGACAGATTTTTCAAGCACCATAAACCAAACACCAAAATTTCGAAAAACCCTGAAACTGAATAAATAGTCTAGTTTCCAATCTCATATTTTCATGCTGATAGACAGTTCCTAATCTAGGTCACTTCCAGGCAGATAATCTAAATTACCCCAAAAATACTGGAGAACCATTCTTTATTGTAAAATAATTATTATTTATTAGCCCAAGATCTTAAGCATAAAACTTAATTACACATACTTCACAGAGCATATTGATCACAATTCCATCTCAACTTCCTGACAACTCCAGTAAAACGCAGTTCCAATTCTGGGTCAGTTTTGACTCAATGTAAGTTTCCAGGAATATGTAGAGCACCATTCTGTATTGTATCATAATTATTATTAGACCCAGATCTAATCAATTACTGACATGATACACTCTCCTGATATCGTTTTAGCTTTCACTCAATCAAACAATCAATCAGCTGAAAACCCTACATCTTGGCAGACTGATATCTGCCTTATAACATTGACACCTTCTTAGCAGCTTTAATGGATTAGAGATACTTGAAGATTGAAGAAGAGTAGTTATTGCCCTTGATATGCCAAAATAAGGAAGTATTTTCACCCATTTGCTTCCTGATGGAAGTGATGATAAACATCGAAGAAATGAAGAATGATAACTGTTGTTGACATGACAACAGGAAGTATGACAAAGTTTGGTTTCATTTCAAATCATTATATGAAGTGTGTATTGGAAAAGTCAGAGTTGTACATGTTTATGCAAAATTATCATTTGGACACTTGGACATTGACAAACTACACTACAACCAAGTTTCCTTCGATGAGTTATTGCCCTTGCATGAACAAAAAAAATTTCATTTCAAATCACTTCCACAAGTTGATAATTACTATTTTAAGAGTAAGAGTTATTGCCCTTGACCAGACAAAAAGAAGTATGACAAAACTGCACTAAACTTAGTCTCATTACAAATCACTTCAAATTAATAGCAAAGTAAACAATAAGTGAAGTTGATTAATATTATAGTACCTCTTATCTCCCCTTGTGATTTATAACAAATATAAAAACTCTGTTATTAACAAATCAATCACTTAGATTTTAATATCAATTACCAAACACCATTCAATAACTTTCTATACCAGTTAACTGGTAATCATACTCAAATTATCTCATATCCTCATTTGGTTTTCATTTTCACAAAACTCTAATTTAATCTTTAATAACTATTTATATTTCACCATGACAAACAGGACGACAACCTTCCAGTTGAATTTATCAAATAAGATATCTCTGGAGTTTCACTAAAAACATATTTGATAACTTAAATGTCCTAATCTCTTAGATAGTGGTTGACTTATATATGTATTCTGTGTAAGACATATAGAGGCAAGAGCATAAACATTAAAAAACATAGGATATATCTGATCTACCTGGCAACAGTGGCACGTCTCGAGAGGGGGGGTGGGGGTTTGTGAGGCTTCGGGAATTCTATCCTTCACATAATAGAAAAAATTGATAAACTAAAAATACCATTATTTAACACACACCATACCACTCTACGATTGTGTTTATCAATTTAGAATCCAATTTCACTAGTACACTAGCTGATCCTATATTGGTATATTAGAAGTAAAAGTCATAGATACATGAGCCAATTTAATACAAGTATCCATCAATACAATTGTCATAATTACCCCCTGATATTGGGTTTATCAACTCAGCATTTATCTATATTCACTAACAATACGAATATTCCATATACCCCGCATTACATAACACACTCACATGACAATAGTAATATTCAAATACTGTAATATACCTATCATTATTTTATATACCTACACTGGTACTAAATATAGATCAGCCTAATATCTCTAAAAATAGCAGTCTGTGGAACCATTTTCATTCTAGTGCCATTGTTAGAAAGGACATTGAGTTCAAGATTGCCATTGAGTAAAAGTGCTAATACATCAAAATCAGTTATAAAAATATGTCCATTAAAACAAACAGAAGTTCTTTGCTCTTTTTCTCAAACATGGCAGCATGAAAATCTGGAATTCTACACTGAAATAGACCAAAAGATGATGATATATTTTAACAGGAATGCCATCAATGGTACTGTACCAATGGCTGAGAGACAATATATATCTATACATTAGTCCCTTCTAGGATAATTTGATGTTGCTTAAATTTCTGTTAATTACACTGACTGCTAGAATTGGCTTCACAGTGAAATGGATTGCTGCCTTTTAGATGCATAGGTTTAAACGATCCTCATTTTTATTGAAACTTCGGACTCAATAAGTGATAAACATCCCCCTTGTGTTTCTGGTTGGCTGGTTGGTAGATGACAAGTTAATGTTCGCTTCCAGCAGATGCTGATATCACATACTAGGTAGCTGTTAGTAGATGACAAGTTAATGTTCGCTTCCAGCAGATGCTGATATCACAGACTAGGTAGTTGTTGGTAGATGTCAAGTTAACGTTCACTTCCAGCGGATGCTGATATCACAAACTAGGTAGTTGTTGGTAGATGACAAGTTAACATTCCCTTTCAGCAGATGCTGATATCGCAAACTTTGAAGTATTTGGTATTTGTAGTATTTGGTATTCTGCATTGTGTCTCTTGTGTATCAATCATTAATTATGTATCTGGCCAGGGTTGTTGAAAGGGTTATTTAGAAACCAGGCTCACCACCCAGAGTGGAGACAATGTATTGATCAATCAGTATTTCTATACTCTAGTTTGTTGGTTTCTGATAAATACTCAATATTGAATTTCACCTCTTTATAAATATCCTTGTATCAATGGACCTCTCACCTTTGACTTTAACACAACTATTTTTGGATTAAAATCAATGAAAGTTCACAACTTAATAAATCACAGGAAGCCGTAATGGCCTAAGATAAGCGGTATGTTCAGATATTTCAACCTCATTTCCCAAATGTCAGTTACGCTGGTAGGAGGAAAAAACTGTATTTAACAAGGATAACAACTTAGGTATACAAGTCTGCTGTGACAGGGATCCTTTCTGCCAGCTGGTCCTTGGCAAAACCTCTTGGCATTGATCTTTCCCAGATTATTACTGGAATTACGAGAGAAGATGACTTATTCAAGGTCATCGAACTTTCACACTCCGGTCGAGATTAGAACTTACGTCCAACATTTTCAATGTATCCAAGCAAATGACGTTATGACGTAACGAACCAGCGCTGACAGGGAATAGTCCAGTTATAATGACGGGACAAACTGAGGCCCTGTTTTTTGTCTTTGCACATTAAAGATACATTGAAAGTTCAAATCAAAAGACAATGGTATTGCTCCTAGCATACATAGTGGTGTTGTTCAACTTTAAGCAAAGTATGAGCATAAATATAGGATGTAAAACTCCATTTTATTTTTTAGGACACTCCCTTTTTGACTGACACCTGACCTTACTAATGCACTCTATTCACATTCTAAAAGGTGATGTGAAAAAAACTCAATTGTTTTTCACTGTATTATATAACCTATATCCTTCAGATATTGATGCTTCATGACCCACCCTTAATAATTAGTATTTCCCTCTATTATATTATAGACAACAATATGTGATAAAAACCTTATATATCGGCAATAGTCATACATAGGTGGTAGGGTTGTATAATGGTTAAAAATGATTTGCAATAATTGTATAGGTACAGCTAGTATGAGATGCAAATTTGCTATAACAAATTTCATTCTGAAGAAATGTCAATAGCTGTTTGCAGACTACATTTTGAACAGCTTATCAGACATGACTGGCAGAGATCAACAATCCTGTTTTATCAGTAGAAGTATTTGTAATGTTCTAGTTAAAAAGTCATCGCTAACCATGCAAACATGTAACAATTAATATTTCCCATTACATGGCAGTATTGAGTTTAAAATATTCAGCCTAAACAGGTCTCTCAATATTTTAGTAGAAACAGTCCCTTATTGAGTCAAGAGGGGCCTTATTCTGTAAAAACGGAACTTAATTAAAATTGAAATTTAAAAATCAGTAAAAATAAAAGGTTTTTTAAAGTAATATATTTAAGGAATAACTAAATAATTATAGAAAGTACACAATATAAAGTTATATCTACAGAGAATATCCTATTACAGAACATGTTTGTGATAATCACATTTTGATGAAAGGATAATGGATTAAAGAAGGTACACAATGAAAAATATCTTAAAAGAATGACCCATTACTGAACCAGCATTTTATCAAATTATACAATATAACTTATCATATAAGAAGATATAAACTTACATATCTAATTATATCTTAGATAATGAACCAAATAATATAAAACAAATTTTTTGATAATCAGATAATATAAAGATAACTTACTAACTGGCTCGACATTAAAACAGCATACTGTCACTTAAAGAGCAAGTAACTTTCATTGTTAACTAGTCTAATACAATACACACATCTCTTCCATATTACAACAGGTGTTAAACTTACTCAATTCAGTATTTTTCAAATTTGATAACCAGGTCAGAGGTCATGTTATTCCATTAAAATAATAAACAATAGCTTAACTATGGTTATTATGGTTGGTTACTAGCATACGGTGTATTTCACCTTACGTGTTATATACAAAGCCTTCCTATTCTCTCTTAAACGTAATGTAAATATTTAGTCCTTCTATAGGGTTAATAACAGGCCTTAGTTTCAAATCAAAGATAAATATTCACCAGGTTCAATTTTACAAATTTCATTTCCTGCTGTTCATAGATTAAGTTTTTCCAAATTTAGAATCTAGTTTGAATAATCAAACTAAGAATTGAGTTTTATATACTTTCCTTTAAAAAATTTCAATGTCCTTGGTGAAATCAAAGTTTGTTGATTAAAAAAGGTTTCTCAAATCGGATAAACTCACTTTAAAACTCAAATCCATTACAAGTTTTTTACACTTTAAAATTGGGTTTTACATGTTTAAAGTTTCTGAGAAGAAAAATCAATCTGGGAAAGAGCTTTGTCACAAGTTTCAATAAGTCAACAACACTAGAGAATTCACTTAAAAAACTGAAAATGTGTTCTAAACCAGCTACAAAATACACAAATTTAGAATTTTTAGCAATCCAGAAACAACAGAAGTTTTCTAAAATAAGAAATTAAACTATATGAAGGTCGTATCTTCCAATATAAAGTGAAATCGATCTATGTGGTCCAATCTTCCAATATAACGTCAGATTTGTTCAAAACTTAAGAAATTATTCAAATACGAACTTAATGACTTTCCTTCAGGCGTTGAGTTAAAGAGCAATAGTGATCAAATACTGGTTTATTTTGACTATATTTGTGATAAAGATCTATTCAATTCTAATTTTTTTTTAATAGTTAGATAACTTAATGCTTTTTAACTTAGAACATAACACTAGTGTCATATAGTCAAGAGACTCATATGAGGCTTTGAGTAGGAAAATGGAGTAAGCTCCCTTTAGTCTGGTTTTCCCTAGTTTCTCAAGCTTAAGTAATATGGATAAGGCATGGCCATAAGCGCAGACTAGGGCTATTGATAAAAATGACAATGATTACGCATAAAAATGTCATTCATTGATAAATTTCGATGTCATAAATAGCGTGTGACGTCACAAAACGCCCTGTCAACATAATTTCGACGGCAAGACAACTCTTATGAGATAAACTTGTTTTTGGAAATCCTGCATAGAACATTCAGGAAAAATTAAGATTAAACGTAAGGTGTTTAAATAGGGTACAAAACATCTATTTTAGTGTTTGTGAAAGAAATGTAACTTATTTTAAGAATTCAAGAACATTCACTTCGAGACTACCTTGGCAGCCCCCATGGCGGTCATCATTTTTCTCACTTTTTTTTTACTACCAGTGGTGCAAAGTTCTTCTGATGCATATTCATGTATACATGTTACCATAAGAGAGAGCTTCGCTCTCATATAATGTGCATCAATACTAAGTGAAGTGTGCAAAGGTTACCACATGCTCTAGTCCCTGCCATCCAGAGCATATCAATACAAATGACCAGTCTTGGTTTGGATTACAAAGAGAAGAACTCATGACCTAGAGTGGAAAAAAGGCTTAGGAAGGCTTAATCTGAGCATAGTAAAAGAAGCCTATTTCATTGGAATTTGCCTTGTTTATGGATCCATGAACTAACGCAATATAACACTAGCTGTCAATCAAATTTCATGTCATTGAGAAACTCTCAATAAAATATATGTTTGTTATAGTCAATGCTGATTGGATGAAAAAGCAGGGTCTAACATTGTTAGATTTTTATTCGAAAAAATAGTAAAGATAAGAAGAACAGCTAAATTAAATATTTAGATGACTTCATCACTTTCATAACCAAACATAACCATTAAGGACTTGAAACTTGCCCTTCTTATACTAACTCTTACTGATAAGGGAACAATAATATTTCCATAACAAATAAAAGGGACCCTTGTACAAAGTACTTGTTACCAAGGAACTATAAAAATGTCCATATCAATTGAAATATGATACCCAATGTATACAGGTTAAGTTAGTTTTAACAGTATTTCAGAAGTAACCTTTCTTTTGCCATTCAGTAAAATAAGTACTTTTAACTAAGGAGCTGTATAATTTCCATATCAATCGAACTGTACTAAAACCCATTGAACTTAGTCCTTCAACAAGATAGTAGCAATTTGATAAATTTTTAATAAAATACAGACCAACATCTTCTATAAAAAATACAAACTTAATATATAAAGAGAAAACGCAAATATTTTCAATCAAGTATTATATTACACAAAAAATGAAAATGAAATAAATGGAGTTTTACATCCTACTCTTCTGCACCTTATAAGATAATGAAGACCTCAGTATATCGAGCACTACCCAAAAAGTGCTATGACCCAATGCACTTACTTCTGTATAGAAGACGGAAGGAATTTTTTTCTTATCAAGTCACATTTTAATAAGAAAAACTCAAAATTTGTTCAATTTATCATAAAAAAAAGCTACTCATCATTGACATAATCAATTGATCCAAAAAATTCATAAAAAATGAAGATTTTACATAAAGAAATAATGTTCTATTGAAATCTCTTCAATAAAAAATTGTTCAATTGGCCATTGCTCTGTCTATTAGGTTACTGTGTCAAACTTATTATCTATTGTCAATCTATTTCTTTTCATTTTTTCTTTTCAAAATTCTCACAAAAAAAAAAGTACATAAAAAAACTACAATATAGGTTTTTTTTATATATCAAAGGAAGACGGACTAGAAAATTTAGTTCAAAAATTATCTTAAAATACATCATAGTATTCCATCAAAAATGTAATATGAAACTTTTATTTCTAAAATGTCAATTAAAAGCTTGTAAAACCACTAATAACTGCTTTAAAAAATTTTAAAAATTCATTTGCAAATAAGCTGTTTCAAACTATGCACGACTTTGTTTATACAAACTTTACATTGATACTCTTTTATAGTACGGTAATAATACAGTTGAAAACAATTAATTATAAGCATGCTAATTGATCTCCAATCAAAGGAGAGTTACTTCCCTGTAAAATAAACTTTAGTTAAGATTATACCATTAGGAAATAATTTCTGATTGTGAACTGGGCAGTTGTTGGTAGATGACGTGTTAACGTTCACTTCTAGCTAACTGATATCAGAGACTAGGTAGTTGTTGGTAGATGACATGTTAACGTTCACTTCTAGCTAACTGATATCACAGACTATGTAGTTGTTGGTAGATGACATGTTAACGTTCACTTCAGACTAACTGATATCACAGACCAGGTAGATGTTGGTAGAAAACACATTTGCTTCCAGCCAATGCTGATATCACAAACTAGATAGTTGTCAAAAGATATATAAGCTTAAGTCTGCAGTGTTGGTTTGGTAGCTGTCACCCCACACTCATGAAAATAAAACCCCAAGCTCTTAAACTAAACACATGCCTCATATTTCATGCTAATTATTTAAACATAATATTATATATTTACCTTGTCAGTTTTTAATTCATCCTCGTTCATGTAAATATTTTTAATCCTGTTCAGTTTAATCCACATTAAAATATTATCCAATCCAGATTAAAATTACATCCAATTCAAGTCAGTGTAAAATCTAATTAATGATAAATGAGTCAATCCAAATTATATTGTGTTAAATCCACATTTAATTACAATCCACTGGATACACATCTGTTCGCGAAATTCAAATTGTTTAAGATATATTTTAACAACTGTAATGGAGGGTGGTCTCTTGAACTTTGAGAAAGCCACAACTTTACAACTGATTACCACAAGTAATAATAATGAAAAAGATTGCTGCTGTCAATCAAAGACAAAATGACAAGTTACAAGTTTTGGAGACAATACTTTCGTAAATCAAAATGTCTTCAGAGTCTAGTCAAGAATCCACAATTGAATCTGATTTCCTTACCAACAAAATAATTTATACAAATACCCGAACTCTCTTCCATTAAAAACAAAACAATAGACAAACAATAGACAATCTACCAGAATTTTGATCAAAATTGACTAATGAAATAAAATATCAACTGTTACAAGCATTGAAGGTATATTTATAAACTATCCCACTAGGTAATAAACAACTAAATTACCCCATATATCAATTTAAAATCTGAATTAAATCTAGAAATGAACAAAATTATCACGATTAAGATAACAACAGATTGTCTCAGTTTGATTTACAATTATACTTCATCCTAAACATATTTATCAGAAATAC
Source organism: Nipponacmea schrenckii (assembly GCA_030562195.1). NCBI lineage: Eukaryota > Metazoa > Mollusca > Gastropoda > Lottiidae > Nipponacmea > Nipponacmea schrenckii. The sequence continues at coordinate 31,558,435 of JAUJPP010000007.1, forward strand.
TAGAACTTCCAATATCACTTAATAGTTTGTAATCATTTCAAATTGGTTTGTGTTCCTTTAGGGTATTAGGTACACAGTAAAGTTAGAGTCTCCAAACCTAAACTACAAATGGTAATTGTTAGATAACTTCCAACGACAGTGTACTACCATGAGAAAAGCGAAGTGTTTTGAATGATACCAATTCTGAGAAAACATAACATTCGTTCAACCACCTCTTACTGTTAAATCAACAGCCCTCGCTCAACCAACATGCCAGCTAATTTTGATCAAAATTAACCCTTTTAAGACAAAATACAACATAGGAGACCGTGTTTTGACACATGACAGATAACTGATGCCAATTACAAATTAACATTTAATGATACAGTAAGCTACCAATTCTGTTTTTACTATATCAAAGCATTTAATAAAGAATCCTTTCAATATGACTATGAAACGTTGCACTTATTTAAATCATCTTAGAAACAGAAAGCGTGAAATTTTATCACTTGCAAAGAGAAGATCCTCATTCATTTTTTAAAATTTAAAGTACAAAGCACATTGAAAAACAAAACTTGACTCAAGGTCTAAATCCATCATGAACTTTATATAAATAGAGACAAATTCATTTTTTCATTTTGTTCACAATTGACATAAAACTTTGGCCTAATTTTGTTTTAAAAACAACCAACTGTCTTTCAAATCTAAATCTGAACCAGAAAACAATGTATCTTTTTAACCTTTTAATTAAATCATCTTTAAATAGCTACTCACATTGTTAGATTATAATAGACTGTTGCATTCTGATATAACAATACTTTACAACTAAATAAATTGTACCTGAATCATAAAGGCCAAAATTTTAAGTCTCATGGGTTCAGTGATGCTAGTGGGGCTATAAATTTCAGTAAATTATTTGAATCCAGATTGTTAGAATATTAAGGCCTACTATAAAGACTCCCACCAAGTTACTTAAAATCCATCAAGAAACCAGTTCTCTACCATGTCCACAAAGAAATCAAGAACAAGGGCAATAACCCATAGTAAATAGTTAAATATAAAGTTGACAGGTTTGTGGCTGTGATGAAGGTACAAACATCACTAGATCACATGTTCAAGTTTTGAGTTAGAGATTTATTAGAGTGTCTATTTTTATATATCAATATCAACCCCACCCCTCTGTCACCTTCAAGCCATGTCTGATTCATATCAGACCTGCCTGTGTTGGATAAACTTGACTTTTCATTGTGTTTTTCTTCTACTTTTATACTTAATTCCCTCCCATCTATATATAATTGGTTGATCAAAGCTGTTCTCGGTGTTAACTCAAAAGGTTTGTAAAGAGGTTTTTGAATTTTTTATGTGTATCTGGAACATTAATACGAACAGACATCTGTGGTTAAACGTATCCCCTCTAAGAAATACATGGCAAGAAAAATTTGAAAACTGGTTTATCAGATAACTGAGCATGGAGTAGTTAAACTTAAAGGCATTGTGAAGAGGTTAATAAAAAATATGTGGGAGACACTGATAGCATCAATTTACACCATTCAGACAAAGTTCAATTTCAACTTATTCAAGTTTTATTCTGCGTGGTCAATTGAAATCATAAATAGAAATCCAACATATGTGAATCGAACCACATTTGCAACACCAAAGCTGACAAAATCAATAAGATAAGCACTTAGTTAATCCAACAGCCATCCTATATCAATTAACATAGAAACAAATCACAAATCCAGATTTCTCTGTGGAATTTTTAATCCAGAATTTCAACTGATTTATAATCACAGACCACACAAATTTATTCTTCAAACTAGACAAGTTATTAACAGAATTAACAGTTTAATTTAAATACATCATACTAGAAGATAGATAAACACATGTTTCCTTGTTTTAACCATAAGACTATTGGTTACAAAAATAACAAAACAATCTGGTTATAACTATACAGATATCAACTATATTTATAGTAGAAGATATCAATTATATTAGTTATATCACTGTATATTCTCCACTGGTTTATAACTTAGCACCATAGAGGTGACAATAACAGGGTGCACTTACAATCTTAGGACACTTGATGTTACTTTGCACCTGATTGGTTAACTTTGAAACAATTAAAGAAAGGAAACAACTATATTTCACAAGAAAAACAATTTAACAGTTAAGAATCCTTTCTACCAGCTGGTCCTTGGCCAAACCTCTTGGCATTGATCTTTCCTAGATTATCCGTACCAATTTACAGCTGGATGGTCTGGAAAATATTCTGATAACTTAAATCAAATGATAATATAACATCTAGACTAGTTCCTTTCCATTAGATCATCTGTAAACAATATTCTTTCAAACCTGCAATATTTCTTGGGTGTGGTCCAACTATTAACATGTACAATTTATAACATTCATTTCAGTTCAATTTGAGTCTAGTTGGAGAGTTTTTAACTAAAACTGGTATAGCTAGAATGTCCTAAAACGAGATTAAAAGTGCACAGGTAATCAGATATCTGGGGCATGTTTTACAAGAAGTAGAGCCAGATAAAACAACAATTCAATTAGAATGTGAAACCTAACATGACAATTCAACAGAGCCACTAGATAACAATTTCTAACATGATGTCTTTGGGACCTCTCTGCACTTGTCCCAATGCCATTGAACACCAGTATATAACTTCAACAATATGATTTACTTTTGAGTCTCATTGTCTGAATGTATTCTTTTAATGTAGATAAAAATTTTTAAAAATATGGAAAGAAAATTTCTAATGTCTGGACCAATGCTTTTCACCCTCTTAATCCTAAAACTGAATAAAACAATAATACAAAAAAAAAAAAAACAGACAAATGCCTACCACTCACATTCAAAGACCTTGAATTTTAATTTTAAACCAAAACTATTTTTCTCTTATTTCCAGAATCTGTTTGTTTCACTTTAAAACACAATTTACATAGCACCTCACTACTATGATATGACCCACTAGAAGTTACTATAGACTGTAGGTTTAGTTTATCATGATATTTCCTCTCCCTAGTTTATTAGGCCTGTTTGATACTGATTGTCCTGTTTCATTATAAAGGAATACATTAGCGGTACTTGATTGTTCAGTTCAATTCCATTGCTTCTACAGATTTTAAACCACATATTGTTTCATCACATAACAACTTTAAGACAAATATAATGTTTTTACATACCTGCAAACTCTATTCTACAAGAGGAGAAAGTTAGAAAAGGTGAGAAACAGGGCCAGAAGTAATCAGAAAAGTGGTTACAGAGGGAGAAACCTGATCAGTGAAAACTTAACAAAGAAGAACACAATATAATATACTATTTCTGATATGTAATAACTCCTGGTTTCAACATTCATACAGGCTGTTTTATCAAATATTATAAAAAAGCACAAGATATATAGATATACTTTTTCTGATATTTATTAACTCAATGTTTCACATGCTCATACAGGCAGTGTTAACAAATGTTATAAAGAAGCACTAGATATAAAGATATACTATTTCTGAAATTTATTAACTCAATGTTTCATATGATCATACAGGCAGTGTTAACGCAAGTTATAAAGAAGCACTAGATATATAGATACAGTAAAACCTGGATTATCCGGAACCTGGATGTACTGGAATCCTGTTCAAACAGGATACTATTTCTAACATTTATTAACTCAACGTTTCACAAGCTCATGCAGACAGTGTTTTCAAATATTATAAAGAAGCTCCAATTGGGTAATAGCTCTCCTCTTCCATTAACCTTTGAATCAATTAAATGCAAATTTCCCTTTTCCTTCAACATAAATTGACATAAACAAACTCTGGATGAAGAACAAGACTGAATCAAACAGGTCTAAAATGTCATCCATGTGTTGGAACACATGTTGGAAATTTTCTGGCAGAGTGAAATCTTATAGTATAAATATACAATCAAATACTATACTGTTTCATTCTCCAGTTCTTCAATTTGCTCTTATTCAGTTTTACATGTTGATTAAGCCACACCCCTTATGAATAATTCAATTGGGCAAGGTGTCACTTTTATTAATAAACTTTAAATAATGGAGAGAATTTTTTGACCTTTCAATATGGAGGTGCCCAATATAGTGTTCTAGGTTTCATGTATGTGATCATATTCACAAAACAATATGTAAAAATAGCTTCATGCAAGGGAATTGCTAGGCCTGATTGAAAATCACATGACATAATGAATGTTTATTACCATAGTCCCTAATACAAGGTTCTCCTACTAAAGTTAAACATGGTAGAAAAATTCAACTATATTGAGTTGGACCATGAATTCATCTATATGATTTGCAGTTTATTCTACAAGGATTATTTAAGAATTTTTAGATCAATTGTAGTGTTTAAAGGCAATAAAGTCTCAGGAAATTTTGAGTACATAATTCAATATGTTACAATATTTCTATATAGGTTTTCAACTGGTTTTTTATTGTTATTTGTAATATAAGATTTGAAGTGTTAGTTAACCTTCAAGTTTGTTATGATACTTCTATATAACTTTGTAATTTGATTTCTTCCTGTTATTTGTGATTTCAGATTTTTAATGTTTCATCTGTCGGCCAGGTTAAATGGGTGTCAATTTCTAACTAAAAAAAACCAAAAAACTTCCAAGTCTGGCATTTACAAATTATGTTATTGCATTTGGTATCCTTAACTTTCTTTAATCTTAATATAACGTAATTACTTTTTCTAAAAGAACTATATCAAAATATGTTATTGTAATCAAACTTGTTGCAGAATTTGTGTTTTTGTTTTTGGACATAGATTTCTATCACCTTTAACCTTTCGGACTGAAATGTAAGCCTAGAGTTATATAACCTGTGTTTTAATTAAATCATCCAGCATTTAGACCATTCCTCCCTAAAAAATAATGCTAACATGATTTGACCACTGTGTTGTTTTGATTAGCATATATATATATATATTTAAATTGAGGTTATAATATGCCTTTGAAGCAGGCCTTATCTATAACTATATGTAAATAGTCAGACTTGATTTTCAGGAGGGGCGGGTAATATATCTGGAGTGGCAAGTAATACATCTGGAGGGGCAAGTAATACATCTGGAGGGGCAAGTTATACATCTGGAAGGGCAAGTAATACATCTGGAGGGGCAAGTTATACATCGGGAGAGGTAAGTAATACATCTGGCAGGCAGGTAATATATCTGGAGGGCCATTAGAGGGGAAGTAATAAGTCCGGATGGGCAAGTTATATATCTGGAGGGCTATTCAGAGGGGCAAGTAATATAACAGGAGGGGCAAATAATATATCTGGAGGGGCAATAGGGCATGGTCTAAGTTTTTCAGGGGGGAAATCCATCAACAATGAGTATGAATTACTCCCACTCTACCATCTCTTTTATTTAAGAGTATTGTAGGTGGCTAAACTCTAAACAAAGGGTCTTCAAAAGAGAAGAAATCACTGTTCCTATATAAGAAAATATTCTGTATTCTTTGTATGACATTAAGCTCTTTCTCATCTCATTTGAATGTGCTAATTACAGGGAAAAAAACCCATTCAAGCAGAGGTTGGGGCTTCTGAAATTTACAAAATAACGCAAGATTCGAACCTAAGAGCACTTACCTTTGAATATTGTCCATTAATATTGTCAGCACCATCAATTTCCTTATCATGACTGTCACCAGTGTTTAAATCCTGCAAAACAAGAGTTATTCCCCTCTAATCATATTATACTTATCAACACAACACAATTGGGAATAACGAAGCTGTTATTTTGATATTACAGAAGATAACACGACGAAATTTTTACTACAAATACATTTTTGTTTAGTATGCAATTTTTGAAACCAAAAACGGAAAATTCCACAAAGAAATAGGGTAAATTTGAAGAGAAATTTCAAGGTCAAATGAAGGTCAATGATAAATATCACGTTATACCATTTAATACTTACTAGAAATTGATTTTTCTAACAAAAAAAACGCTTATTATATAACAAAGAAAAGGTTTGATAATGTGTGATTTCCTCTTTTGACTTCGAGTATTTCCGTGGTCTTTGATATATCACCAAAGCTTATGGTGCATCACCTGATTATTAAGAATAATGCCAAGAGGTTCTACTTTGAAGACAAGCTTGTAGAAAGGATCTTCAACTGTGGACCTAAGTTATTTTCACAAGTTTTAAGTAATACTGTCATGTCTATTATCGAAAATCAAGTAACATGTAAGTCAACATTTCGCAATGACTAAGTCTATATAATAGTCAATATTAATTATGTATGTATATATAGCGTATGTAATTATGTATTTGTATTTTGAGTGTGTAATTAAACATTATGTTTTCATGTATGAAGAGGAGACGGTCTTCACACTATGTGGTAATGACTAGCTCCAAGGCATGTGAAACGGTTAATATTATTCTAGAATAATTATATTCTCTAAATCACTTAGTCCGTCAGAACGATAGGCGGGGGAGGTCAGGGTCAGGAGAGGGGGGGAATTAGTATTGGGTGGAGAACCAGCTTGCGTCCAACAGTCGACAAAATCATGCCAACAAACTGTTTGGACAACTTTGTATGTGGTTCTTTGAACCCAAAGGATGACTATGTAAGTCAGTCGAACCTAACGTCTTGATTTTTCCTTATGACCCTACAGCAATGTGCTATATGCTTCCCAATTTCGTTTCGAGCAATGACAATCGGAAATTAACAGATCGATTAGGATGGAAGCTTGAATACAAATTTGGTAGTAATTAACTCTTTAGGCACCACTTAATCAAACAATATTGAAGTTATCAGTAGTGAACTTCAGGTCGAGTTGGAGTGATTCTACGAATGCCTGTGGGCAGTATTACTATGTAGTGATTGACTAATGTACCAAACATGAAATATATATCGACAATGACAACTTTACATTCAATGCCCACAGGCGGAATCTGGTCTTATTAGATGTTGATCTTTTTGTACTAATAATGCTTATGTGCGGTTAATGTTTGTGTACTTTTATAATCTGTATAATGCCAAATAGGTTTATTAAATCCAATGGTATTTTTGTTAGAAAATTAAAACAGGCTAATTCCCTGTCCTGTCTTAAGGTTACGTTCTACAAATACATATATTATTTGACACTTTTACACCCCGTTTAATCAATGAGGTAAATGTCAACCCTTCAAGTAGGATTTTCCTTTGAGTTCACGTGAAACCTAACGTTAAAAATTTACCCCCCCCCCTCCCCCAACTAAAATTAAAGTGTTTCTTGTGCAAAAGGGTATGATTAGCATTCAGGGAAATCATGGCACCATGAGTGAAGTCAGTGTTGAATGTCAGACAGGGCATGTTAACCCATTCAGCACACATGATGCCACTTCATGATTGTGTTTGTCAGCTTGACCCTCTTGGTATAATCCTAATAGCCAATAACTTCATTTTCGGTATTTAGATTATTGAGCTCTGATAAATCTATATTAATACTTACACTCAGACGATGAGTTCGTGACAGTATTTTCTACATCAAAATGTAGTAAATATTTCCCCTTTTTTTCTCTTTTATTATTTGTTTTCATATTAATATAGTAGACAGAGCTATCGATTTCAACCTACCTCTAAATGTAGTAATGCTCCGGTTTTTTGGCACCATAATTTATAATCGTGCCCTAATATGGACAGTTTCTTCAGAAAGTCTCGCGTTTCCATGGCAATCACATTATTTCCATCTAAATCCACTCTACACACAGATATCCAAGTTTCCATGACCTTCAATATTCCACGGTGGGTGTAAGGAATTTCAAAAGGACTGTTTAAAGGGCTGCTACTTTTGGCCGTACACTGTGAAGACACGGAACTGCAATGGCTGACTGCAGTTGGGGAGAGCTGAGACGGGAACGACGTTTGGGGGTGAGATTGAACCGGACTGGAAAGGGTTAGGGAATCGGAATTCGGAAGAAGATGTGAACACGAGGATGAATTCGGAATGGACATAGACACTGAATTGGGCGGGTATTCGAACACAACATGCTGCGAGCTCTGACTTCCGGTTGAAGGTTGAGGGGAGCTCGGAGCTTCAAAATGCACCACGATATTTGTTGGGACGTTATCGACGAGGGAATCAGAATCATCCAACGAATCCATTGGGATATTGTTGATATTATTATCACAGTCCGTAGTTGTTATAGTAACTAATGATCCGGTTACTAAATGATCCAAAGATTGAGGTGGAGTCACTATAGCATTCTTAGACTGATCCAAGTTGGATTCCAGATCCATCCCGCTGATAGCAATTTGACTAAATGATCCATTAATAGTCACAGTATCCGTACGACCAGAACGACAAGCTAAATTATCCGGCACTGAACTGGATCGTGAAAACACGGGAGAAATATCCACTGGCGGTGTTTCCATCACAAACGTAGGAAGGTTGATCAGTTCTCTTTGGAAGGCCACTATATCCACATCCTGGCCCAACGACTCCGGTTCCTTAGATGCGAAGTCATCATCAATGCTTACGATGCTATCGCGATGAACGCTTTGCTGATGCACAATACTTGGTTTGGATAACCGGCGTTTGCTCGGCCAGCGAAATAGCTTTTTTGATGAGGATGCTTTGGGATCTATTGAATCGCTTGGGTCTATTAACGGCTCTGAGTTTTGGCTTTGGTGAATATTGAGATCAAGTGGCGTCACAAGGCTTTCCCCTATTGCACGTAGAGCGTATTTGGTCGTTCCGTTTTTATTAGTATTGTTCACTTTATTATGGAGTTCTCGTTCTTGAGCACTGGTTGATTTAGTCATATGTGGTGCACTATGATCTATAGGGTTTGAAATCACAACTTGTAAATCCGCCTTCCGTCTTTTAGACAACGGATCACCTGAGCACTCACTGATCGTGTCCCGACGTGGAGGGCATGCATCCAAACGTTCCACCTTCGGAGGTTTTAATTTGGCGTCCGAGTACATGGTTTTACGACGGATCATGTTTCCAAAGAGTTTGTGTGCAATCAGGCGGAGGACGATGATGGGATGAGCGACAATGGGCAACGCAGAAAAAATGTATTCTCTTACGGTTGCGTTTTGAAACGCGTTGAGTTTATCAAAAGAATCCGTGGAAGACGCCATAGGTGATATGATCCGAGTTCGAAGTCGTGGACCGTAGTCGGTTTCGGAAGCCGCATAAAGACTTGGTACGGATCCTGATAAATGAATGATTGGATTTTGATTTTCTTTTTCTTCCTCTATCGCCTCCTAAAATGGATACAGAACAGGAATGTAATATAAATAGATATATTGTTTACCATCTGAACAGTAAAAGCAGTGGGGAATCTACAAGGTTTTCAGGAGGTGTTGAAATCAAGAGTATTGCCCTGCTCAAAATTTGATTCTGGTTAGCGATTAGTGAAGGGTACTCAATCATTATTTAACAAGTGGTTGTCTAGCAAGATACGCCAACTTTAAATATATTTTCTGTTTTAACACAGGCAAAAACTCTAAGATTATTTAGGCATAATCCAAGTTTTGACGCGTTTTGGCTAAGTCAAGTTTATTAACTCAAAAACCGTTCATCGAAAAATCGCCAATTTCGAACTTGACCAAGATCTAATCAATATAATTGATCACAGCAAGTTTCATTTAAATCCGATGAAAACTGTAGTCTCTATCGCGTTCACAAGCCAAATTTGACGCGTTTTTACTAAGTCAAGTGCAATAACCTAAAAACCGTTCATCGAAAAATCGACAATTTCGAACTTGTCCGAGATCTCATCAATATAAATGATCACAGCAAGTTTCATTGAAATCCGACAAAAACTGTAGTCGCTATTGCGTTCACAAGCAATTGTGGACGAACGGACGGACGGACGGAGGGGGATAACAACAAAATACATTATAATGTGGGCATATAAAACGTACAGGTAAGAAACCCTAGCGATTAATTCATTTCGAGCACCTTATCTGATGTGTTAACCACACAGTACTTTCAAGCCCTTCTTCATTTGCTTTGTACTACAATACAAAGTGCCTCCCACATACTATTAGAACAGCTTCATAGCAAGAACAAAATCTGATGTAACTATTTCTTCCTGATAGTATCCTAGTCACGTAAAGTTCAACAACCTATTCAAATGTAGAAACCCGAATTAGGCTGGGATTATCGAACGTAATCTTCAGCTGTTATTGATATTTATAGACGGTTATTGGCCCTGTAATATTATAACATATTAGTCCAATTTTATCCTGCCTCGAGCTATAGGTCACTAGTGCCATTATCAGGCTTGAAATGCATGTACACGTTTCATTAAAAGTACATAATAAGTACTTAATCAACCATATGAAACGGAGCGTGAGATAATGGAAACTAACAATGTGACAGGAAACCAAAATTTAGGATCCTTTTATCTTAAGCTGATGTTTACACGAAAATTGAGGGTGAGAACATAGAACTGCCAGGGGAACCTCAAGGGTAACTCTTCCCCTATGTAAAACTATAAGAAATTTGCAAGTGTTCCCCTCCCTTACCCTTCTTGAAGAAGCAAATGACCACACAATCGTTTTTTTTAAAACGAAATTTTAGTATGTTTACCTTTTACAAACTTAATGAATTCCATTTAAATTTGACGTAAACAATGTAACAATTTTGTTTAATTTGTTATACAATGTTATACATCAGACTTAAAAATGATTATGACCCGCCATTGAAAACTTCGTTCAATTTGCGGTTGACAAACCCACCTCCTCCCCTTTCTTCCACCGCTTTATTTTTTGGTATGTTTTTTATTTTTATGCTTTTATTGGGCGCATAGAAGGGTTGTTAAGCCCAACTAGTCTTTGTTAGTTAAGGAATTTTTATGCTTTAATGTTTATTGTTATGTATTTTTATATCATTTATTTTTCATTCCTTTAGTCATTTAAATAAATGGCAGTATCTCACTCAAATAGGTTGTTTTTAATATGTCTTGGGAGAGGGGGAAGGAGGAGAAACACAAAAATGATTATGTGCGTTATATCACAGTTAAATTGCTCTCAGTTGGGAAATAGTGTGAACTTCTTCCAAATGCACATTTTAAACAAAATGATTGATGAGTTTACGGCATTTAACAATCTATTAACTATTTCAAACATAAGCTGTTCCATTACTAACCATACTGACAGCTGGTGATAGACCAGAAAGTTTTCGCTAGATTCGACGGTTCGTAGAAAAAAATTGGTAAAATTGTTATTTATAATATCTGATATCTGATATCTCGTATCAGGTTTTAGGGTATGCCCAATATTCACTGTGACCTTGCGATATCATGTTATCTTTACAAGCACTATCACGATACAAAGCTCATATTATATTCTACTAAATTGCTTCCATATATTAATTCAATCCAATATTATACAAGATACCCTCAACAAAACATATTTTACAACAATATACCGATGACAAAACCCGCTTAACAGCGATATTGCGATGTAAAATCCAATTTACTTAGAACATCGATAATCAGGTTACATTGAAATATCGCAATTAAAACAGCTATAATTCAGAACAAATATTGCAATATAAACCACAATTCAATACAAACATCGTGATAAAAACTATAGGACCATGTCAAACATCGCCATACAAACTACAGGGCCATGTTACATCGGTATAAAGAATTTATTATTATTCACCTCAATACAGAGCGAATACCTCTACTTTGCTACATTGTCTTATTAGACTAGAAACCGAATTTGACAGAATGTGTGTTATGTCAAGAAAACCGAAAAAAATGGATGACGAGATTGATTAGGCTTCGATTTCCAATTCTAGAAATTTTTATTTGATCAGAGTCTATTTTAAGTCTACCTAATGTTTTCTTTGCAAATTGATTCAAATTTAATAGTATTCAATCTTCTAGAATCACGTTCCATACCTAAATAGATTCAATTAAAACCTTACAACTTCACTCACGTATCTAAGGAAACAACGTGTCCTACTTTCTCTGTGTTTTTTTAAACAAACATTTAACATTAAGTTTCTTATATTTCTGTATCGCAATTGATATATTGAGCACTATTTTAACAGTGGCATTTCAATATAGCTCTACAATTGATGTATTGAGCACTATTTTAACAGTTGTATTTCTATTGAGCACTATTTTAACAGTGGTATTTCAATATAGCTCTACAATTGATACATTGAGCATTATTTAAACAGTGATATTTCAATATAACTCTACAATTGATGTATTGAACACTATTTAAACAGTGGTATTTCAATATAACTCTACAATATTGATGCATTATTTAACAGTGGTATTTCTATATCACTCTACAATTGATATATTAAGCACTATTTTAAAATTTTCACTCTACGATTGATGTATTGATCACTATTTTAACAGTGGAATTTCCATATCTCTCTACGATTGATGTATTGAGCATTACGTCCTGTAAAAGTACATCTGATAAAGACCAGTTGGGTGTTATACAGTAATCGATATGACCACTAATATGTACTACTCCAATGTCATTAGGATCTAATCTTCTCTCCATCACACTTTCATTAACAAACCAGTATAATCATCTTTCAAGATCCTGGGCGAGGAAAGGTGAATCCGGCATTGTCCCCAGTACTGTACAGTAAATATGATATAGAGTCCCCTAATCCTCTATACGGGAATATATGCTTAATCTCTCTCTTAACGGTTAAGGCTTCGTACGTTTAAGAACGAGACTACCTATTTATCAGACCTTCGTACACAGATGATTCGTAGCCTCAAAGTTGAATTTTAAGAAAATGCAGTATTTAGCGTCATTGTCCAAAGTACTTCACGAGCTTCAATTCTATAATGAGGCACGAGATGCTTACTCATTCTAAACTACCACTAAGATTACTAAGAATCATTAAAAATTACAGACCCAACCCTAAAGGCCTAAATTATTTCGGCTATTATCCCCTCTTGATCTTGATCTATGGCTGATATTTGAGTTCTGTTTTTGCCCACGTGTTCAGATAGCCCATGTGGATGTTGGGGGCAAATTCCAGCTCTCTAGCTTGGTAACTTCTATGAGCATCTTTCCGTGAATCACAGTGTAGAATGAGCAAATTGTTAGTTCGCAAAGTTATGGATTTTAATTGGGTTTTTGGGTTTTTTTGAACTCCCCGAGCTGTCAGAAGTAGGAAATGACCAAGACTGCACTTGCCTATATGCAAGCCAAATACCAACTTTTTAAAAAGTTTCTCTTGATCAAAAGCAGATATTTGAGTTCTGTTTTTGCCCACGTGTTCAAATTGCTATAGGCTGTATGTAAAGACACCAGATGGTGATTTGCCCATTACCATCAGCTGAACTGTTATCTTAAAACCAAAACCAAACCCTTAAATCGACCCCGAAACGATCCTGACTTACCTGTATTGTTTCGGCTATTAACCCTTCTAACGCCCACCGTAGGACGTAAAACTCTATTAATTTCAATTCTAACGACGTTACATGAAATGTAGATGGTAATATACCCCATTTTTAGCACAATATGACCTCAACCCACGACCAACGAGAAACAACCTCTAACCTACCTGAATTATTTCGGCTATTAACCCTTCTAACGAAGCTGCATGTAAAGTATGATTAGGACTCCAGATGATAATATGCCCCATTGCCATCAGCTCAATAAAACTGTCCTCAGGGGAATGAACCTGAAGCAAGTTTGATGTTCCTGTCGTGTTCATTTCTTGAAATGCTATAATATAAAACGAAAGTAGACATGGGTTAATTGGCTGTCTTTAACTGTCATTTCCATTTGTCATTCTACTTGTAGAAAGTAATTAATCTATCAGCAATTTCTAAAAAACAAACAATGGTAGATTGCTGGAACATGAAGAAAATGCAACGTGGAATACATTTTATTAATTTTCTTTTTTTCAAAGTAGTTCGGGACAACAACTCTATTCAACTTTGATATAAATATTCCAAATATTGACGCGAATTCAGGATTACTTTCAAGTGTGACATGCCTGAAGAAAATTTGAAGAAACCCATTATGCAAAAGCACGTTTTTGTAGTATTATTCTTGGCAGTTCTGAAAATAAATTTAAAATCCCGTCTTTCTGTCTCTTATATATCAACAAATTTCCATCAGTTATATAAGGCCCGTTGTATCATTATACAACGTTCATCACATCTGCAGCCAAGTGTTCTCTGGGATCTAAAGGACCCTAAATCTTGTTATCTATTTAACAAAAAGGAGACACTTACGTTTTCTATCAAAAAGGTCGACCCGTCCTCCCAATTTATGAAGCAGTCCCATATACACCAATATTCTTGCTGCGTGATATTTCACAAATTTGGCATATTTGGTGCTGTGGTTTGTATAGTACCATTCGTCAGATGGGAGCAGTAATTGCATTAACATGTCGGCGATATCCGCATCATGCAGACATTGGTGAAATGCTGGATTTAAGGCGATGCAGGCCAGGGCTTGAAGTAATAAACATAGTAAGTGCTGAAACGAAACAACATAACACATGATTATCAACTGAAATAATACGGAAGTAACAAAACTGATGAAAACTTTAACATGTTGTCAGTAACAGCAACTTCCGGTTTCCGCGGAAGTCGAGAATGTTAAGTTTGGAAAGAATAATTATATTTCCATACTTTCTTCTGAAGTTTGAATGACGAAGTTCAAAAAACATATATTATCATTTATCTTTGGTATTTTTTTCCTCATATTAACACTTTTACCGCCATTCTGGAGCGTTTCATGTCACGTTAACCCTATTACTTAACGGAGTTTATTGTCTTGTTTCTTTTTTTATTCTTTCTAACCACATTTTCACATTTGAAGGACGCCCACATTGGATGGTGCTGATTCAGTTAGTTAAGTCAAACAAAACTACGATTAGTTCTTAAATATAGCCTTTAGGGAATTCGGTTTATTTAGTCGTGGTAGGGATGTAAAATGGGTGTTAACTACGTGCGTGTGTGTTATTTCTATGTTTCCAGTCGTAGTTTCGTATAAACCAAAAGTAGTTTCGTAAGAACCATAAGTAGTTTCGTATGAGTGCGTCAATAGGTTTCGTATATTTTGAAATATATTCTACTAAATTAAAAACTGAACTGAATGGTAAAAATATTTTGAAAATCGGATCATCAGAAGTAATTGATACAAGCTTGGAATTATCTCTGTCTAGGGAGACATGTCATGTGAGGTGAATCAACCCGTAGGCTATGTTTATCTGAAACATCAGACTTCGTGAAATTTTCTTCAGGGACCTAGTATTGCTATAAGTTTATGTCACATTTCATTATTTTAGTTTACTTTCTAGTCCGTTTAAAGCATCGTCATATCACAAAAAGGATGAATGTTTTCTTTGTCTTAACTTTTACATAACTAATTTAGGCTATTAGGCCTATGTTAAACTTTGAAATTGAAGGAAAATATCCGATCATCTGTTTTATCCATTCCATTTCAAACCAAATTCTAAAATTTAGCCAAAAAGATTATATTTTTACTCATGGCACCAATTAAGTCTACTGATGAATATATTTGCTTATTGGCCAAGTTTGAAAATTTAAATTACATGTAGATCAATATAGGCCTATTTATTCTAAGAAAGAAAGAAAAAAAGAAACAACTAGATCTAGGCCTATATTCTACAAAGGATCGGGATCCTTTCTACCAGCTGGTCCTTGGCCAAACCTCCTGGCATTGATCTTTCCCGGATTATCCGTACCCATTTACAGCTGGGTGGACTCGAATTATGAGTGAAGATGACTTTTTCAAGATCATCGAACTTTCACACACCGATCGAGATTAGAACTCACGTCCGACATTTTCAACGTATCCAAGCAAATGACGTCATGACGTTAAGAACCAACGCTCTAACCGCTGTGCTATAGAACCATAAAGATGAAGTGGCCCTCACATCATAGCGGTCACCAGTTGGCTATGGTTGAGAATAAGAATATCCGACTTGTGGGATGCACATGTTCACTTTCATTATTTACATCTTTACACAACCAGTGAACGCTATAATGTCACCTTTAAACCATACAAGATAACTATTTGTACCGGTACATTGATAGACGTGTAGCCTACATTAAAGAGCTATTGATGTTTAATGATTTTTATCATGTAGGCCTACTCTTCTGTGTACTTTAACAATTTATTTAATGTTTTTAGTTTTTCAAATGTCAAAAGTTTCCTGTAAACTGTCATTTGTTAGATCTTCCTCCACCTGAAATTACTGACACATACGAAAGTACAGCAATATGTACTTTTAGATCATCATCGATGGGAGAGGTATAAAGCTGAAAAGAAAACAAACACTGAGAATCAGATCGATTGATCAGCTGCTTCTAAAGTAAAGTATATTTCAAAGAAACTGACGCTCATAATCCTTTGCATAAGAGCTCATTTCATCCAAAACATACCTTTGTTGGTATAATAAAGTCACAAGTTTTACGATTTCACCGAATTTGCGCTAGATCTTCTGATCTTCGATCAAGCCTGTGTGATTAAAGGATATAATCTCTATATAAAACGATATATCTATCGTTATTACTTCGAGCTATGAACTAATTGTTTTATGGAGGGATTCTGTCATATAATTTTGAAACTGACAAAAAAGGTTCCTTTTGTCCATGTTTTGAAATTTAATTTTTGGTCATCCTAAGAGGAAGAATACCTTTAATATTAATAATGTTACAGTATGTCTTGAAACGTTTATTCCTAGAATTGTAATGTATATTAAATGTACTCTTCCTACCATGAAAAGGTCAGATCAATTAGGTTATAATACGGTGGATTACTATATTGATCCATATACACAAATAAACTAAGGTTAGAGTTACTGTAACCATAGAACATTATTGGACCGAGAAAATATAATATCAAGTTTTACTTCCTCCGGTTTTTTATTACGTTATGTCATGTTGGAAGAGACATTTAAAAAAAAAAAGAATCATTAAGATAAATGAATCTTTCCTAATATACAGTTTGAAAACCTCCACATTTTCGACATATCAGATTTCCCAAAAGATCAGAAAATTGTTCAAATTCACATAAGTAGAACTATAAGCAGAACTTTGACAAATCTCCATAAAATACTAATAGAACTAGTTTGAAAGTGTATCAGTTCATTTCCGAACATGGAAAGGCCAATATCTCTATCGATTGACGGAGTTGTTAATTTGTTACGCAGCCCAGTACTAGAAAACTGCCTGAAGGGTTTCACTGATATATCATACATATTGAGCAGATAGCAGTTAATATAGCTCTATAAATCACGATACACATACATCAATAAACCTTCCCTTATGTAATATCTAGTTTTTTGTTGGACTTGTTGTTTCCCAGTTTGTTTTCGAAATGTCAGTACTTTTTTTCTACAGGTTGCGACACATTGTCACCTGGTGCAATTAAAGAGATTGTAAAGAGATTTCCTAAAACTTGCAGCATCATTCCTCACAACGTCCAAGCAAAAAATTGGAAACGTCATCAATCACTAAGTCTTCTTGAGATTGAGGAACCATTGATGTCTGATTGAAAATTTGAATGGTGCAAATTGATGCTATCATTGTCCCCGATACGCATAAACATTTTTGAAAATCTCTGTACAATCTTATAAAAGATGTCATAATTTTGCTGTAAAATCAAAAACAATATCAGTCAGACTGCTGTACTGTAGGCCCGCTGCTTCTTGTACTAGAGAATGGGGAGGGGATACTCGGGGCTATGTGAAATAATCATATTCAGCTAACTAGCAGATACAATGTAGTTTGAAGTTTACTAAAAGCTTGGTTTATTTATCTTTCACCATGTCATTCTCTAGATTGTATTTTTCATCAAGACTTCCAGGATATTTTTTGCTAGAATGACAAAATGACGCTAGATTTCTAATGTCATGCTTAATCAACATCTTACAGCGAGGTTCCGGGATGTTTTTGCTGATTCAACACGGTTTACTATTTCATTTTGATACGAATAAAAATACGAACAAGCAAAGTAATTACATTATCCAAAAAGATCGAGTGAAGGAAGACGAAATCTTGAAATATTTAATAGTTTTATAGTAGTGGACTTCTCCAACGAGAAAAATCGACTTTAGTAATCGTGTTTTCGTTCTTCTCATGTCAGTCCGACGGCGTTTACATTTCAATCAGTTGCTATACCATATTAAACTATATCTCATTATATTGGTACAATGGTGTTATCGAGTTCCAATATCGACTACACATCTTTATGACACTAATATCACCGACCTCCAGTTATAAACAGGCAAATTGTTAGATAAATGACATTCAGAAAATATGATGATAGGAAAAAATGACAAGCTTCGTAGGCGGTTTAACCACGATCGTGATTTCAAACTTGTTGTATCAGCTAAACAGTACAGTTTAATGAATCAAAGGAGAATCGCCGCGTCGCAAAAAAGCCATTATTGACGCAGAATCTATATACCGGATACAGGATGAATAATGAAAATGCCGATGGAATTTCAAACTGAAACGCGAAGTCTTCTCGAGAAAGCCACTTCATAAAACCCAAGTTTTCCGAAGAACTTGTAATAAAGTATTTAATTGGTTGCAGTAATACAAAATTATATATATCGTTATTATATCAATTAAATTCACACTCATTGTATATCAATTGTGTATAGTATGAACTGTGGTTTGTAAGTGTATCGTTATAGTGTACCAATAAATTTATTTATTTATTAGTTATTATTAGCCTGTAAATGGACAGTTTCCTTTGAGAGCTAAAGAAGTGAGACTAATTCGCCTTGTCAGTTTCTAGATTAATATTTGAATTTTGATTGAAGACAAAATTACAATGACGGAAAAGGATAGTTCCAAGAAAATAAGAAACAAACGAGTTCTGAAGAATTCTTAATCCAATCGCCCAGCTTGAGCTCATAAAAACAATTCTTCAATCATGTAGCATATTTTTACTGTAGAAATGAGATATTGAATGCAAATTAGAAAATATAGTTTCATATATATTTCAAATCTATGTGCATTTGCATGATTATTTTATTTCTGGGTACATCACAAACTCCTGTCTCCTGACCTCCATGAACTCTAAAACTTTGAATAATTATGTGCAAGTCCCCTTGATCTGTAAGGTTACCAAAAATACCAACAATTGACGTATTGCTCAGTATTTAAGATCATTACGTCATCGATTTTTGTGTACTCACGTTGTTACCATATATAAAATAATCATGTCTACGATCAATTGTTACGTGTTAAATTCTATTATTTTTCCAAGTGGTAGAGTCTACAAAACGGAATTTAATCAATAATGACGATCTTTAAATCGTCTTCAATTTGCATGTTGTTCGCCTTGTTACAATGGTGTACAGCGTGCTGGGTCAAAAGAGCTTGTCGTTAGAGACGGCGCCAATGTAGGCGGTGGGTGGGGCATTTGCTTCCCAATATATATTGTTTGCCCCCTTTATTGTTCCCCCCCCCCTAAATTTCTAAGCAATATAAGTGTGTCTGAATGCACCAATACAGTGTTATTTTTAAAATCGTTTTGAAGGGGTGGGGGTTGCTCTACTGAATACTCCATTACATCTCATGTTATTTACATCCACTATAAAGCTTCGAATGACGTACACGTCTGAAGAAAACAAGCCAATCTTAAAGTGTTCACGTCATCGATAATATATTTTATGTCAAAATAATATAAAATAAAACCCAACACGAAACTTTTATAGATCTGAAAAATATTTTTAGTATTTAGTGGGTTAAATGATGAGAGACACGACATTATTGTATAAAAATATTATGAATCGAGTGGGAAATAGAACGCAGATGAAGTTTCAATGACGAAAGCAAAGTTCTAATGAGGGAAATCAAGAAGGCCTTTATAAACTTGTATCAATAATCACAGAACATAAAAACTCATTTCTTGCATTTTGCAATATTCACAATAGAACATTCATCAGTGAATCAGGCTAGTATAGCGGTTAATAATAATCCTGATTATCCAGACCTTTGTGATAAGCTTTCCATATGCAAATCGTACAGCGTGATAGTTCCGTTCACATTCAACTTCGATGAAATTGCCGAGAGTTACATAATATGTCAAGTACTTAATATTTTTAGTGTCCCGTCTTCATTAGCCCATAAGGTGCAGAAGAGTAGGTCGTAAAACTCCATTCATTATATTTTATTTCATTTGCATTGAAAGTGCTAAATTGATTATCAGCAGAACTTGTACTTCTGTCATATTTAAAATTCCTATTTAACAAAAGTAAAAGTTCATCACACACACTTCAAAGTTTTCGTGGCCAGCAGTTAACATTGAAATAAAAGTGCAAAGTTTATTATACTATTAAGAAATTGCTTTAAAAATCCACGCACAGGGAAATTTTTTTATATGGATTTTCTGCACTCCCTTTGTTTTCTTACGAATATGGGTATTATTAAGAAAGGACATTTACCCCAGCAGTTCGATTGCTAATTTTCTAGGAAACTTTGCGAGAATCACAAGTAATTAAGACTAGTGTTTTAAATTGACAGAAGCTGAAGATGTTAATAAAGGTCATCTTCCCCAGAAGTTAATGAATGATTGAAAAGTCGGAGAGAAAACACAAGAAGTTAATGATAAAGAAATTAACTTTGTTTCCACTTCATTAGATCTCGTCACATCTCTTAATAGTCCGAAACAGTAAGATTCTTCGGGAGCCGCGGTGACTCGATGATTTACACGCTGGTGGTCCAGGGTTCAATCCTGGCAAAGTTTGAGAGAACTTGAGATGAAATAATCTATTTTATTTCTGAGTGTTTTTTAGTTTTTTTTTTTCAAAGTAAAATAGAACAGGTGTATATTTGTTATAATTGCATAGAAGTCAACACAAGAAACACGACAAAAAGGTGCATTAACTCTAGACAATGAATGTCCATCTATAAAGCTTCACGTCAAGGGTTTTAACTTTTTTTCTTTCTATTCTCCCTTTCAAGACACATATTCGATTACATCACCAAACCCTCTCTTCCCCTTCTATAAAAACCGTGCTTTCTTGGTAATATCAGAAATATAACTTAGACAACAAAGCCCCCTCATTTGCATTAGCTCATAATTTACACTGCTCACCCATATATAACCAAAAGGTCACCGAAGAATATAGTCAAGCCGGAATAGATCGGTCTAATCTCATAGACTTCCTTAAAAGAACAACGACAGAAATAACTTTCTTTCATTTCATTGTTGGTTCCTCAAGCGGAAAAATTGAATTTGGTAGATGAACGAAGAAAGACAAATAGTTCGTTTAAAGACTACCATGATTAACATGGAAGAAGTAAAACGTTTTTAATGATTACTTGGAGGAGAACGACCGTAGACTGAAAAAAGGACATTGACCATGATCATCGCGTTTCAAATGGGTTTCAAACAGACAACAACCAAAATCACGGAGTTTCTTAAATTAGCAACCGAACTCATCGCATTTTAAACAGGCCTCAACCATGATCATCGCGTTTCAAATGGGCAGCAACTAATGGCATCTTTTTCAAACAATCAACAACCAAAAACAAGGAGCTTCTCAAATTAGCAACCAAATTCATCGCATTTTGACCAGGCAGCAACCAATGCCATATCGAGTTTCGAAAAAGCAAGAACCAATTTCAGCTAGTTTCGAACCGACACGAGCCAACAGTCTTTAATAAGATGACATGACATGACATCCCAGCAGTCGGTATTGTTGCTATGAACATATCGTGACCACAATAAATGAATAATTAGAGATATACGACAGATAGACTCATTGTCCACGCTGAGAACGTCACCGAATTCAAAGAAAATTGTGAAGTTGACAAATTGATTTAATAGGTTGACAGCTTACAGATTCCAACGACCTTCAGATTGCTTAATGACCAGAAGAATAAATAAAAACCCTTTTAAAAGATTTCTACACGATTTGGATTTGTACCTGAAATAAATGAAATGTAATGAGTTTTACGTCCTACTCTGCTGCACCTAAATATACTGAAGAGGAGCAAGGCCATGCGATTAGGGAAATTTTGCCAGGACAGCAGCATTAGCCTACCTTTTTGTGATTTCAAACTGTCAAGGGATCTTTTACGTGCACAATCTTTAGAACATGAAGCCTTGGTTTATTGTCCCATCTGAACGACAAGATGCATTTTTCATGCCAGCCCCTCCAGCCCAACTTTCATATCGACCTTTGAACCCTTGATTCTCAGGTTAGCGAGTAAGCATCTAACTTACTAAGCCACCACGGCCCCCTGAATAGATATTCCCTGGTGTAATCCGTTGTCGACACGTTAAAGTACACATTTACAGCAATTTGTTAACATTTTATAACATATGTGATATAATTATAATTAGTCTAATAAATTCAATAGTCTGCCTTTTTGGCATTTCTCAAAACCAGGCTAAAAATATAATATTGAAGAAAAACTGTGGAGTCGGACATTGATTGAGTATTCACGTATCTAATGCTAAAATAAACCGTCATCAATATTGGTTTTGACAAGAAATATGCCAAGCTTTTTTTTATATAAAGAAGATGGAATATGAACGTGTTTAAGTAATAAGTATATTATGCCGACATAGAATCGACTCTCAAAGCGCTTGCGATGGAATCTGAAGGTTTACAATGGATTAGAACTCACAACATAGCTTAACTGACGACAATCTATCTGGTACAGAACATGTGATAAGAGTACTTGTGGACCAAATTCAGTCTATGAAAAAAAAATATTCGAGATTAAAGTGCGCTTACAGACAAGACAGTGTTCTGAGTGTTATTCCTGATTCGAACTCTTCAAAACTATCGTAAAAAAGAGAGGTCAGTCATCTATATTAAACTTGCCCCGAGCAACAATTGGTCGACAAACAAGTTGGAACAAAGGAAGGTCTTTGGTTCTTTGTTATTTTTTGGTTATTCAGACACGTTTCAAGTGGAAGCTGTCGATTGTAACAGAATCAATCGACCTCCAAGATCAAAGAAGAACGTTCTTTAAAAATGTAAAATTCTACCAAAGGTTGCCACAAAATAATTATCTCTAGATAGGTATAGTCCTTTCAAAATGTAGGCCAAAAATCTGAATCAGAATTATGATACAAGTAGTAATATAAAGTGTGATTTAATGTCTGAGAACGATCAGGTTAATTCTATTATTTAATTAACTAATGTAGTTGTTTAGATAAACAGATTAATCGCTTGGCCTTTACCACGATCCATAACGCTCTAGTTTGATTGATACCATGTTTCTATATTGCGTTTAGATTTCTGATCGTCCTTGTGATCGGGTCATATATAGTCCACATAAAAGAAAGAAAGTATTGTATCAGTTTTCATTTTTCATTATCTATAGGTATCTGCAGGCCTTGGTATTATGGGCTACAGCATTGCTTAATCGCAATGTTATCAAAAGCACAGGTACCAGCATATAGGTTAGGTCTTGGGTGAGTTGTCTTTCGTGTTTTATGTTCTATTTTGAGCTGTCGTTATACAAAATATACGAGATACATTCCATCATATTAACCGACGTGTGGTGCTTGGCTTGAGTTTTGTAAGGAATATTAGTTTTAACCTACTATGTTTTTCGAACTGAAGAGATGAATATCAAGCCAATCAACTATTTTATTACAAAGCACTAATAATTGACACAAAACATTGGCTGTGTACGCTAATCCTATCATATTGCTACATCAGGAGTCAACCTCCTTCACAGATCAGTATGACTTTTTACTATGAATATTGAATAATAGTCAAATAATAACAGGTACTTACCGGGTCATGATTAGGATCTAAGGCTTCAACTAAAGTCCGAACATGTCCGCCGCTCACTATTTTGTTTTGCACAATACTTCCATGGCACATCACAGTTACAATCCGGGCACTTAGAATCTGTAAACAATGATGCGTACAGTGGCGCCACCTAACGGAAGGAGTGCACTTTTGGCGGGTACCGATAATCCGTTTATGCATAGTAATATTATTATGTAACACCGACATGAGGCAGCTTGGGTCCATCGACATCATGATTTCTAACGGGGTCCTGTTTTGGTGGAGAGGGCATTTTTTACCGTCCTCTTCCTCATCGTTATGTTTATCCGCATGCGTATCGTGAACACTTGTTCTCCTTTTATGAAGTGAAGCAATCCTGTTAAGAGTGGATTGCCCACTTTCTTCGTGTTTACCAACTCCTTGCTCTTTACGTTTAATTGTAGAGGGCCATATATCTTTATTATCGGCCGGGGTGTCAAACTCAGTACTCTTTGTAACGGAGCCGTATTCATAATTCCTGTGCACAATACACATATCTATAATCCGATTGATAGTACTTAACGCTGTGAAATGTAAGGACTGACGACCTCGGATTAATTCCAATGACGAGGTCAGTAATTTAGATAGATGTAGAAATATCTGATGTTTGTCTTCTCTCTGAGAAGTCTTCTGTAGCTGATTGTAACATGTCTGAAAATACAAAAGACACGATTTAAATTCAAACACTAGTAGATGAGTTTTTTGTGGTAGAAAGGGGGGGGGGGGATCAGAGAGACTGTTAAGAGATATGACTGACTCGTTATCAACACTTCCACCTTTGATTATGATCTCCCTGTACAACTCTGTGACCCCAACTACCCCAATTGAGGCCTGAAAATGTCTGTATGTTACCATCATCAATTAAGATGTTACAGATGTCTGGTGAAGAGTGTAGGTGGTTAGAATCATTCCTGGAAATCTGATTTTCAATTTCCCACATGACCTACTGACACACAGAACTCACATAATTCTCAACTGGAATCCAAATTATTTCAAGTTAAAAGTGTTATAATAGATGCAGTTTTCAGCAGGGGTGCCTATTACGTTTCTCTTACCGGCAATTACTGACGTAATTCCGGTTTACAAGTTCAAGTGCGCAATTACTGACTTGTTACCACGTAATTTTCCGTTCAGAAAATCTTAAACCAAAGGTATGGTGTTTCGTTTTTAAAAAGATACAAGTATTTCAATCCAAAAAGTTTCAAGAAGTCGATGCCCTATACCCTCATCCACAACGTTTTCAGTTCGAGTCCATGAATTTCCAATACGAGGGATTGAAATGTTGGCAATATAATTTTTTAATGTAAAAATTTTATTCGCCTACAATTCGAAGTTGTGCGTATACCTAGAAGCGTTTGTGGCGTTAAAATTGTTCCAATACAGTAACAGCCAAAGGTCGATCTGAGACCTATTAAGTGGGCTTGCTTTTTTTAGCCTAGGAGTAGACCTACTGAAAACTTCATCAGGGTTGGCCTCTTTTAATTCAGAGAAAGTTATAATAACCGGTAGTTATCCGAGCGAGAAAGGGGAGATAATTATAATCTGACCAGAATATTGGAACGGGAATAATTAAACCATTAATTATTCATATGTTTTAATTAACATCCAGAGAATAAGGTCAAGGTTTTCTACAACAATAGTTTTCTTACTGTAAGTGTTTTGTAAATTTTTATACACCATTAAGAAGCTTACATGTCAACACCATTCGAGTCAGTTAATCGTCTTAAATGTCTTAAATGCTATTCAGTATTTGTTCAATATAAAAGCTGTAAGCATTTAAATGGACAGTTTAAACATCCTTTGACCGATCAGTCGAAGCTAGTCACTAATAGTATTTGAAGCTCACCATTGAATCCATGTGTACAGAGAACTCTCCGCGTTTGAAAGTTAATACGACGATTCATACTCATATGAGACAATGGCCTATATAGAAATAGAAAGTTAAAATCTGGTTTGGATTATATTGAAATAATTTATGCGTATTATCAAATAATATTTCAAGATCTAAAAGGCGAACCCTGCATGGCCTTTAGATAAATAATTTTAAAAAAAATAACATTTCTTTTTTTGGAAGTCGAACTTTCGCCTTTGCTGCGGCAGAATTTTGGATTTCATCTGATATTCCAATAGAACTAAAATCAAGTACTTCTGTCGAAAGTTTCAAAAGAAACCTTAAAACTCTTCTCTTTAAAAGCGTTTTTCTCTAATTGACGGTGTAGGCCTATAGGATTATATATTATACAGACTAAATGTAACAAAAGAGCAATTTTAGTTGGAATTTTGAACATTATTATTTAACTTTATTGTTATTATATTTCGTACAATCAATGGAATTTTCACAGTAGCCAAAACTGGCAAAATAATTCATCCTATAATAATTATAGATCCCAAATAAAAACAGAGCATGGTCTATCGTTGTACAATACGTAAGGTCGACTTTGAAGACGTTATGAATATAGAATGTATGAGTTCTCTTCCTAATAATCTGACTAATGTACTGATTAAAGCATCAGTATCTAGAATAAAGATCACTGTATTTATGGATATAATCCGTGAAATAGACTCTGTCCACTCGTCCAATTAATATAGTAATAAGATTTGTTCGTGGTCCATTGTATTGTCATTATTTGATATATCTAAAATTGGACGTTCACATCTGTCATGTCGCGGTCAATATTCAAGGTGATGTCCAGTTTAACGTCTAAGGTCAAGGTCGGTTGTCAATTTATCATTGTATTATCTTTCTAAAGCATAACATTCAGATCATTTTAGATGATATAATCGATCCAATCTAAAAGCTTGAAAAAGTCATCTATCATTATAACTGTAGTCGAAGCAACTGTATATGCTTAATACTTAGACCAAGGTCAACCGGAAAAAGGGATCCTCGTGTGCAAAAAATGACTGCTCCTTTCTGCCTTCCTGAATTAATCTCGCTCTTTTCATCAAGATGTGTTCATTTACTCATATCAGTCCAGACTAATAAGCTGTTTCAAATGGCATTAATTAGTATTGTTTAGTCTTCTATTTTGATATAATGGACCGCAGTGACCGGGTCGGGTTTCTCTTATTAACCAATAATGGGTAGCTATAGTATATCATAGCTGACTTTACATGTTGTTTACTCCGAGGATATATTGATTTCTGTGGTTACTACTCTATCAACGACGTCGATGGTCCGTACTGACTAACTCAATCGTAACTAGTTCTATTCTTACCATGCCCCCTCCGCATGTTATAATTCGAAGAGAACTCTCCAGACAAAATTAATCCTTGGAGACCTCAATCTAATTGAAATTAGATTACAGTTTCGAAACTTATTTGGTTTCTGATATTTTAAGTCTACAATGTAGAACAAATATAACGGAAAAAAGTAAATGTAATCCTATTTGAATCAGATTAATCAGCACAGCCTGTAGACATCGGTTTATTGTCCTATCCAAATTAAGAGTCACTCTTTCCACATACGTCCCCCAGGACCTGCATCAGTGACAGTGGGAACTTGGTTGAAAAATCCGAAAGTTCATATAGACCTTTGAGGGATTGAACCCTGGACCCTCAGGTTAGCGAGGAAGCATCTAACTCACTGAACCACCGCAGCTCTCGTGAAAATACTAGCTCGTCGCAGGTCCAACCTCAGTATAGTCGTATCGAATGGGTACTCGTCTAACAAATATTATGTTTTATACCCATATCATTCCAGAAGACAAGGCATTGACCCTGAATTCAAGGGGTTAAGTATTGAAACATACACTTTAAATTAAAGGCCGTGGTTCGTCATTATGGGGGTTGATCTAGGTCTTAGAGGGTTAAATTGTCCTCAGCCATGTCATCGTTGGAAATGATGTGTCGAAGAGACAATGATCTCCACTGACGATAACCATATACTGTGTTTTTTCAACTCAACTTCAACTATAATTGAACAATAATTGAACTGCGTTATCTTTATACAATGGTTTCAATAAAACATTGTTGTTTTCGGTTGATATTTGAATGGAAGTGTGAAAAATAACAAACGATGTGTCAGGATGGTGACAAACTTAATTGTGCACGAATAATTCAGCGAACGTAATTGTTCCTGTGTAACGTGACGGGCGATAATAACGCCAAGTTTGAAACAGTTCAATAACAGGTTGGCATCCTGAACAAGGTTTAAATATTTATGAAGCGATTGGAGAATATATTGTGAGTCTCTGATTTAAAGCTAACTATTTATGGTGGTATGTCAGACTGGATGGATGTTATCAGTTATCGTGCAGTGGTATTATCATTTCCAGACTTACTCCGTCACGATCAGCTTACCCTTCTAAATAGATACATCTAATAGCAAGACAGTGTTCACTAAATATTGACGAATGGCAACGATAGTCTGAAGAACTATTTTAATCTGATTTCAACGATAAGCTATTAAAGCTATGCTTCCTTTCTAAACTTTGGTAAATACCAAATAAAATGGAATAGCAATAATCCGTATACAATCTTTTTTACCGATGGAAATGATAATCTGATGAAATATTTTAATGGAATGGTAAAAGATAAGATCTGACAAATAACAAAGACTCGTTCAGGGATGTGAGGTTAATCCAGATTAGACTCGCCAAGGGAAGGACAGGAGAGCTAACTATATGCAGAGATCCTTAACTCTTGACAAAATTAGCCTACATTCACTTTGTCCTTAGGTCTTTTAAGAGTAAAACAGAGGCTTTAAATTCATTTCAGTTTCTCAATTTAACCTCAAGACCAAATGTCGAGTAAAAAGAAGAGATTATATTTCTCACAATAGAAGTTTCAAACCGCTCTACATTTGTATTTAAATCCGTAGAATTAATAGAAATAATTTCTTCTAGTAGGCGGAATTCACGACAGATTACTTATTAGTGAAAAGTTTAGCCACGACAATTTTCTTGCGCAATAGCTCTTCTTTGTTTTCTGGTTTTTATTCATTTTTAAATTGTAGATTCACTGTGGTTAACCTTTCTCTAATGTTCATTTTTTTTATTTCTTATTAACTTATAAATAATGAAATAACTATTTTTGTTTACAAGGAAAAGGACTAAGGTTCATCGGAAGAGTAACGAAAATTTGACTTATTTACGATGACCAGACGTTTACACGCTACATCATGCTGACTGTTGCTTTTAAGAAGTCAGTTATCAGAAGCCATAGAACCCATCGAGATCAAGTCATTTCTCGCAACTTATCCACTTGATAGAGCGTTGTGTTCAAATCGGCAGTCAGAGACTATAAAAACCTGCAAATTAATGTCCGTATTATCACAGATTCTTCCTCATGGAACACCGCATGGTATTGTGTTTCTTTATTGAATCAATTCAACCCGATATACCGCTCCGTCATTTTAGTTCATTACCCTAAATAATCAGCCTTATATGTATATTATTTCATTGTTTCGTCACCTTCTAACTATCCACTTCCAACAAATTCTTCAAATCTCTGATAATTTGTTCTAAAAACAACAGTATTAAACAGTTTGAGCAAATAAACCCTGTATTCCCTCGATTCTGAAGACACACTAGATTATAAACTGTTAAATCGATACAATTTCAATATCTTAAAGGCGGTTGTTAACCTGTACTGTACTAGTTTCAAATACCAGCCGATTAAATAGCTTGCTTTAACACAACGTTTCCCACAACTTACAGTTGGATTGTACATCACGTTTCTATATCTTACATTGTCAAACCACTTCCGAGTTTTTATTGTATACAAAGTTTCTACAATTTACATTGCCATTCCATTTCTAAGTTTTATACAACGTTTCTACAAATTGTACTCATGCGATTGGTAGTGTCACCCGCCCCCACCTCCCAACTAAAGCTTCTTTTCCGATATTAATTTCACCCTAACATATTACAAAGGCATTATTACATAATTCTTGAAGTTTATAAAAAAAACCTTATTTTTTAGTGTTAATCTATATCAACAATTAACTCTTGGAACCTGGAGCTAGCCCGACATAAAACACCAGTCTCTTTAAGAATCTAAACGAATATAAAACGTAATTAAAACATCGCCAGGTTATACAGGATTATTTGAAAATTTATTATGCCCACGGGGGAGGTTCTAAATTAAGTAATCATTTTAATTTCTTTGTCTGCAATTTGCAAATATTGAAATTTATTTTCAGTTCAGAAAGGTTGTAGATATATATATATATATATGGTTTGTTTGTCGAAGTTTTAAAAATTAATAAGTACTCAATCTTTGATCGAAGAAAACATTAAGTGTCGTAACTAGCAAAAGAATCGACAAATTGTCATGTATTATACTCGAGGGAATATGGTTGTTGATCAAAGGGTTTATCGTTTTTACTTTCATATTAAACAGTTTCCCTAATATATTACAACTCAAACAAATTTCTAATGCTCGAAATCCATTTAGGCAAATTTTACTGAGATAGCTTTTGTTTCGAAAGGGATAGAGTGTTGATAAATATTGCCAAATTCTATTTCAAGCTGAAATTTGTCCTAAACTTCCTCAGCACATCTGAAATTTGATATTTCAAAGAGATGCTACGAAGGAAACTCAGGGACATGATGTTCGAAGTAGTTCGAAATTTCTGTTTCAAACGCTCAGAGTTGTGTGCATGAATATATTTAACAGAGAAAAACGAATAAAACTAACGTCTCAATTCACAGAATTTAGATACATGCAAAGCGAGCACAGTGATTCCCCTCCAGGGATTGACAGTCGGAATGTTTGAACTGAGCCTAACGAATAGAAACCATGACCTCGAATAACAAATCTAGATAAGAGTTGTGTTATTGATATGACACCAGAAGAAGAACAAATATGATGGAAATTTATTGAATTGGTCCCTTGGTGCCCACAAAGTCATTTCTAGATGTACGGTCATAATTGACAAGCTAACTGTAATAGCCATTGGGATGAACAAATTTCACCAGTTTGCTCCGTAGCATTATCTTTATTGGCTGACTAGTGTTTAATAGGCTAAGGGTTGGTTTATTGTTATATTTCATACGCTAGGTATAAAGATATTGTCTGGCTCTTATGCGATTTGTGATGTCACTTCCCCCAAATTTCATTGTTTTCAACTATGTGAAAAGTAGTATTTAATAAACCTAGAAGTAGTATATCTATATATCTTGTGTTTTGAAACGTAGTATATAATAAACCTAGAAGTAGTATATCTATATATCTTGTGTTTTGAAACGTAGTTTAAAATAAACCTAGAAGTAGTATATCTATATATCTTGTGTTTTGAAACGTAGTATATAATAAACCTAGAAGTAGTATATCTATATAATCATCTTGTGCTTTTAATGTTTATCTTTACAAAGATTATAAAGAAACTGTTAAGGATTAGTTGAAGTCAATTTAGCGCGGACCTTGAGAGTGAGCAATTAATATTGTATGTTATTTGATAGTGAAAGGATATGGACTATTATATTGTTATCATATTTAATTAAACACTTCTGAACATCACGAGATTAACTCTTATCAATCAGAATTATAATATCACAGTTCCATATCAACCAACGTTTGAGTTCATAAATAATTACGACGTTGATGGCGCATAGCAGCATTATCAGATGACCAGTTTATTGGATTGCACTCAGGCAAATATAGCCAATCAGATCCCTCGATATAAATATTGTATGGCTGATTGTTTACAGACGTTTTAAACGTCTAATATCGTCGTATAATCCAACCACATTGCTGCATTTGTAACTTTCATGATGCAAGAAAGGTGAAAACAAGGTATAAGATGAAGATAACCCCTGCCTTAGAATGTAATTAAATGATGCCTTACCTGTACTATTTGATTAAACAACTCTGTAATTAGCCGTTCTATAGCAGCGCTCTCTGTTTGATCCAAAATATGCAGAATATTACAGGTGTAGCCAGGTAGACTGTCCAGGACGGTAGGGACACATTCCCAATTATTCACTAAACTAACTATGGTACCTAGCGATTTCTCTGTTTCTTCTACATTTATTTTATCTGAAAATAGAAGGTTAACTTGTAAGCATTTTGTATTGAACTTTGATGACGTAAGGAGCAAGCAGCAGATACTATAGCATATAAAATTATAGTTTATTTTCATTGGGAGGCAAGTAGAACTCCGATAGAACGCGATTTAAAGAAATATCACGTCAGATCGTAGAGGAAAAATATACAAATAAAATCTGTGATCTACAGATTAATGAGATTTAAATATTGAATTTTGTCTATATTGAAAGTTCGTCCCTTGTGTGATGAAGATAATGAACTAGACTGATATAAACCATATTTAAAACATAATCAAGATACAGTTTCGTGTCATTATTTTCTCATTTATGTCAATGGTTTTAGGGGAAATTCATCGTCGGAATTAAAATAATCCCGAAGTTTCATTATTTCGTTTCGTATTTTCATAATTAATTTAGTTAAATGTATTTACAGTTTTTGGTCCAGTGTGTCTCACTTTTAGTTAATCTACATAAGTAATAAGAGTTTTGTCAAACAATTTGGTTGAGAATTTCATTAAAATTCTCGCAGACGGCGACCTTGATTCACTTGAGATCAGAACTCTTTTTGGGGATCGAGGTGATTTATGCGCTTCCATATAGCGATTTAGATCGCCGTATAGTGGAATGAGGGTGTACTTACAATTTAGTCATATTTAAGTTTCAAGTCTGTAGTAACTATACTTACTATATCTTTTTTTATAGTTTTTTTTTAAACTGAATGTTGTTCCTTTTTTGTGTTATTTAGGACAAAAAACCTGGTTTATTAGAACTATACAATGACGACTCTATCGACCAGTAATAATGGAGGAATCAATGTACTAAAGTTAATATGATAAATGTTTAGGTAGAATGGTCGGTATATCATCGATTATTCCATTTCAAACAATTATAACTGGTATTATTGTCGAACGTCGACCAGACTGGTGTGCTGTGGTTTCTAAGTTCATTGAAAGAGAACGAATCCCCAGCATATTTGACAATGGATAGAGGTTTTTTCTAAACGTTTGATAAGTTTCAGGACTTAAAAGCATTAAGCACCATTCATATTCAAGTGCGACCCTTGCACATTCAGTCAAACTAAGAGTATGTCTAATACCTAAAGACAATAGCGATATTGACGTCATGGTACGCTCACATAAGAAACTGTAACGTATGTTTTTTATGAATAATCATACGTAGTGTTGTATGGATACGTTTATTGACCTCGATTCTTGCTAGAACTATTTCATATTACAAAGGTATATCTAATTGACGCGATTCGTCTAGAATGATAATTGTAAAGGTGGAGACAATCTTATTTCCAAATTACAATAAATTACAATTATTTTTTTATGGATCTGGGCCAAGATTACAACCCAACCCAGAACGTATCAGACTTCTAACTATTCTAAGACGATTAGACAATACCCATTATCATGTTCTTCTTTCAAGGGACCATTTAGAATAATTTTAGCTGTTAGGTGCTTAGAGTTGATGGTCGTAACCATGCAAACTATTTGAATACTGTACTGAATATTTGTACGGTATACCTTTGAAGCGATATAAGATTCAATACAATTATACTTGTATTCCCCTTTAAGTGTATGTAGTGATATAAAACACTAAGCCTGGCAATTGTTTGTTTGAAAGAATTTGTCTACTTAAAATTCCAGGCGTCCTGAATGATGAATGAACTGGTGTTTTGAGTACAGTGGTATTTAAATCTTAATAATACCATCTATTGATCTTACCTGGAAACTGCGTCTTAGATTTACCTTCTTTTAAAATGCCATCATGATTCATTAGCCTAATCAGGTACAGAAAGAATTTGAATTCATGTCAAGTCGACTTATAAAATCGAAATATAGACTTTAACTCAAATATTTATTGAGAGCTGTAAAACTCAAGTTTATTGGGTCTGTTTGGTCAGTTTTATTGTTATATGTTGGTAAAACCTTTTCCACCACATCTGAATGGTGATGATTGTGTATTGGACCCATCTGATAATGAGTCAATTAGAACAGTCACCCACCGATTGTCTTTTGGTACACCTCTTTCCGTACCAATTCCCATTCTTTCTAACATGACCCTTACCTGCCCTAACCAATATGTAGGCTTTTACACAATCTAAGTATTGATCAGTTGATTTCTATCGTCTCTAGTATGAAAATCCCAATGTTACGGAACGAAAAATGTATTATCGTCCCACAATCTCACCCACGACCCACAGACTGCTATAATACATCATCTCCTCCCCCATACCTCCGCATATTACACACACTGCCATTGTACTCAATAAACTTTACTATTGACGATATCGCAATAATATCTAACGAGTTGAACATATCAATTAATTTCCACTACAGCCATGATTATATCAGCCAGTTGTGTCAACAGTTTATATCAACTGGTATATATCAGGACAGTATCAATATATAAACACTGACCGTGGTATCATTAAATACACACAACGACATTCACATCAACTTTATGGCCATCGAATATTTTTCATAGAAGCAAGATCGAGGTATCTATAAATAGTCAAGGTCTATTCAGAATAGATTTACGATTCTCAGAAGGTCGAGCAATGGAAATGAAGCAACTAGGTCGACAGACACCATGGATTCACGAAATCTATCTTCTTATACCCATACATTCTTTTGATCAATTGCGAACCAGACGTCGCATTTTATTTCAGAAAAGCATTACAGATATCTAATAAGGGATACAACTAGACGAGAAATCGTCAAATGAAACGACGTTTTCCTCCCACAAATAGTTGTCGTAATGCAACGAAAGTAACAAAACCTAGGTTGCTTAAATATGCGTCAATAGTTATCTTTACCAATTACAAAAAACACTCCATTAAACTATTGGAATAGAACACAACAGAATGCTTAGATCAACTAGAGTGATAAGGCATAAATAAAAATCAATAATCTAAATGTAACATTAATCAATTAGTTTCAATCTGTACAATTTAACTAGGTTTTTGTCATAAGTGTACCTTGTACATATACAAGATACATATACGAATCACACATATACGTAGTCGACAACCGTTTTTAAATATTTTACACATACTTTTGTCTTAGTTTTTTGATGGTCAACGACGTGGAATTAGAACGATTATCCTTACACATTAACAGATGGGTCGACTATTGAGTGAATATGATATTCCCGAATATACAGGACTCACTTTCAAAGACCTTACCGACTGCTATTACAGTGCGTCCTTAAAGAACAATCTATCTGTGACCTGTGTGACCCTAGCAAGCTGGTTTAGACAGAAAGATAAACCGATAATTAAATGGTATATTAGAGTCAGTTAATCAATAATACAATATATCAATACTATAGAGTAAACATAAATATTTCAAGGTCTTTGGTTATCAAGGGTTCATTCCCTTTGTATTCGGCGGTGACATTATTCTTTTGAGAATACCTAACGATTTAAAATATTTTTCTGAATGTACAGCATCGTCGGTTTAGAATGTTAGATGTCATTTGCTTCGTTGCTCCAAACTAATAGTGTTGGTAGTTATAATCTTGGAGGTCGAATGGAAGTACGATAACCAGGAAAAAGTCATCTTTCCTCATTATTCAAGTCGATTTGCTGTAAAGAGGAACCGTAAAGTTCATTTTCCTCATCAGTCAGTCAACCCTGCTGTAAATGGGTACAGATTATCTGGGAATATAAATTTTCCAAGAGGTTTAGCTAAGGACCAGATCAGGTGGTTTAGTACTTTGTAAAAAAAGGTTTTTTTTTTCGAAATTATATAAAGTCACAGATATACACTGTCCGGTGTTGTTACTCTTTTTGAATAAGTTTCACAATTTCTTACACTTACATTCTATTTGATAAAACCCTGTCTATATCTCGATAGAAACTAATGATATTTCATGCTTAAGGAGTCCACCTCTAAACAATCATTACTTCTAGTACATAATTGTTTTGTTGTACATATTCTTTCAAGGAAGAATGATCGACAAAATATTCTCCAACTTAATGGCCATTACCGGAAAGAAAAATATGACGAAGATAAAAACTGAAATAGATTATTTTTCAAGAGATATGATATCGATCATAAAATGTGCATTGTGATTGACCTATATTGCATACAGCACCAAGGGGAACTTGACGTTAATGGAGGCACAAAGAAATCAGCTTCCGGTATAGTTACATGAATTGAAATTGATTACAGAGCAAGGAAAGGAAATGTCAGAAAATGATAAAATAAAATGAAGACAGCCTTTGACCATCTTAAGATTTGGAAGTTCTTTGGAATAAGATGAGTTTTACATTCAACTGCGAGACAATGTTAAAGCCAATGAGTTGCTTTTGGGCATGTAAATTTTTAAAAAATGTGTATTGTGTTCAAATGTTCCGGAGTATTATGTTAGAAAGGACAATTTCAAAATTACAGCGTTCCCTTTTTAGGTCGCACACAAGAGCAGTTTCATATTTAATGCTAGAATGGCGGCTCATAGGCAAAGAGAACTATTCCAGTTCATTGTTAGTTTTCTCCCATCAACACTTCCACGAACACACACATAACGCCCACTAATTACCTTGATAGAAAGTGGGCGAGGTGATGAGGTAATACTTGCTGATGAACAATCGGTAATTGGACCAATAATTCTGATTCCGAAAGGTTATTTGTAATGGTAATTAAGGACAGTGATTATTTTTCCTTTTCTTTCTATTATTGAAATTTCATTATCTTTCTAATAACACACTGGAAGTCATATATTGTAGACTCTGTCATTAGGCAGTTATACCGACCTGTGGGAACTGCAGTCAGAAATATCTTAACATTACGCTTATTCTGAACGAAATCATCTTAAAAGTATTGTTTTGACTATTACACAGGTCTGGGAGTCGCGATGCGATGTCATATTGTGGAAAAACTTAAGGTCCAGGGTTAAATATGAGCAAGGTAATACCTTCAACAAAAAACATTGTTAAACCTCATCTCCCCCTTTCAGGTATGTAGGTTGAAAGTATATATTATATATGGGTTTAAAATGAAAATTGCACACAAAAACGTAGTTCACAACCAGTTTAAATCTATTCCTCAACTTGATGACTCGGATTTTTATCCAGCTTAAACGTTCGTATTTGTTATTTCCGTGTAAGAACCATATACGTACTTCCGTATGACTTGGAAGGGCTGACATGATAAAATTCTTTCGGACGAGACAATAAACCCTCAAGAAATGATTTCCGTTTGTGACCATCTTAACGGATGCATCTATACAAAACATTTTCATGGCATTGCAGATTGATTGTTTCAGCTTATATCACGCCAATGGTCATTAACGGTCGTCGCTCGGGACAATGAGTTCAAAGAATTATATATATCAAGTCTCTTTGCTCTGGTTTATTTGTTGTCCACTATACATCTTTTCTTTACTCTAGAGTGTATGGTCATTTTGTATGCTCTCTATAAGTAATCGACTAGTTTATAATACACCCACTAGGTTTGTTTAGAATGTCAACTAATTAGCAGTAACCTTACTTTGCTCAGTCTAAATTATTCAAAGGTAATACACCTTGACATTATAAAGGCACTTTTTGTATCACTGAAGGTTGTGATTTGATTGGATTGTACGGTATCTGATACAACCAATCGGAGATTTCACATTTCAACAGTTGACTTTTTCAGTCCCGTTAACAGTCTTGCTTTCGAGGGCTGTGATTGGCTGTATTCCTCAACAACACAATCCAATCAAATAACTCCATAATATAAATCCTGTGATAAAACATCCTTTATTATGATATGTTTCCTAATATGAAATGTCCATTTGCTGCTACCAATGCCATTTCAATTAGCTTTGATATCGGGTTCATTTTACCATTCAGCTCGTTAGTCATTGTAATATTCACCCCTAGTTCCTTGTTAAGTATTGTTGGAAACGTGTCTGCAGAATGAGATCGACTCTAGTCAGCCAATAACCCGGATGTATGAATATGATTGACTGATTGGAGCAGGATTTCCTCGTTATTATTTATTGATATAAAACACAATCAAACTTCACTTGTCAATATCTTAGAGTTGTCATAAATCACGAGAGAACGAGTGTGTTTAAATCATTATACTAATACGGAAGTAACGGAATTGAAAGTCCTGAAATTCTTTAAAATTATACGGTGGCGGCTAATTTGCTATGGATTCTTAACTTGCATTACGTTTGCGTTGAAAGGGGGACATTTTCTCACCCTTTTGCACACTACGTTACACTACTTATTTATTTTTTAGATTGGTGTTCTAGTATTTTCACAATGTCAAACTATTACATACTGCGTCTAATACCTTGACTTCCTTGGTCTATTTTTCTATACGACCTCCCGACAAAGAGTCTGTCATCCATAAGCCATAATGTTTACAGACTTTATGTCGAGCTATCTGATTTGCTGTAATCACTAGCGTACTATCAAATCAAATCCTTGCATTCCACGAAACACGAAAAGAGCCAAATGTATTCAAGGTATTAGACGCGATATCTTATAGCTTAATATTCTGAAGATGCTAGAATACTAATCACACCGATGTGTTAGTTTAACTCATTAATGCAATGCCCAAAAACAAAAATGTCCACTTTCAGTGCAAATGGTCCATCCACTGGAGCACTGCAATATATTCAGCTGTACGAAATCTTCCAAGAAATGCTGAATTCATCCAACACCATCTCTATGAAGGTCTACTTGCTAATATTATTCCGCTACATTGTAATACAAGCCACCTCTACCTTCTTGACGGTAGGACTAAACCATGGTCTGATCTTCAGACAGTTCGAACATACACTCCAGTCAGCGCTTGTCAATTATATATACATAGTTAAATACATCTTAGACGATTAGATTGTCTCCACGGCAGAACATTTACATCTCGAATCATTCACCTTCTCAAGTTATTCATTATAGTCCAGACAGATTCCAATTGGTCCTCTTTCCATATGTAACAATAGATTAGAAAGTGTGTTTGTCAGTGTAAGAGGATGTGTGGGGTGTAGGGCGTGATGATGGTGATATAATGCCGGGTTTGCAGTGAGATACTGTGGCTTAGTGAGTTAATCGCTTGCTCGCTAACCTGAAGGTCCAGGGTTCGATTCCCGTTGAGATGAACTTCCGGATATTTCAGCCCGGTTTCCCCTTGTCAGTGATACAAGTTTGAGGGATTGACATGGAAAGAGTGTCTAGTCGGTCGGATGGGAAGTAAACCGAGGCACCGTATGCTTTGCAAGTTAATCACAAGACAGTTGGAAATTGCAAAAAACGATTGGGCTTATGTTGCAGCCCTGGCAAAAGTTTCCTCACAATACTTCATAAGCCCATAAGACACAGAAGATTAGGACGTAAAATTCCATTAATTTCATTTCATTTTTGCCTCGGGAGAGGAATGCCCTCCCCCCCTCCCCTTCCCTTTAGTTGAAAAATCACTGTTGATGATCGGACATTGACATGGAGAGCTGAAGATTGATAAGAGAGGTAGTGGATGAAGACGTTAATTGGAAGACAAAACTAGGTTCCGATTAAACAATAATTTTATGTCTCGCCACTTCATATCTTATATTCAATATAATTACCACATAATATCTCATATCAGACTGCATTCATATTTCTTATACAAACATATTTAGTCTGACACAAAGGGCAAGTTCTTGAAATATACACTAGTCTCAAAATCTCCAATGCTTAAAGGATACCCTACTCTCAAAACCTCTAATGCTTAAAGGATACCCTAGTCTCAAAATCTCTAATGCTTAAATGGTTCTCTTGTCTCAAAATCTCCAATGCTTAAAGGATACCCTAGCCTCAAAATCTCTAATGCTTAAAGGATACCCTAGTCTCAAAATCTTTAATGCTTAAAGGATACCATAGTCTCAAAATCTCAATCTCAAACTTAGTTTAAATCCAATAAAATATGAGCATAGCATTCGGAGCTTATTTTAATGTGTTAAAACCGACGAACGATTCACTTTAATAGCCATTGGAACTGTAATGTGCACTAGAGCTCGTCTGATTAAGAAAACAAAGGAGATGAACAACATGTAGTGTATCGGAAGTAGAAACATCTCACATCCTGGTGGAATCCCGTGGATCAACAACCAAGAAAAACTTTCTATTTGTAGTCGTGATTTGAACCAATCGCACCACCGCTCCGTCTGTTAAACCGGAACATAGTTAGATATCTAAACTTCCGCTATAGAACAACAACCAATCATATGAAGTGGTTGATTGTTTAACCGGAAGTCTATTTCTGCGAGACAGTGATCTGTATTAAGTGGAATCAAGATGGCGTCGTGTGTTTGATTGATGGTTGTTTGAGTAGAATAGAATGTCTTACTCATAATCGCGACTTTTCTTATAATCTCTCAGCTCTAGCCAGAGAAAACCTTGACTGTACGAAAATTGTTGTTTTTGATTATGAATAGTAATCTGGAGATTTAATCACCGTGTTAAATGTCCCTCATTACACACCACACTGCCATCCTTAGTTTCAGCCAGAAGTGAATTGAAACATTAGAAAGGAATAGGTTTAAATAATATTCCTTTTCCAGATACTGATATTGAGTTTGCAAAGCACGCCAGTAAGCAAAACATCTAGCAAAATGTCCTCACTGCAAACTGCTAGGCCAATTTTCATTTTGAGGAGTATGCTATTGCTCAAAGCCACCTAACAAAATTTGCCTAATAGTACCCTAAACAAAGTTACATGTCATCATAATCTTACAGAGCATTTTTAAAAAATATTTCACGATTTTTTTAGCAATTCTGTCTGAAGTGAAATACATGGATGTTTTACAAGAAAGACGAATGTATAAGAATATGCTTAACAATGTCATTGAAGCATCATTATCTTTTTATAGTTCTTTGCTTAATATTTCATGATGTTTATTCTTTTTTTTTACAATTCTGTCTGAAGTGGTTCAATGGATGTTTTGACATAAAAAAAGAATGTTCATTTTTATATGAACATGTTATACACTGACCTTGGAACGCGCAAATAAGGGCATACAATATCATTTCGATTCTCATTAATTTTCGTTTCCGGGATATTCCACGATTTTTTTTGTACAATTCCATCTAAGAGTGGATTCAATGGAAGTTTTGATACAACGTACAAGAATGTATATATGAATATGTTACACGCTACTTGCGATCAAACAAAAAAGGGCGTACAATGTCATTTCGATTCTCATTAATTTTCGTTTCCGGGATATTCCACGATTTTTTTGTACAATTCCATCTAAGATTGGATTCAATGGAAGTTTTGATACAACGTACAAGAATGTATATATGAATATGCTATACGCCGACTTGCGAACAAGCAAATTAGGGCATACAATGTCATTTCGATTCTCATTAATTTTCGTTTCCGGGATATTCCACGATTTTTTTGTACAATTCCATCTAAGATTGGATTCAATGGAAGTTTTGATACAACGTACAAGAATGTATATATGAATATGCTATACGCCGACTTGCGAACAAGCAAATTAATTAATTTTCGTTTCCGGGATATTCCACGATTTTTTTGTACAATTCCATCTAAGATTGGATTCAATGGAAGTTTTGATACAACGAACAAGAATGATACATGAATATGCTATTTACATTGGCACTATATCAATATAATCCTCTTGAAAATTCATCGACCATCTTGGTCGATCAACATCCTAATTAATTAAACCTTTGGGCTCTTTTTCATGAAAATATAATGTTGATAAATATTCTTTATATTATCAAATTCCTTCGAGGAAATCGATTGCGAGGTCGTACGATATTTCTTAGATCAATAGGTTGCCTTGTAACCTTTTTACAAATTGGTATTTTCATATGTTCATTACATTTGTCTTTATCTCTTTCAACGCCTGCGTGGCGCAACGGGTCGATAACCCTTGATGGAATAGCTCCATTAGTATTGTTTATCACATTGTCATGTACCCCTCTTGTAACACCTCTGTAAAATCGACTTGTTGTTTGTAGGACAATCCTGACAATGACCAGTTTAGAGATTCGACTTAATTCAGATTGCAACGAGTAGCATCTGTGACATCAATCTGAATTATCATTGTCAACCACTTATATTATTCTGAATCAGTTCCTACCAAAAAAAAAAACTTTAGTAAAGAGCCATGGAGTAGGGTAGAGTAAGGTGGGGTTGGCAGGGGCTGTAGCTAAAGAAGAAGAAATCTGTGTCCCCCCTAAAATGCTAGATGACGTGAATAACTTTAGTTATTACTAAGACACCTTCAAAGGATTTTGACCCCCTACCCTATGAGAACTTTTCCTGGGCCTGAGGGTAGTGTACGGTTAGTTTGCTTGAATTACTCGCTTACTGTAAATAGTTGCTTAAACTATTTGAAGCCTGCCCGGAAGTAATCCCTAGAGTCTCCCATTGTCCAGTTACATTTATTATAATCATCATGTTATTGTCACCCTGCCCACACGATAAATCAAATTCTATATCACATAGGATAATACGTCAGTCTGGATCTACAGACTATATTCCGTTTACAATAGATCTTGTCTTCCGACATTAGCCGCTGACAAATACTAGACAATACCATAATACTGAGTAAGTTATATTCAATATCGACAGGACAATATAAAGCCGTGTTTTCCATTATCACATTTACAATATAACCATTATAACATCGACGGGTCATATAACAAATTGTGCTATACTTAATACAAAATACATGCCCAACCCTCATCTGAGTAGGACGTAAAACTCCATTTCTTTATATTTCCCAATCCTCATCTTTATCGCCAGTATGTAATTAATGGTCGTTGCTGATGTCGTTAATGATGAGTGGCATGCCAGCCCTTCAGGGACACATGATGCCACCGTGTGACTATGTTGGACACTAATCCTTGTATGTGGTCGACACGTTTTTCGGATTCTCGTACTCGGACAAGTAAAGATTTCCAATATAGACAAATTTAATTATATATCAAACTTTCTGTTCACCCAATAAACCTCTCTACTCTGAAAACAATTTATAAGAGTTTTGATACCATTGACATTTCCCGTTTGACAAATGACTTTGTTAAAAGATCAATAAACTTTTAATCGAAGTCCTACTTTCGCTTTATGATATAAATAGCTAATATCTTCCAACAGCACTTTCGTTACCCTACAGAAAAAGCGTACTAATAGGCATTAAAATTGACGGAAAATATCAAATCATAGACAAATTGACATGAATCTTCCGGATAATTGCTTTCCTTCAAATCACCCTTCCGCCACAAACAATATAGAGTCATATACACACTGATTTATAGCGTTCACATAACTAAAAGGTTCATAGTAACAAAGGCAATTAAATAGTTTTTCGTAGAGAAATTGTGTTAATATACAAGTGATTACTGGTACCACATCAATGATTCTTTCGTTATCTAGGTGAAGTAAGTGTTAATGATATAAACGCGAGTTTTACGTCCGAATCTAGAGAATAGATAGAGCTAGTATGAAAAAGTCATATTTATGCCATTTACTTAGTTTTATGAATGCTTCTTTTACTTGTAGTAACAGCTAACTTCTCTGACAGAAGTTTAGGCATGGTTGCTCATTGCTATCGTGTCACAATCTGCTAGCTAGTTGGACGACTATATTTCGTTTGATCAATTGTTGCTCATTGCTATCGTGTCACAATCTGCTAGCTAGATGGACGACGCGATATTTCGTTTGATCAATGGTAGCTCATTGCTATCGTGTCAGAATATGCTAGCTAGTTGGACGACGCGATATTTAGTTTGATCAATGGTTGCTCAATGATATCGTGTGACAGTCTGCTAGCTAGTTGGGCGACGCTATATTTCGTTTGATCAATGGTTGCTCATTGCTATCGTGTCACAATCTGCTAGCTAGTTGGACGCGATATTTCGTATATCAATGGGTAGATATGGAACAAAATCAGGCAACTAGAACAAGGGAATCGTAGTATTTTGTTTCCTGTATACATGTATATGTAGGTAAACTATTTGACACTAGTACTGTGTTTAAACAACGATTAGTTAGCATGAAACAGATGGTGGTCTAACTCCGTCATATTTATTGGGTTTTTTTATCACGATAGTCGGAGGTTGTGGTGGTAGATATCGCAGACTAGGCGATAGCCGATTTATCAAAAATAAATAAAACCCATTCTACCAACCGAACCATTTCAGTCAACTAGAAATACAGTATGGCTCGAAAATTGTGGGGACAATCGATGACGTCAATTTTACGAATCAGTTTTTTAAAAATGAATCGAAACAGATAAGTTATTAGTACAAAAAGAATATCAAATTGAATACTGACATGCCCCTGTGGTGGATCTCAGTACAAATTTCTGATATCTCTTACAATCATGGTGTTTATCGCATCTCTTTTTTCAAGTAGGCCTACTTTGATTTCAGACTGGCTGAGAGCATTGTACAACACAATAAAGATAATGATATCACAGTTATTGGGTACAAATTCTTACTCTGTCTTCATCTTTCTCGATCTAGAGTGAAATTAACGATTTCTATAGGAAAGTAAGCTTCATAATAAACATAACCTTAATTGAATTTATCAAGATTGTTTAAATATTTATAATGTGGAGAAATTCCTCGACTATCTTCACTCACTGATCAACTCTATGATGTTCATCCGGTCCACTACCATATGGTTCTTATACAATCATCCAATAAAACGGCATATTGTGCTATATTGTACATAACCAATGAAACAAAGAAAGCAAAGAAACAACTATATTTTACAAGGATAACGACTTAGGTTCACAAGTCCGGCGTGACAGGGATCCTTTCTACCAGCTGGTCCTTGGCCAAACAAATCTCTTGGTATTGGTCTTTCCCAAGATTATCCGTACCTAATTTCAACTGGGTGTACTGGAATTATCAGTGCAGATGTCTTTTTCAAGGTCATCGGACTTTCACACGCCGATCGAGATTAGAACTCACGTCCGACA
Organism: Nipponacmea schrenckii; assembly: GCA_030562195.1. Taxonomy (NCBI): domain Eukaryota; kingdom Metazoa; phylum Mollusca; class Gastropoda; family Lottiidae; genus Nipponacmea; species Nipponacmea schrenckii. Next base: position 31,603,101 of record JAUJPP010000007.1, read on the forward strand.
TGTTCAATGTATCTAAGCAAATAACATGACGTAAAGAACCAACGCTCTAACCACTGTGCTATAGAACCCTACAAAAACCCCAAAGAAAATCTTGCATTTTTATTCGCGGAAATGGACCCATATTCCAAAATTCCGTTTGCAAGTATTTATTATTTATTTGGAAAAGGTCAATACAATACGTATGTTTGACTTTTCATTAAACAACGTGACATGACATATAGTTTCAGGTTGTACAACACTTTGTAAAGAATATGGTTGTACTGTACTACAAGCTAGTCATCAATACCCTGTAATATTTAGATTGAATTGGCTACAAAAAAAGCCCCAATCATACAGCTAAAATATGTAACTAGATGTAACAGTCAAATTTTTGCGTTTTGCAAGTTTGTTTCCAATGAAACTTAAGTAACCACTATCTTATATGCTTAAATTCTGAATTAAGAAACCGTTCTATCGATCTGCTGTTAATAAGTGCTACAAACGCCAAAATAATATATCTAACTTCAAATTCCTTTCAATGCATTAGGTATTTTCAGAGTTACGACTTCTCTCACCGTCAAACCAAGCACAAAACACGCCATTTAGGAACAAAATTGATATGCAATTTTTGCAGTAATGGATTTTGATACTTTCAATCCAAGCGCTAAACACGTAATAAAAGCCCAATCAATGCAACCAGGCTTAAGGAGTGCCCCGTGTATGTCAACCAGTTGCAAAACATGTCCCTTTATATCAGAAAATCATTATTTTCTAAGTAACTCTACGAATAAAAGATACCCGATCCAAGAGCACCTTACATGTGAAAACTCGAATGTAATATACTTAATTTCATGTAAAAAATGTCCCAAACAATATATCGGGGAAACAAAGAACAAATTACGCACTCGTCTTAATGCTCACTGATTAGATATTAAATCAAAAAAAGACAAGCCTGTTTCTAATCATTTCAATCTTGACGACCATTCACTTGAAGATCGGATCCTAACCCTAATTGAGCGCATAGAAATCGACTTGCCCGAAGATGAAACTACCAAATTCCGTCAATCTATAGAAGCCCATTGGATTGAAATATTAAATACAGCAAGACCCATAAGACTTAATATTCACCACAGTGTAGGCATAGCACCCTTTGTAGTCCCCTTCAATACAACCAGTAATAAAGCAAGCAAGATAGTTCAAACCCATTATAAGAGTCCTCAAGAGAAATTTCCTCATGTCTATAAACAGAAAATGATAGTGGCATATTCAAAAAATCAGAACTTAAATGATTAAATTTTAGCAAACTAAAAACAATCTGTACCCAGGTATTATACTTCTCGCCCACTGGGCGAGTTATTTTTTTCTAATTTCAGATCAGAAGGGAAGAAAACCATCCAACAGATTCAGATCCCCATATCTCAATAAAATATTTGTTCCACCCTAGGCCTGTACACCTGGGAGATTCAATCCCGCCCTTCCTCTAAAAGTAATTAGAAAACCCGTGGATGTGTAGTTGTGCTCTTATTACAATTATTAAAAATTACAATGATGTATCGATTGACGGGACATATTAGGTCAAAATCGTGATATATTCACTAGACCAGTAGGAGGGGACATTATTAGAGCACCCCCGGGGAATTCCACCCAAAACAAACATTGGATAGCAATGAATACATGACATTAATAAAACGGTTGACAATTCAATTAGGTTGAATCGTGATGATATTTTAACGGAATATTGGTTTATGTAGGTGGAAATGATGCAATACGTGTCGGTATGATGGAACTGGGGTAATCATTAAATGTAAGGGAGAGCATGAAGGGGATGGGAGGGGGAGGCTGAGAAGTAATGCAATACGTGTCCGTATGATGGAACTGGGGTAACTATTAAAAAATAACTGAGAAGGGGATAAAAACGATTTTATACGTGGCGGTATGATAGAAGTGGCTAACTATTTGAAGTAACTAGAGTGGGGGTAGGGATAAAAAAAGATGTTATACGTGTTGGAATGATGGAACCGGGGAAACAATTAAATGTAGGGGAAGGGGTGATGCTTGTTTGTATTGTTTGTCGGAATGTCGGAACTAAGATAGTGACTGAAAGAAAGTCAAAGTGGGCGAGGAAGGGGAGGGGTGGTGTGCGTGTTGGGACTGGAATGCTGTTGAAAGAAGGCCGGGATGGATTTCTGGTGACATATTATGAGGTATAACGTCGGGTAGAGATTAGGGACTGTGAGTTGACTGTTCGGTGGAGCTGAAGCAATACTATTATTTTTGAACCCTAAAAGTCATGCCGAGTTGACAAACCAAGCCAAATACGCAGTAAAAGAGCATCGAGCACTCTGTAAATTACAAACTGATAGGGTTTAATCTGAACCAGGAAGTAAGTCGCACGAATTATGGAAAGTTACGAAATACTCGTCAAGACTGAGTTAAGAGGCTTATGGTAAGTCAGGTGATTTTCCAACTGGTCTAAATGAAAGTAGGCCAATGATAAATTGGTTATTGAGAAATACCTCTCGAGTTAACCTGATAATAACAGCGGCTGTAATGTGGAGGAGAACGTCAAAGTGATCTCTTGGGACTTACACTTGATTTGAGTCATAGCAGAAATACATAAAACTGTGTTCAAAGCGAAGCGTAAAATATTAGAGCATCTAGACCACTTCCGACTAACTGCGGCCTTTCTTGACATTAAGCTGGGGGTTTTCAACCTAGAGGTAATTTTGTCTAAATGATGTGGGGGGAGGGGGAAGGGGTGCTAAGTAGCCTAGCATAGAATTTTTCGACAATTACAATTAAAGTAGTTTTATTCAGCCAGGCTACACACTTCGATATAATAAATATTGCAGGGGAAACCTAAGGTAAATTCATGAAATCTATTTAGGGGAGGGGGTACTGCATTATTACCCCCTACACCATACTCCCTCACACAATACCCTAACACCCCTACCACCAATCCACCATCCACAAATAGAAAGATTCCACGCATGATACATCACCACAGTACACTAATGAGTTCAATAACTTTATATATCTACATAACATTTAGATATTCTAGGCAATAAAAACAATGATAACGTACTGAATGTACTTATTGATTAGCAACTAGAAATAATAATACTGATAAACAACTATATTATTCTTTCTTATATACATCGTTTCTACAGTTTACATTGTCGCTCTCAGTTTATCTTGCATATGACTTTTGAGTTTTTATTGTTCATAATGTTTCGACATTTTACATAGACGCGATCAGTTGATCTTAAATGACTTTTGAGTTTTTATTGTAAACAAGGTTTCGACATTTTACATTGTCGCTATCAGTTTATCTTGAATATGATTTTTGAGTTTTTATTGTTCATAACGTTTCAACATTTTACATTGTCGCCATCAGTTTATCTGGAATATAAACTTGAAGCTTTTATCGTAGACAAAGTTTCAACACTTTGCAGTTTCACCATCAGTCGTAAATTACAATATTGGGTTTTATTGTAGACAACGTTTCAACAATTTAAATCATCATCATTTTTAAACTACAATATTTGGTTTTATTGTTCACAACGTTTCAACAATTTACATTGTTGGGTCAAGAAACTCAAGAATCAAATACGTCTGGTTCAGTTTGACCACAAAATCTCTCAGCACTAGCCAGTTGGACATCTGTCTGGATGCATTTGGTTCTTATAAAATGATTATTTCCTTTGTACCAGTTTCGTGTAATATTCTCAAATAATAGTCGAGGACAAGATCCTTTAGTTCATTAGAGCTAACCACACGCTTATTTCCTTATACGACAGGACATGATCCGATATCACTTGATAACACTGTCTTGATACACAAGAAGATGAAAATATTTTAAACCAAAGAATCCGCTATAAATATTAAATAAGGAGTCATTCCAACTATAAATAGATAATGCCTATAGAAATTACAGGTACACATGGAACTCTCAGACAGTAAACTATATATAGACACATCTATTCTTTCAACTTTATCACCGCTTATAGAAAACTTGTTGAAAAAAATGGATTTTTTATTCAACATCTATTAGGTTTCTTGTCCTCAAGTCTTAAAGTTTATAATATCATCCTTATTGAATATTACCATAGATTTAACTTTACTAATATCCATCACTTGACTTAATTGCGATAACCTTGCTTGTATCTCGAAATGATTTGATAGTTTCTAGCGAAAACACCTGTGCATCACGTCTGAGGACGACATCACACCCATAAAGCACGTCTGAGGACGACATCACACCTAAAATCACGTCTGAGGACGACACCACACCCAAAATAGCTTCCGAAGACGACATTATTACACCCCAAATCACGTCTGAAGACGACACCACACCCGTACATCACGTCTGAGGACGACATCACACCCGTAAATCACGTCTGAAGATGACATTACAACCGTAAATCACGTCTGAAGATGACATTACATCCGTAAATCACGTCTGAGGATGACATTACACCCGTAAATCACGTCTGAAGAACTATAAGTGTAAGATCAGTACGGCTTGTGTGTACAAGTAAGGTGTGAACGATGAACAGTTCACTTGATATAGGCCAGGTAGAACATTTCATTTCAATGTACAAGTTCATATTTACTAGAACACCATGTAACAAATCGTGTAACCCTCTTTAATCGCGGAAAATGGTTTGTATGAAACACAGTTTCTTACCTAAAATTTGAATTTATGCGGTTAAAGCTGTCAAAAAACAAGGGCAATAAGCAGATTTTCAGTGTAATAACCATTAAATGTGTCATTCCCAACTGTCACCTTTGATTAATGATACAGAGAGTTATTTTCTACAACATGGCACCTACAATGTCCTGATCATTACACAGGGAATATTATCATGTCCATACTCTGATCAAAATTCATAATCATAGGTCAATACCTGACAAACTTAATGAGATAAAACTTTCCCGTGTCATTAGACATTGGAATGATAAAGCCAGGTGAGGGCGTGCATGACATCAATTACTCTAGTTGTCTCGCATTATCAGGAATGAAGCTTACAGAAAAATGCATAGGGACAAATGTATATTATAGTAGGCTTCGGATCACAGCCCGTACGTATACGAGAACGCGTCTAATCAAGTTACCGGAATCAGGACAAGAAGATGAACATTTTTTCTAAAGGCGTGACCTCGCCGAATTAGTGTTCTATACCGGAAAATATCATGTCCCTTTACATCCTTCGACTTATTTAGTCTGGCGTTGTAATTTAATGGACTCTAATTAGAATCAAGTTATGGATGAAGCTATTCATTTCGTGGACGTGAAACATACCTAGTACAATCTTTTAAAATGAACTAAAACGGAGTGCTTATCTTTACTATTTAACGCCATGCAGTTTGCAATGAGGAAAATTTTGCAACTGGAATTACATCGAACGGGGAATAAGAACGAACTAAATAAAAACGTGGGAATTTCCTGAGTAACCATATGAACAAGTTAGATTAGCTTTATTATATATCTATAAGTTTGTATGAAATTAGGGTTGGCTTAATTCAGGCATTTATAAGTTAATTATATTCGCTGGAGCATCGATAGCTACACTTAATCTGATTCAACTAGAGATCTTGATGTTTCGTTTCATATTTTATTGAAGAATAATACACTTGATCACCATAATCCAACAACTTTCCACTTTTGTGTTAAATGTTGGATTTATACCCAATAGAATTACAAGTTGTCATACTTAATGTAGACTGTTCACAAATAACGAGGTTAGACAATACAATTACATGTTCAACAATTTATATTCCTCATGTGCAATAGGGTTCTTTTATTGAACAGAGCTGTTGGATATGAAGTGACCTAGAACGGGAGATGCATAGCAATTTTGTCAGATCCGGGAGTCACCTGAAATTTTGAGTCATCTGCTAAATAAAAATATGAAACGATGCAACAAAATGTAGGCTTAATCTGAATTGAGTTGTATGGATTTATAATCAAACCATACGAAACTATACGTATTATTCTCCCATGGAAAAAACACACGAACGTAGTTCACCGGCATTTTGAATCAATATCTCGACTAGATAGGTCGATTTTTAAACACTTTTCAACAAAGCAAATCATTCACAACCATAATAAATCTTGCATGTTATTAGCACGTAAGAACCATGCACAGTTTCACATGACATAGAAAGGAAACATCAAAATTTGCATTATAATTTGCATATTTTAGCTTCAACACAGCGTGGCAGGTAGACAATGCAATCGATTTTGTACAAATTGTGAAGGTGAAATAATGAATTAAAATCAAACTTTACCTGTTCCCGATACAGAGACCCCATCAGTAGAAAAATAATCCATTCCATACGCATTCCTAAATTATACAAACTTTACACATAACAGGACTCCAGTGGGAGAGTTGGTAATAACACATCACTGTAACGATTACATCGAAACAGATGGTTTGATTGACACGTAAAACAACTAATTAAAAATTAATCCACTTTCTTAATTAAGAGTCTACACCCTGAAATAATCCACAAGTTTGGAACATAGTGTACTCTAACGTTATCCAACCATAATCATTGGATCAATCAGTTTCACTCAGTGAACATAAATGAAATTATACAGGTATTGATCAAGAATGTAAAAAAAAAAAAAAAAAGAACGATCGAACAAGCCTGGTCAATGCTTTCGGGACGAGACTTAGGTCAGAAGTTCGTGTAAAGTTATGACTACTGACAGTGTCGATATTTTCAATTTTCCGTTTAATAAACTACAGCAATTGAAATGCGCTTGTCCAGTACTTTCGAGCAGTTTTGTCCGTGCGTGTTTCAATTTGATTTGTTTGACCAGTAAGTTATGTCTACAACAAGTATCGGTGTACCAAATGAGCAGTATTCCTATACATGAATAGGATCATTCTGGTGTAAGCTATTTTTCTTTCGAAGCTAAGTTACTTTCCTGTTGAACAAAGGGTTCTTATATCCTCTAACAGTGTTGTTTTGTTACAAAAAACGTTTTCTTACTATATATTTTTATAGTAAGCAACAAAAAATGTTCAATCAATTAACAGTACTATGTATAAAGTACGATTTAGTCACACAGATCAAACTGACCTTTTGTTCCGGTTACTGCATCAGAAAATACAATATGTTACGAACTAGAATATCTCAGGTCAAAGGTCACAATATATACATATTCAATATTGCTAATTATCCTTACAAAATGCTCAATCCTAGATAAACCTGCTATGATGTTATCGCTTCCAACATATTTGATAAGATATATTTGTTTACATCCTCTGCACTATTATTTGAACAATTAGATAATTAAATAGCGAATTTTATTGATTCTTTGTCTTTTTAAACCATTACAGAAATCACCAAGAAATCTGTACTTTAGAAACCATACACAATTGAAAAGATGCTAATTTCCGAAAATATTTCTTCATTTATTAAGGCAAAAGAAAAATTAAAAAAATCAATTTGGATAGGTCACTAAAACGAGACAATTTTGGCACAACACTATTATACCAGTTATATAATATACGATGCACAATACAAGTTATCCATTCAAATTTCACTAATCTCGATCACTGATCTTATAAAATAAAACACTTCACAAACATTCTGAGCACTAACCGATATGATGGAGTCCTTGACGAACCTATATATTCACTATTTTCCCGACCACTGCTGTCGGTGATAGACAGTGAAAACTTTTTTCGTATTTCTATAAGAATACAAATTTTATCAAAATATTTCTCGACCACTGCCGTAGGTTATGAACTTGAACGATGAAAAATCCAATAAAAAAACTATTAAATTAACCCCGGCCACTGCTGTCGGTTACAAAATTTAAAACATTTGTAAAGAAACTGATTAGTGGATGCATGCAGTGGCAAATCCAATATATATTATACAGTCTTTGTTTTCAGCATCCACGACCACTGCTGTCGTCGATAAACGAACAATAACAGGTAGCACTAGTTAATAAGAGAGAAGAAGACTATTATAGCTGCTGTACATGCTGTACAACCCACTAATAGAATAATGTTACAGGTTAAAAACCAACGATTCACTCTCGCTTTCTCTCGCTTCTATAAAAACATATAATCAATAATCTCACTGGCCTGTCGTGACTAGGTTGATATCGCTGTTCATGGAAGGATGCCACGGTATACTTGTATACTTTCTGGTCAAGCCCTACCCCACCCCTTGTACAGTTTGATTTTAATGAGAGGGGCTGGTGGCGGTGGGGGGGGGGGGGGTAAGATAAAGTGTAAACGAACTGGCCTTTCGTGACTAGGACTAAGGTTGATATCGTTGTTCATGGAAGGTTGCCACAGTATACTTGTATACTTTCTGGTCAAGCCCTACCCCACCCCTTGTACAGTTTGACTTTAACTATACATAAGCTAGGGTGGAGGGGGGGGGGTATGTTTCAGGTGTAAACGAACTGTCCTGTCGTGACTAGGTATTGTCCGTAGGGAGACAGTATATCTGGCCTAACAATATTAAAATCAAGGTTGTCAATACTGATCAAACCAACTACAAAAATGCTTGTGTTTGAGTCCATTAAGGTTTGGGCCAGATAGCGGTAAGAGGATGGCTCGCGGGGCACCAATTTAATCTTCAAAAGTCAAGGGGCGCACCAGTATATGCTTTATGTAATGGTCATCTCGTCCCTGTGATCACTGACATTAATATAGGTCTAAAAATCAATTACCAGAAACGCACTAGCATTGTGAAAATCTTACGACTATCAAGTTAAATCAAATCCCTGTGAGTATTGCCCTTTTAATGGATATTTATCACACATACTAACAACCGTCTACTGTGCATTCAATTATGATAATGTAGTTTGTCAATAAAATGGTGTTATATAAAGTCCCTGTGACTGATTATGGACTGATGATACGAGTATCAATTATCACATCAATTAACCTGTAACCAAGAACACCTGCTCAATAACAATGTTGTAATATAAATAGGAGGATCTTATATATCATCAACACAGATTTCTCTACTCTAATTTCTACTGGCGAAACTGTTCTCTGGGTCAAATCTGGCATTGGTACAATCTTAGTGCAAAAAAACTTCTTAATATCTTCGCTTCATAATCCCATCTAAAAACCTTATTATTAACAATCTGTTGAAATTGCAATATGACGAATTCGCAATCAGTAATTTAAAAAAATGAAATGAATGGAGTTTTACGTCCTACTTTTCTGCACCTTATGGGCTCATGAAGACGGGCAACGCCATGTAGTGTAATGAGAGAAACTTTGCTAGGACATCGGTATAAGCCTACTTGCAACATTACAGAATAATAGACATTTGTAGATGATGACATTTGATTGGATTGGATCAGAAAGATCAATGAAAAAAGGTAGTACAAGAACCAGTTGATAGAAAGGATCCTTAACTGTGAACATAAGTTATCTTCGTAAGATATAGATTTTAGTTGTTATCCTTGTAAACTATAGATGTCAGTTGTTATCCTTGTAAACTATAGATTTTAGTTGTTATCCTTGTAAACTATGGATGTTAGTTTTATCCTTGTAAAAATATAGATGTTACCGTAGTTGTTATTCTTGTAAACTATAGATGTTAGTTGTTATCTCTTGTAAACTATAGATGTTAGTTGTTATTCTTGTAAATATAGATGTTAGTTGTTATCCTTATAAAAATATAGATGTTACCATAGTTGTTATCCTTGTAAAATATTGATGTTAGTTGTTATCCTTGTAAATTATAGATGTTAGTTGTTATCTTTGTAAAATATAGATGTTTGTTGTTATCCTTGTAAAATATAGATGTTAGTTGTTATCCTTATAAAAATATAGATGTTACCATAGTTGTTATCGTTGTAAATTATAGATATAAGTTGTTATCCTCTTAAACTATAGATGTTAGTTGTTATCCTTGTAAATTATTGATGTTAGTTGTTATCCTTGTAAATTATAGATGTTAGTTGTTATCTTTGTAAAATATAGATGTTAGTTGTTATCCTTGTAAAATATAGATGTTAGTTGTTATCTTTGTAAAATATAGATGTTAGTTGTTATCCTTGTAAACTATAGATGTTAGTTGTTATCTTTGTAAAATATAGATGTTAGTTGTTATCCTTGTAAACTATAGATGTTAGTTGTTATCTTTGTAAAATATAGATGTTTCTATCTTTTCTTTTCCTTCTTTCTTAGGATACTCTGTATAGGAAGGTGTTTTCGTGTGTTCATGACAATGTTGTAAACGTGCAGTAGAAGATAGAAAAAATTCGTAGAGAAAACGTAATTGAACTGTAATATCTGACAATCAGTCTAGTTGGCTTCCAGCTAAAGACTATCACAAGTTCATCAAATTAGGTGTAGCCGTGGGTGTAATCTTTCACTTCCATCGCCACATATTGGTTATTCTTTACACAAGCACTTTTAATACAATTTATTTACATAAGGCTTTTAACAATAAAACAGGTCCATGGAAAAGGTAGGATGTCGAAATATTGTCTTTAATTGTATATAAATGTAATATATAAGTATATATGTAAATGGGTACAGATAATCCTGTAACGATCAATACCAAACCTGGTTTGGCCAAGGACCAGCCGGTAACTTTGTATAATATAATTGTTTCTTTCTAAAACAAGTTGTGAAAAATTTAATAAAGAGACGTGATAAAATAACATGGCAATGCCCTGAAGTCGAATATCTGTGTAGGGTTCCGAAATTAACTTTTAAAACAGTTACTTTTAGAACACAATTGAATGTAAAGAAGCCAAAGAAGATGAAGAGAAGCCATACAATTTTGAAGTGCTGTTGAAGTAAGTGAAGTCTGTGTATCTATTAACCGATAACACACATCGGTCTAATTTTCATTTAAAACACGTGTATACGCGGTTGTTACTTGAACTAGAAATATCAGCACCCAACCAATCAGAAGGAAATTCTTGATTTCGGCGATCGTTTAAACGTGATAGTGGTTTCAAAGCTGAATGAACTCGGATTTGTTCAAGAATGTAGTAGTTGTTGGATTTTTGTGAACAGAATCGATGTAGATGATGCTCGTCTATCAGAAATTCAGAATATAAAAGCATAAGGTTTCAGCTGGTAATACACGTCAAGACTAGACCATTCTTACTTTGTTTAGTTATAGCATTCTTCGTAGCACTCAAAAATGTCTTTGGTACACGACGATGTTTATTTACGATAGCGATCTCAAAGTACAGTATCCTTTCACAATTTATGCCACCGTACTATGGCTTCAGTCTACTGGTTTGAAGGAAGGTGACAAGATGTCATCTGCTTCCAGCTAACTGATATCACAAACTATTATGGAAATACTTATCGTTGTGAAGATGATTGTTTCCGGACGCATTGTGCCCCGTAACGGGTACTTAACAGTGTGGTGTGTTTGTACTATCTTTTCGCCACTTTATTGTTGGTTTTTAGCTTTCAGGTAACTGATGACACATACTAGTTAGTTGTTGGTAGATGAAATGTTAACATTCTCTTTCTGTAAACTAATATTACAGACTAGGTAGTTGTTGGTAGGTGAGTCCATAAGGTGCAGAAGAGCTGGACGTAAAACTCCATTCATTTCTTTTCATTTTGTTGGTAGATGACATGTTAACATTCTCTTTCTGTAAAGTAATATCACAGACTAGGTAGTTGTTGGTAGATGATATGTTAACATTCTCTTTCTGTAAACTAAAGTCACAGATTAGGTAGTTGTTGGTAGATGACATGTTAACATTCTCTTTCTGTAAACTTATATCACAGACTAGGTAGTTGTTGGTAGATGATATGTTGACATTCTCTTTCTGTAAACTAATATCACAGATTAGGTAGTTGTTGGTAGATGACAGGTTACGTCTGCTTTCAGCTATCTGATATCACAGATTAGGTAGTTGTTGGTAGATGATATGTTAACATTCTCTTTCTGTAAACTAACATCGTTTCTAGCTAACTGATATCACAAACTAGGTAGTTGTTGGCAGATGACAAGATCATAGAAAGACAACACGTTACCACCCACTTTCAGTATTAGCAGATATCATAAACTAGTTTTTGGTAGATGACAAGGTAACGCCCACTTCCAGCTTACTTATATCGCAGACTAGGAGGTTGCTGGCAGTAGGTAATTGGTGGCAGATGGCAAGTTGATTTTTGGATTCATATCTATTGTATGTTAAATGATGTATGATTTTAATTCATATGAAATAAATAGAGTCTCGATTGATGAAAAAAAAAGAGTCCAATATTTAAAATGGCGGAAAATAGGAATTGACGTGCCAATTGTGACCGAATCGAAATGAGAAAGGAAAAGAGAGATAAAATATGAATGTAAAAGTGCAGTTTCAGAATCGATCATATAATGTAATTCAATATTTAAAAATTAAATACAGTTCATTTAAACTAACGCATGACACATTTTCTTTAAACCACAGCGACAGGTGCTCTAGACTTTTGTAATCTATATGGTTAATTAAATGCATTAAAATTATTTATCATATAACATTGATTATTTATTCATTATTCATGGTACATTAGACTTCAAAGAGCCAGTTGAATAAACCTATCCAGATTCCTAACTCTTCGCCGAAACCTTTGAAGATTATAGGAAATTCGCTAGACAATATCTTTTCAATAGCAAGTATATTCTACGCCCCCTTTTGAATTTTTAGAATTACTTTGTGGAAGATTGTGGACATATTCATTACAGTAACTGATCTTTTCAAATTCTATTTAAGAAACTTTGCAATACCATTAAATATTATTAGTAATAAATGTCCGATTGAAGGTACAATTAATTAAGTAACGAGAAATCGAATGGAGTGTTTTAAGCGCCTATTAGGGAGACAAATAAGGGTATTTATGGGTGTAAAGCGCGAGATTTTTATGCATGGAATTGTTCTATGGTACTTTAATGTACCTTACGGAGGCGCTATGGAAATACTGCTGAAAACCCTGCAGATCCACTGTTTAAGATTCGGTACATACGACTAAGTGATTACATTGAGAATGCGTCTAGATGTTTGGATGGGAAAATTAAGCAGATCTGGTGTCTTTCAAACTGTGTATGGATTTAAACGTGGATATTATTCGTTGGAACAATTGGTTTGAATGTATTTGAAATAGACATGCAGCTAGTTGATTAAAGAAAGAAGTAATATAATGTTATAAAACGAGTACACCAATAGTAATGATGTCTTACCTGTAGGTTCATTAGAACAACTCCCTCTATGTTTAGATCTGTCACGTCTTAGACTTACTCGCCCTCTACTTCCGGTTCGTTCAGGGCCCGATACTCCTTCCTGAAAAGCAAAAGAAAGTAATAGTTTGAAAACAATAGTTGACCACAGTAGCATTATTTAAATACAGGATGATTTAAACTGTTATAGTGGCAATTTAATAGTATTTTGTAATACATATTGTTACAATTATCAATATTTTATTGATGTTGTTTATACAATCGATATTATTTATTTAGGAGTGCACACATCACACTCACGAGAATCAGTTATATTATTCAAACTATAGTAGAAACACGGTCTGAAATAGGTCAGTTGTCTAAGGATCGCTCAGTGTGAAACTTGGAGTAACAACATTTTTATTAGTTTCTGTGTTGATATTTTTATATTGTTCTACAATTGCATTAAGTAATATATTAACAATCGTATTTCTATATCGCTCTACAACTGAATTATTGAAAACTATTTTAACAGTGGTATTCCTATATCGATCTTCAATTGATGTATTGAGCACTATTTTAACAGTGGTATTTCTTTTTCACTCTACATTTGATATTTCGAGCACTATGTTAACGGTTAATATAACCGTTATGATTAACATATGTACTATATCTCTTTAAGAGTCCATGATTCAAGACCTGGTGATATACATTGAGAAATAGACAGATATACGGCCAAAGAAAGGGGGATAACAACCAGATTCAATTCACACCGCTATTATCATGATAAATATTATCACTCGTGTCAATCATCTTGTATATCAAATCACCCATTATATTGTAGAGTCAAAAATGCAAAAGAATTTGTTAAGCATTTGAGAAAATGTCCAAAAATAACTAACTGCCAATGTGTTCCTTTCATTAGAAATTCAAATTAATAGAAAACTAATATTTTTCGCTCAGTTTGTTTCTTTTTTTAAGGGGGGCGAGGGATTAAACAATAATTGGTTGAGCAAAAATGTACGAAGATATCGAACAAAAGAAGAACTACAAATCTAGATTAGATCAAATCTAGATGTGTTAACTGGACATAATTATTTGGATAACAATAACTTTATTAAATAACATGCGGCATTTCGACATTCAAGCAACGATGACGGCCGAATATTAGTCGTAAGCACCTTCGTCGAAAAGTCGCAAGTTATTTAATTGTATCTAGTTAGTCATTACTCAGTTACTAAACGCCACTTCAAAAAAAGTGAAGGTATGTAAAATTCGCTAAATTGTCATAACTGTGATACCTCTGTCGTTATAATAATATGTATTACGTGGTTACTTGTACATGTACACTATTATAATTGTAATACATAACCAAATCTAAGGAAAGATAACTCCATAGTTTCTAATACTAATCCCGAGTTGTCGTACTTTATTATACTTGATCGCGCCTTCACCTTTGACGACTTAACAACTAAACTCAATTACAATAAGAATAGCCATATTGAATCTAGAACGAGGCTCATGACTCAAATGAAATAAGGGCCACGTTGTGTCACTGACTAATATCGCCACCTTAACATTCTTCTCAATCTCATAGTGAAAAATCTTATCAAATTTATATCATTAAAATGGGAATTGATTCAAATATTTGATGATACTTTCAGATGAAGTTTAATTTCACACATTACTGAGACAATTCGGTTTAAGTCCATTTTCTCGCCGTTGGCCAGTTTTTAGCGACGTCACATTTAAGCTATTCATTCATACGACGCTACCGTCAATCAATGACGTAATTTGCGTTTTGAACCCTGCTTTCAGTGTCTCATAAAACGAGACGTGAATAAGGTCTATAAGTAATTGAGTCAGTTGACAGACATTGTCAAGACTATATATTAATATGGTATAAGGTCAAGCTTAAGGCTAATGCAATAGTCGTACTCACACGAGACACCCGACTAAATACATTACTTCGTCTAATATCATTACTGCTTCTATCTCCAGTCAAAGTTCTTCTCACAATAGACATTTTTATTCTATGAAGATTTCTTAAGATTCTCCTTGTCTTATTTTTCGCAGTCAAGTAGCATAAAGCCTTGTCCACACAACTCGGATTTGGACAACCAAGCTGTCTTCAGCCTTGTTCATATAATTCAGTTTTCAGTTGTCTTAATCCTCGGTGTCACATACTACATGCTGAAGCCCAGTTTACACGATTCAATGTTTTTTTGCTGTTTACTATTCATTTAAGCTTGATTGATATAATTCAGATTCAAACTGTTTAAGCCCTGTTCAAATAATTTTTATTTGGATTACCTAAGATTAAAAAGGGACTGGTAGACCGAGTAAAACGACCACATTAAGGGACATAACTAAAACTATAAAATTCAGATATCTGTGATTTCAGCTCTCTTTAAACGTTTCCGATACAAAATAAACCTATATTCGACCATCCTAACTTCCTGACCCACTTCTCTATTTTAATGGGGTTAACCACTTCCATTCAACTTCCACCCAATTGGTGCGTCTCTGAATTCCATTTAGCATTCAACTGCTTTATAGGCCATTTATAAAAGCTTTTAAGAGAATTTCCTCCATAAAAATATTTGTTTGATAGAAATATCGATCCGTTAGTATTAAATACGACCAGTCAACATCTTGGCTACTACATCAGAGTTTAGTTGTTAAGTCGTCAAAGGTGAAGGCGCGATCAAGTATCATAAAGTACGGGGTTAATATCAAAAACTACAGAGTTATCTTTCCTTAGGTATTATGTAATTTATTTATAATAGTGTACAAGTAACCATTTAACAATCATTATTATAACGACAGAAGTATTACAGTGACGATTTATCTTGAGAATGTAACGAATTTTAAAGACCTTATAAACAAGCGGTTGGTTAGCAAGATACCCCCACTTTAAAATATATTTTCTGTTTTAACACATGCAGAAACTCCAACATTATTTAGGTCTAATCCAAGTTCTCATCGATATAAATGTTCCCATCAAATTTGATTCAATATCAGATGAAACCTAGTTTCTCTTGTATTTTCTAGCTAATTTTCATGAAAACTGTATTGTCTATTACAATCACAAGCCAATTTCGCAGTATTTTGACTAAGTCAAGTGCAATAACTCAAAACAGTTCATCGAAAAATAACCAATGTTGAACTTGTCCGAGCTTTCATCAATATAAATGTTTACAGCAAGTTTCATTCAAATCCGACAAAAACTGTAGTCTCTATCGCGTTCACAAGCAATTGTGGACGGACCGACGGACAGAAAAGAAAAGAAATGTTATTAGAAATTGCACACAAAATTGACCAGTGTGAGATGGCAATTGGTAGACCGATGGGGATCGATTGGTACATGTAAGACCGAAAGAAGCCTTGACGCACCCTGTCCTTAATGCGCTTATGTGATTCCGATCATTTGTTTAACCCAATGCGCTTCCAAACCTCATTGATTCCAAGGACGTACCAGGTGCTCACTTCACCGACCCGGAAGCTCCGTGGGTGGTAGGGATAGCTGCACGTCCAAAAGATCAATCAATGTGCGTTTAATCTGAAGGACAAACATTGTAGATTTATGTAGAACGTTAATGGATATTTTTCAAGGACTATCAAATAACTAAGAATTAAAACAATCAATAAAACTCTGTCTTACTTATCTACATTGTAAAAGTACAGCAGCCACAGAAACAAAACAGGGAATTTATAATACGGTAATGGACAATGGCGAAAAATGTCCAGATACTTAAAACGTAAAATGATGGTTCCACTATTACAAAGCAAATCAGCAACAAAAACCTGCTGTCTTAATTCTAAATGGATATCGATCCCTCAGCTAATTAATGATCAAAGATAGCCTTGTATTTCTCTCTATTTCAAACAAAAGGAATCGAATTAGACCAATTAGGCCATCTTGAAGTACGCGAGAACAAGGAATGGATACGTCAATCGAATTCATCTTTGAAGTTGCCTCTATTAGTTGATAATGTTTCGACGTGACCGGCTGTCATCTAAATTCCAAAAGTACAGCTGTACATTCCGACCTTAGATCTGGAGATCTCAGCTACCTACTCGACAGTACCATTACATACGATTGATATGCCACCCCTCCCTCGCTCCCACACATACACTTATCCACACAGGTGTGGGAATAAAACCACCCTTCCTGTTCCAACCCTCGCACAGCTGTTCATGCGCTTAAATTCGGTAGTAAATAAATTATTAATCCTCCAGTTGAGCAATAAGAATGCAATTATGGCGTTCAATCATAGTTAATCTAAAATTTGCTCCTGCAATTTAATGTTGCTCAATCCATCGTCTCAACATTGTTGAGCGTATTTCATATATGTACCTCTTTACGATTTTAATATTGTATTCACTAGAAAACGATGTTGATGTTACAGACTTTATTATAACAATTCACTCCAAATTTCAACCCAATCAAATTATTTTACTTTAAATCGATTTTGGGTTCGTAAATACACAGCATTCTTCATAGAAACTGTCAAAGAATTGAATAGACAACTGAATGACCGTCCAAAGTAAACTCTGTCCATTGTTGCCAACAGGATCTTCCAAGAGATGAATTACTTTTTACGATGTTAGTCAATTTCTTGTCGCCACGTAATTGTAAAAACCCGTCATTGTTCAATTTATCTTCCAATCAAACTCCAACGTACCTAAAACGCCTTGCTTGTTATGTTACAAGTAACTCAACTACTATAGGTCTCCCACTCCTAGAGAAAATCTTAAGCAAATACAGCACAGTCAGTATCTTATAGGTTCACACACAATATCAAACAGTTCACAACTTAAGCTGGTGTGACAGAGAAGGCATTACAGAGATGTCTGAAAAAGCTGGATGCATATGTTAAAAAACAAATCCGGGGTAGGGGTCTCACCATCTCAGTCCACGAACCCCCACTCATCCAGTTGTGGTACTATATGTAAAAGTTAATAAAGACCAATATGGAAAGATAATGCACTGTTGATATCAATATTACGTTATATTAACATCTATTGTCCATGGAATAAGTCTGTTGATAAATCTGAATTGTAAATAGTCATTATAAACGAGTTGCATGACTTTCGTCATGATATTAAAATTAATATTCATATTCCTATTAAAAAATGATGTATTTTTTGTATATTATAAATATGTATAATCATTAAGTTTTACGTCATTTGCTGGGTTAGGTCGAACTTATAACGACTGTTTAAACTCATTCGACGTATAAAAGTTCGATGACCCGGTATAATGTAATGAATAATCTAAGCTCATAATTATTCCAGTCGATCCAGC
This sequence comes from Nipponacmea schrenckii, assembly GCA_030562195.1. Taxonomy (NCBI): domain Eukaryota; kingdom Metazoa; phylum Mollusca; class Gastropoda; family Lottiidae; genus Nipponacmea; species Nipponacmea schrenckii. The sequence goes on from JAUJPP010000007.1 coordinate 31,621,561, forward strand.
TGTAAATGGTTACAGATAATCTGGAAGGGATCAAAACCCTACAGATCCAGCTGGTACACATGAGCCTCATAAAACTGAGTTGTTATCCTTGTAAAATATAGTTGTTGCTTTCTAGTATTACTATTTGTATTACTAATAGTGAGTAACCGAAGGTCTCTATTCCAGTATACTAACATAAGGGAGGGAGAGGATTTTAAAGTTGTTGTCAAGGGTAGGAAGATAGAGATCACAAGTCACAACTTGCGAATCTTTTACTATGCAGTAGCAGTTTATTTCAGCCGCACAGTATTGGAGTAGGGTGGAATACAAACTACAAGGATACTCGAAGTTGTGAAGGGAGGGGGGGGGGGTGTTAAACCTGGCTCTAATGAAAAAAAACCTGTTACTATTCAGTAGCTGTGGATATCTGTTTATTTCAGAGTACAGTGGGGAAGGGTGGGATAAAAACTGCTAAGATATTCGAATCCTCAAATTACTGGGGGTGGGGTGTAAAAACCTGACACCCTAAGATAACGACCGATCTGTTATAAAGAACCTATTACTATTCAGAAGGTGGTATGTATCTATGTGTTCCAGCAGTACAGTATTGGAAAGGTCGTGATGATTTATATCAATAACCCTCGGAATCAATCAATACAAGCTGGTAGAGAGTTGAACTGATTTCAATCACTTGGAAATAATGTTTATACACAACTCTTTTTAATTCCCTTTATAAACCAGTCCGAAGTGCCAGTGAAACAATCGATTTTTATCAAGTGCTTCAATCCTGTAACGAGGTCGACGTACTCGGTGTTGCTTAGATGCCTGTTGACTGAAATCATAGAAGGAAACCCATTTATTATTGTCATCAGTATTTATAGAGATAATGACACTTTAAATCGGTCGTGGTTCTAGAAAAAAGACTGGTGTTAAAGTCAGCGCTGATTTATTATAATTACTTGGCACCGACCACCGGAAGTGTTCAGAATGGTATTTAGGAATGATTTAAACTTGTTGGACCCAAGTTAGCTGAATAAAATGAACTTTCGTTAATAACAGATAGCATTCGGTGAACCTATCATGATCCTTGTTCAATTCTTAAAAATAAAAGGTCAATAAATTTGAAATTATCAAGGCATCATGCATCTCCGTCTAAACACCTCACCCCCTCTTCATCCACCGTAATATGGTTCAACCTTAGTCTTGGTGAATCGAAGTAAACTTCATGTAAATGAAATGAACGTTGATCAATAAAATAAATGCAACAAGTGTGACCCAGTCAAAGCCTGCAAACACAATTATTCACGGTGAAACTTGATCTTGGAGTATTTTTATTGACTTAGCACAAAAGGCTAAGTGAAGAAAATGGAATAAAATAATATAATTGAATCATATTCGACTCAATGAATAGCACGATCGTGTTAAATTGGGCTGTATGTTGCTGATACATCACGTTTTAAAATGGTAGATATTAGTTCTATCTTACCGGAAAGTCTAGGGTATCGTTAGGTGATATCCAATACTAGCAGGCTTTCAGACAAATAATACATTAGAAACACAGCTCGCATCTTTACAATGACCGGTTTTAGAACCTCTTAACTGCAATAGCCCCTATTCTTGTATAACAGAAGTTTCTGAATACAGCTACTTCTAGCCAATACAACCAAACCAATCAATTCGCACGCTCCTGTGAAACAAGAAAGGTATCTATTGCTGTCATTAGTTTGTAGTTGCTTGAAATTTTAAAGATTCACGACTCGCTACAGGTCATCATTTGGTTAGGCAGCTTTAACGAGAAGTTCGCTTGTATGAGGAGTGCAACATTGTGGTTAAACTCTAATACGAAAGTACAGGCACAGGCATGTTGAATTGAATATGGATTGGGGTCGCACAGGTTGATCCTTCTTCAAATGACATGTAAAGGGTTTACTCAATGATTAAAGATCTTCGTGGATATCTAATACTACTTTCGGTTAACAAAACGCACAATAAAGACTTTACTTTGGAGGCCAATCTAGCTCCTGTTAAAATTAAGGGTGGGTAGGATGAGAATTGGACAGACGAACGTTAATCGATGTCATAATGACCAGGGTTCATATTGGGTCTGCGTCATTCATATTTCGTTTCAGGCATGAAATCCAGTGCACAGTGGTCAAACAATATTGAATGCGTGACCTATCCGCACTCTGTGATACTCCGCAGATCAAGTATCTGCCTCTCGTTAAGTAGAGTAAATTTCCATATTCTTGATATAAAAACTAAATATTCTTTTAAAATTCGAAACCTAATTATCAGTAGTTATAAATTCATCCGCACGTATATAGAACAGCTATTGAATGGGTATTTTTTACATCCGGGTTGTAGTCTTGCTTTCCTAGAAACGTCAATAGCCGATATACAAGGTGAATGATTCCTTTAGGAGTACTCCATTTCCGCTTCCGGCTTAATGACAAAAGGTTTCCTACTTTGCCTAAGTTGGTTCAAGTCAAAGTCCAGACCTTTCGAGAGTTTTATACCGAATGCCATGTGCGTTTGTGAAAACTACGAGAGCGAAATAACAACCTACGAACACTGTAGCACGTATAGAAAAATAATTCCAATAATTTTCTGATGCTTGCTTGTGATCAATGTAATTTCCAGAAACAAATTCATCACCGGAAAAATACCTGGAACACGCTTACACCAGGCAGATTATAGCTAGTAATTTTCTTATTTTACCGACACCAAGAACAATCGTGGGTTTAGCATCAACGTAATTTTCCAGTGGAACTTTCGCCATCAGACTGTAGCACGCCAGGACCACGCCAGCATTGGGAATTATAGTAGTTTTCCATTTCATTTAATTAAAGAATGATGAGAACTAAATATATGTTATTATATAATACACGATTACATCAGAACACACATTTAAATTATTCCAGTTGACAATTAAACATTATCTTAATAGATCCATTCTTTCATTTCAGATAGAGCCGGAATCTCCGGGATATGTTGCTAAGTAACGCTGTTTCGGATCCTTATCGAGAAACGACCCGCCAGGCATCCGCCTTTAACTTTAACTTTTAAAAAGAATTCTAGTTCATAGAACTCGTTACGGCTTGCTACCTGATGAACTAATTTGTTCTGTAAAAAAGAATGTAGAGCACAATGACGGACCCTATAGAGGCAGTTACTCTTTATTTAGTTTCATATTTAGACTCTCGAGGAAATTGTAAACAATACGACATACATAGCATGGACTTCTCGATACATTATTCCAAAGGGGGTTTCCTATTTCAGCCGTATATCAATAGGAGATCTACAGCAAAGCTTTGAATTAGGGCGTAAATATACAGTTTTTAGATTTAAACCGATGACAGAAAGTATAACAGTCGGATAATAGAAGGATAACAGTGGCATTGTTAGGGTAGATATGGAGAGATTATTGGAGTATTATCACACACCTGAATATAAGTTTAATTAAAAATAGCATGAGTGCCCTTGTTATTGTTGACAATAGAATAAGTCCAGTATACGATTAAAGCATGGTGAGCCTGTCACATGGTTTCTAATTGGATTACTCTTAGAGCAGTCTATCATGTCCTGAACCACGTCATTAGGACACTATTAATATTATTAGTAATAATTAGCCAAGTCATGACCACTAAATCACCGAAACTTCAAACCCCACCCTTTAACCTTAATGCCCTCTGACATCAGTTCTAGTCATTTAGTAATATCATTGGTAGTATACATCTTTATAAATAAATACCCCTAGGTTACTGGAACAGCAGAACGTCAGTACACTAAGCCCTGCCCTTTAACCTTAATGCCCTCTGAACTCAAGGTAAGTCATTAGGTTCCTGTCATCACCCCAGTTTCCACTAATTGTCGTGTTACACCAGTTCTAGCTTTTACAGCTCTGGTAATATTATTAGTAGCAGTCAGAAATCGATTAGAAAATGTCACTAGACTATTCTTTTTTAATAATTAATATCCGAAATGGTAAAAAAAGACAAAAAATAAATTGAATGTCCTCAACTTCATAATTATATCACAAACTCAATTTCAAGTTGCTTTCTTTTTCATTCTCATCGTTTATAGGTTTCCATAGTTTTCAGATTTTGCGTTGACCCGGTTCTTATTTACATTTTTTTCGTATACGACGTCGTTTTAAAACTTAATTATTTGTCCAAGACATTTCCGGCTCATACGTCATAAACAAGGTACTTATTACCGTGGCTGGCGTTCGACATCGGATTAAATATTAATCAACTGTCCAAGCAAGAGATTTACAGTCTGAAGTCTCTTTCTAGCCATACTTCATACAATACTACTACCACTTGGCTATACTTTACAAGGGGAACAATTAAGGTTCACAATTTTTGGACCTTTTCTACCAGCTGGTCCATAGTCAAACCTCTTGGTACTGATCTTTTCCAGATTATCCGTACTCATGGGTTGGAAATTTACTAAGTGCCTGTTTGCATGTTACGCTATTGTTTTTTTTTATGGATGAACGAAAGGAGGTTGTAATTGCAAAAATGCACCTTGGACGATATCTTAAGATATTTAGACCATTTCGATTACCAGTTGCGTATGATTGCAAATGAGTTCCGAACGCAACTCACAATTCACAGCAAAAGTGTTTTTAGTAAAGCAATCGTGCTTCATCGTTTGAAAAACAGGGTAATTCTTACATGCTCAGTATATACAGTAACTACACACTTTCTTGAATTAAACCAATGACACGATACAGCATGGTCCTTCAGGAGCCATTTCAAACTCAATGGCCGTGGATTATTATGCGTCAATTTAATCAGTGGTTTAAGATGTCCCTGGGCGCCAATCGTGAGTGGACAATGTTATGACCTATAGACCAGTATTTAATAGAACTGGCTTTCGTTATAGTTGGTTTATGGGGGCCTTGAGAGTACGGTACTTCAAACAATATTCTCTAATAGCGTGCAACGTTCTTTGATATACCGTTTATACTCAGTTAACGGAAAAATGCATATTTAATACTGTCTTGCACTGGAATAAAACATTTCACACGTTTATAGTAGTAAGAACATTATTATAGCATTAATTAATACCACAAACTGATATGCGTAGTGTAGCTCTTTTAGTTCAGTTTACACCTCTTACTCTCTTGCATGCGACCGCCCTTGTTTTTGTGTTTTCAAGCGCAATGTTTATCACATCCTGCCTAAGATTATTCTTATTATAATTTTTAAATTAAATATCAGGAATTATCGATTCCGTTTATTCATAATAGTTTATTTACAAATGTATAAAATATTTAGATTGTTAACATCAGTATAAAGGTCCTTTCTATGACGCTAACAAGAATGTTCAGGGTTTAATCCTTACATATACTGAGCTATCCAATGTCCTTGGATTACGGGGACTGACCTTAAAATAACGTCAAGTCGGTTTGATTAGACAATAAACCGAGGCCCCCTGATAAAAAGACTGTGCACATAATGTCACGGCAAATTTCCTTCCTCGAACCTTGAATGGCATTATTAAGAAGCAGAACATTTGGACGTACATATTCATGTTATTGACGTTATTTCCCTGATGCTTTTTACAAACCTTGATGACAGATAAGTGACAAAAACAAGACAACATATTATTCTCAAATATCCTTGACCGTTCGTGTCGGATTATTCGATGAATTCAATGGAAACGCCGTCTGTAGAATGTCATTGAATCCCTCCCACTCACTTACATTCAAATCAATTTTAATGTCATCGTTCAAGCGTTCTTGAGATCTGTAAATTATATTAAACCATAAAGGACACGCTTATAATTCATTATTGGAAGCAGGTCCAGTTGACAATTTTCTACTAATCGTGTCAATCAAGAACTAAAGAGGGCGTGTTTGTAGAATTTGTTTGTCAATGAATATTTAAGAATTATTATGAATTCCTGAAAAGATTACGGACGAGGTAGTTTTCTGGTTTCATTTAATGGACAGAAAGAAACATTTGGTATATTGATAACAAGGTAATTACTAGGACCCTGTCTACCAGCCGGTCCTTGGCCAAGCCTCTTGGCATTCCCGAATTATTCCTTCCAATGTACAGCTGGGTCTACTGGATTGGGGGAAGAGGTGATTAGAGGTATAAATTAGAGGTATGTTTGTCCCTCTGTTTCTATTCCATCTGTAACAGGGTGTACATAGACTCGGAATACGAGTGCTGTGTTTGTCTTTTTTTTAAAACCAAGTCAAATAAATTTTAAAAATTTATATAAGACAGGCAAAGCGTTCATGAAGATAAAACATGTAATTGTAAAAAACACGTCTTTGAAATTGCTTCCTTAGCAACGGTTGATTTTAGATGCAAGCTGAACACGTTTTCTCTCGGCAACACGAATATACTGTGTAGTTTAATAATAATGACATATATTAAACAATGATAGAATAGAGGACTTCCTTTTCACAGTTTCGCTTAGTACAGTGTGAATTACGTCATCATCTGTAAATAAAACCGTAGTCCGAGAACTTACAATCCAGGTAGTGATGTAGATGGGGAGTTCAACAATGTCGAAGAAGTTGACGTTAGGGATATTACTTCATCATCTATATATCCTGCATGTGTCCATAAACTTCAATCCAGGTACTAATACAGTTGTGGCTTCCACCAATTGAAGGTTTGAATGGGATAGTGTTATTAACAGTATCTTTACTAGTCTAGTCAGAAAACTTTCAATTCAGGATTTCTCATGTCACATTGGTCCTGATGCAAGTGAGGGATCCCCTTAAGAAAGGCGTCCAGTCGTCCAATGATACAGATTGAAGAAGCTAATATGGAAAGGTTTACAGTCTTCACAGTGATACAGGTCGCATAAATGTTTCTATTCATTCCAAGTTGCAGGTCATCATTATTTCAAGGCGTTTAGAACGAAAATGCTTCAAGATATGCAAATTTACAGTCGTGGATGGATGGATGTTGAAAATTTCAGTCCTTCCATGATGCAGATCGATGAGGAAGACTTAAGGTATGTGCTGAGGATGAATAAACCTACAGTAGTTGGTGATGTTGGTCGGGGGATCCTGGATTTTAATAGTCAGAGACTTGGACTATACTAGAACAACTCTTGAAAAAATCACAGCAATATTTCAGGATTAAAAATCTAATCAATTTATTGCCATCAACCCATGTAAAATAGAAGCAGCGTTTCTATATATAGAATAATACCACAGGCCACATCGTGACGTCATTGACATTATTATTAGAGTCGTCCTTGAGAACGACATCGATTAACGTAGAATAACAACTTTCAGGTCGTAGTTATATTTGTATAAAACTGGTTAGGTATTCAGTGATATTTCCCTGTTATTAATTAACCTATTGGAAGCGAAACCTTATTTTCGGTATGCCTACAATAGTACACCAGTACTCTTCCTTTGTGATAGATAGCAAGGCATTGTCCAAAGATGAAACAATGTTCCTCCAAACATGAATATGGCAGAATTGAAATCCACAATTTCTTTTTTTTAAAAGCGAAAGAAAAGAAAATCATATTCTTTTATTATTATAACAATGGATATTTTTGTCTCGACTGGACTAAATTTAAACCCACTGGCTATAAAAGAATAAAATCTAGATTGAAATCCGGGTTGCTTCAAAAGGATTCTTCGAAAACCGATTTCCTGCTACTGACGTCATTGACCCAATTCCATAACTTTCCTTGGAGGAGGACTTCAAATTAGGAAGTAACGATCTTTAATTAACAGGCTCGTTTTATCACGACCGAAATAAACTCCATTCATACATACCGTTGATAGAATATGGAACTGGGTATAAATTGATTTAATTTGATATGGGGAGAAGGCGGGAAGGATAGGGGAAATGGAGTATAGGAAGGTACATAATACGAAAAGACAAGCAGGTATAGGGAGAGTACTGGATACGGAGAGGGTAGGGGAGATAGAGGGAAATAGAGGAGAGGATAGGGAGTACAGAGATAAATGCAGAAAACGTGAGTGTAAACGAAGAGAAATTCAGGGGGAGGGGAGGGTACTGGATACGGAGAGGCGGAGAGCGTAGGGGAAATGGATGATACAGAGAAGTCCAGGAAGATGGGAGGATGGGGTAAATGGCAGGTAAATGATAGGAATGGTAGGTTCCTCGCCAAGTCATCATTATTAACCTTAATATGATCCGGGATTTAGATTATTTTGTCAGAACGCGAAGGTTGGAGCAAGTCTCGCTAGAAAGTTATACCCGTTCAATATACATGTATATATATGTATATACACAAAACTGGCATTTACTGTTATTTGACGAAACAAAAAGCGGAAGAAAGAATGATTAAGGAAATCAAATATAAATGGCGAACAATGTTTACGTTTCCTTTTAATTTTCAATTAACAATATCTCAATCTAAAAGTTGAGTTAATTAATTAGAACTATGGCATGCTCAATCAGGTTGTATGACGACATCAATCTAGTCATTAATAAAGATGAAAGAGATTCGATGAAGGAATGACGTGGACATAATGACATAATTATCACATCAGATATCAATAATTTCACGATGGTGAATTCCATAAACCTCGAGACGAAAACGATAAACATTGCTATTATGATCATCCTTGAAACTTTAAGAAGATTAGAGTTTTAAAGTACATTTCTTAGATGGAACAAGCTGGTATCGAACTTGGATTTGTCATATATCCTATCTGGGATACAAACATTCACTGGAAGCGAACGTTAACTTGTCATCTATCAACAACTACCTAGTTTGCGATTTCATCATTCACTGGAAGCGAACGTTAACATGTCATCTACCAACAACTAGCCAGACTGTGATATCAGTTAGCTAGAAGTAAATGTTAATTTGTCAACTACCAAGTCTGTGATATCAGTTAGCTAGAAGTAAACATTACATTGTCATCTACCAACAACTACCCAAGTTGTGATATCAGTTAGCTAGAAGTAAATGTTAACTTGTCATCTACCAACAACTACCCAAGTTGTGATATCAGTTAGCTAGAAGCAAACATTAAAATGTCATCTACAAACAACTAACTAGTCTGTGATATCAGTTAGCTAGAAGTGAACGTTATTTGTCACCTACCAACAACTACCTAGTCTGTGATATCAGTTAGCTAGAAGCAAACGTTAAATTGTCATCTACCAACAACTACCTAGTCTGTGATATCAGTTAGCTAGAAGCAAACGTTAAATTGTCATCTAGCAACAACTACCCAAGTTGTGATATCAGTTAGCTAGAAGCAAACATTAAATTGTCATCTACTATAGTTTGTGATATCAGTTAGCTAGAATTGAACGTTAACATGTCATCTGCCAACAACTACCTAGTCTGTGATATCTGTTAGCTAGAAGTGAATGTTGACTTGTTATCTACCAACAACTACCTACTTTATGATATCAGTATACAATGGACATGATGGTTAGCTTGCTATATTCCAACAACTACCTAGTCTGCGACATCAGTTTGCTGAAAATCATGAATAAAGGGGCGAATAGATAGTGCAAACACATTGTTAAGTGCCCATTACCAGGTGTGGTGCGTCCGGAAACAATTATCTTCACAAAGTAAAGCATTTCCATAACGAACTATTGCGTCATGTATCTGCAATATCTACCTTTCACAAGGTCATTGTGGAAATGGGAAACAATAAAAGATTGAATGATCAAATTAACAGATTAGGGCACATATACGTTGGGTCTGATCCCGCACTGTGTTTTTTTCATACGATGATTCTAAAACGTTAAATCTGCTAAAAGCATATTAAGATCAAACGTTTATCGTAAAATAATGTCATTATTGAATTATTGCTTTAAGGGTTTTTACAGTTTTAACACGAGCACGCGAGTATAAGTAGATATATATAGATATGAAAAGTAGGTTCGTTAATTTACTGCAGTTACTATATAAGGAATTATGTAAATGGGACCATAATACATCACTGCTGCCAACAGCATCACCTGCAGATGCAGGTTTCCGGTACTGCAGTTATCAATACTTGCAACCTCTCTTACATTCAATTTCACATTCAGAAACAATCGGTTTTCAGACCTGTAGATAAGTGGAAGTGAGATCCTAATGTTCTAATGGAACAGTAGCATTGTTTAAAGTAAAGAATATAAACAATTCATTAAAACTATAGTCGTCTATGTTCTTCAATAAAAGGCCAACAAATGTGTGACAATTTTATTCTGGTATTGTATTTAAATAGAGAGATTATAATTACACTATTTAGTTCTAGAAGGATTATTTTTAACCCATTATTAACGACGACGGTCAGTCTCTCGCTCAGATACTCGCTAAATTTAGTTCCGATGACGTGCGTTCTAATGGTCTTCCTGACAAGCTAATAATAGTGCACAAAAGAATTGTCCCTTCCACTGTTTATTATTTCATTCATTATATTCACTTCAGATCGAATTGGTTTTAACAAATCTTTCACATATAATTTTGACAAGATGAGATTTTGATTGTTTCTGATTGGTCAAAATAAACATCGAATAAGAGGCATAGTCTAGTAGGATATTGGAGTTTTAAATAGAAAATTGATCTGTCAATGTTATTCAAATGACGTATATTATTTTGTGCATATGCTTATATTATGGAAGAAAAAAAAAACAGCCCCATCGCCAGGACAGAACTGGTACAGGGGTCCCGGTTTTTTGTCCTGTTTCTCCCCTCCCTACAGGAAATATCGAAAACTAGAAGCCAAGAGACGTATTTCTGACGATTCTAAGGCGCCAAAATCCAATTCAAAATCTTTTTGTAAATTATTCAATCTTTGCTAACTGAGAGGGGAGGTTTTGAGAGGGGACAATTGGTGGGGCCCAGTCTGAGTGGATCCCACCCTAACAATTGGGTTGGAGGGAAAACACATTCACATACAGTGATGTAAATATAGATGACAATGAACAAGACAGCTAAGGTGTACATGGGTCGAGACTAATAATCGTTGCTCGGGACAATCGGGGATCAATCCATCAAGTAAGTCACGCTGAACTATACCCGAACAAATTACGTCATTAGTTTTCATTAAAGCACGTCAAATAGTTGAATAAGAACAATAATTAGTAGATGTCAATATAAATATAATTTTAATATTCTACCCAAAAATAGTTTAATATAAACATTCAAAATAAAAATATGTTTTATGTATAGTTCAGAATATATAGGGTGAAAGACAGCGGTCCAAAATGTTTGAAAGATAGTAATACATTTGACCAAATGCACAATGATTAAATAGAGAATTGGGTGTGAGTTTACTATTCTAATGTCTTGGTACACACAACCCGGACTTTCCGTTGTGATACGGAACCCCTTCCTCTGTTATCGTCAGTAATTGTCTAGCAACCATTTTCTTTACGAAATTTTGCTTTGAGGTGGTATAATCATTCACTTTATATCTCCAGTAGGGATTGATATAGCCATGGCGAGCTGGATAGTCGATACCTGGAAGTAGAGCCCATCTTTGAACATCTAGAGGTAACCGGTTCCTCTCCTAACGTCGGTAATTCTCTTGCAACCATTCCCTTTCTAAACTGTTGCCTTGAGGTGAAATATTCATTTAATTTATACGTCCAATAGGGACTGTTATATCCATGACGAGCTGGATAGTCGATACCAGGGAGTAGTGCCCATCTTGGTACATCCAAAGGCAACTGAAAATAGGGTTCATCACTCCAATTAGTTACTTCTATGCAAGAGGCTAAAAATGCAACGTCATCTTTGCCATTGTCTGGTGTGCTTATTCCGGATTCTTCTTTTTCTACAGAGTAATCGGGTAGCAACATCCAAGATGGAAGACCCACGAGAGGTACCTGGGCCCATATCAACCCAGGATTGAAGGCGTCGAATGTCGGATCTGAAACAAAAGCAAGTCAATTAAGAAACCCTACTATAAATACAAGATTCCTGAAGTCGATTACGATAGACTGAAATTTAGAGGAGGTAAGTAACTTCTTGATGTATGTTTTACCGGTGCTGACTGACAATATCCTTGGGCATTTTGAAAAGATTTCATTATAACTGAACCTACCATCCATCTTGGCCCAGACATGAACCTCAACATCTTTACAGGGAGTCCAAGGTTCGTCAGCCCAGTTGGACACCTCTTCCCGAAACTCATCCCGGCAGGATTTGTTGTTATTGCTGTTTCGTCATTATTGTTGTTCTTCGAACAGAAGTCTGAAAAGAAAAACATTTATTGTAGACAACACAACAAGATTAAAAGAATCTATTGAATTCGAAAATAAGTTTCTTTTTCAACCTAAGCGAATAAATAAATAGATATAGCATGATAGATGTTGGTATAAAATATTAATGCTACGATAGTCGGGTATTTATTTTAGAACAATTTCACCATAAAATTTATACATACCATCACTAACGTAGAGTTGGTATCCATTTTGGTTCTTGGACAGGAAATCCAATAAAATCTCATCCACTACATAGCTTATAACTGGTAATCTGAAATATACAAATAAAAAAAGTAAGTTACAAACTAAGATTCTTTCATGGATGTAAAAATAAGGACGAAATAGCGTGGCATTTTACTCCAACTGTGTGATTTACTTACATGATAGCCATAGTCTTTTGTTTACACAAAAATATATAACTTTCAAAATATTTAAGAGCAGTGTTATAACACTTCTTTTCGCATTAAAATTCCAAAAGCTTTTAGACCAATTTGACGCTATGTTCATTATGACGTCATAATAGATATAAGAGAACAGGAAGCAATGGAGTTCCCTAATGATCGTCATAGTCCATCTTTAACTTATTGTGTAATTTTTTGTGCAAGTGAATCCCCATTCCTCTATCAATAGAACTGAAATAAATATCAATCTTTGCATGTAAAGATTATCAACTCTAAGGGATAGTTTCTGGGGCGTCTCCATTTCTTTATTTACTTTCACTTCAGAGCAAATGTCTGTATATTTGACAAACATCATAAAAAATTGCTTGACACTCCGTTCCTAGAGTATTTTCAATTTCATCAATTCTATTACAAATAATATTGTGCTTAAATATCTTAACATGGCTCACAATTTACCGAGTTTGGTGTGGAGTTTTCACACGACTGTCATCTATCTAACATTGAATGAAAAACTAGCACATTATGGGTCTTCGAATGTAAATGAAACACTGATGGGTCGGGGAGAAGATCAGGAATAAAATACTTACAGAATAGTCATCTTTGTCTTTCAGAATATCTCCAAATTTCTCAAAATTCCACGAATTCGCTCTGAAAACTTGCAGCGTGACTTTAAATTGAGAAGTAAAATCTGCGATTGTGACGTTATTTTACCTGTAACGTCACAATCGGATATCGTGCTCAAACACCGATATTCTTTTTCAAAAATTCGGGCAATTTGGAATTCTTATCTTGCATACACTTTTCAGGATGGAAATAGGTAACCATTTGCTCTATTTTTCTGTTTTTCCCCCAGAAAAACGGCGATCCATAAGTCAATGTATAAGCTATAAAACCACGAAGTTTTACAGTTTCAGTTCCAGTTTACATGGTTTGTTTCACAAAAGCATTCGATAAATCTAATATTCAGTCATTCAAATGGTCAAACCTTAAAATCAGTTTAAAATTGATTGGATTATATTTATATAATACTTTAGAGTCAGTGAAACACCCCCAAAATTAGTGTCTGTCTAATTGATACTACTAAATACTGAACTCACAAAAAAATTAACAACTAATAATTAAGGACAAAAAAGTAATTATGAAACGTGCGAAATTTTTTCACAGTAAAATTGATGTTAATCTATACAAAACTCTAATTGATGAATTGTTTTTTAAACATTTATCTATGTTTTTACGTTAAAAACTCATTATTCTGTTCAAGCGAAATAACGGAAGAAGCAAATAAATGTATTTTACAATTAGAAATGACAGCATTGTGTTTTGAACAATAATAGAACACAGAATTGTCGGGGTTCAATTTATTGATCCGTGTTCTGGTAACAGTGGGAATTCTGTATTTACTTCTGGTATATAACCTACCAAAGTGAAATACTCGCACAAGATTTATTATTAGTAACTGAACGATTGCTATATTAGTTATATAGGCTTTATGAGAGCTAGTGGCGAAAGGTAACAGTATGTTTCCTGAAAAAGCATACAAGTTGTTGATGTACACACTAGACTTAACGTTGACTGAAAGTAATGCTTATCTCCACTTCAGGCTATGTAGACTCTTTGAGAGGGTCATAGAGCCAATTAAGCCAATCAAAGAAATATGCAGTATAATATGTATAAGATTAATTATTACTTAGAACAAACAAACTATGCAAAAACTCAAATTTAAAAAAAATAATTACTTCGTCAAAATTTCAAAGTATGAAAAATCGCACGACGATTAAGTATATTTAATACGTCATGTAGTTCGAAAAATGTAAGTCAAATTTTGTATACCAAAGATCTCAAATTCGCTTCGGAATATCAAGACTGTGTTTCATAGCCTGACTTTATATATTCCGTAAAAGGTCAAATAACCTCCTTTGTCTGAACTTTGAAATTAAAATCATCCGTGGTTCAATTGTCGAGGATGGAAATTGTGATAACGTCTCTGACACACTTCTAAATGACATTTTTATTGAAGTTCTGTGTTTTATGTTAGAAGACAAAGTTATAAATAATTCAACACAGATAATGTCATAGAAATATTAATGCCATATTGACAGCTGACTTTTTTACGTTAGGCCTACGTTTAAATTTCATCGTCCATAACCCTACGTCTTTAACGCTACTTTCGTAATGTTACGTCCATAACACGGCGTCCAAGCACAATGATATATCGCTACTTTCATTATAATACGTCGAAAAAATATACCTATAATTCTACGTTCATAATGGTATGTTGACGTCCGTTCTGATACGCCCATATGGCTTCATTTAAAAAGCCACTTTCATATTGCCACGTCCAAAAACATCGTTCTTAATCCTTATTCTCTAATGATACGTTCATAATGTTACGTCTGTAACACAGTATTTCAATGATTTTCAAATTAACAAAGTTTTAATTGATGTTCATGCTACGCCTATAATGCTACGTCTATAATGCTGCGCCTTCGTTTAGGGGCTGTGTATTCAATTTTTGAAATTTTGAAAATCGCCATCCTCTTATCTATGACCACATGGAGCAAAATTATTCCGATTTTTCATAGGAAATGAGTGCAGGTTGTACATGTATAATGCCCTAAAAACTGAATTTCAAAAGTTTCACCTTTCTTGTAGCTCGATATAGGTTTGAGGGTTAAAGCCCTTAAAATACTTTTATTTCAGACCCGGGGGTGCAGGAATCCGGTTATACCTGGAAGGGTTGCGGATATGACCTTTCTTGCCAAAATGTCCATTTACTTATTGTCTCTTTTAGCTTTGTCCGACAGCCGACGGAAAACATATTGATTTTAACGAAGGAAGGAGACGATCGTGTCTTACTTCATTTTAGCTTTCTTCAGAAAGAGTTAAATATGTCTATTAAGAACTGTAAAGATCTTCAAGATTGGTCGGACAACTAAATATACCATATATACTCGTGTAGATAGCTAAATACGTCGTTGTATAATTTGTCTTGTTAGAGTTTAGGCCTCTATAACTACATTTCCCTAATGACAGCCAAATATAAATCATAGACGGGTTTCACGAGCAAATATTCTAATATCGGTGTACCTTATTAGTGTTAAGAAATTTAATTTATACCGAATGTCCTCAGGGATTGGCTAAAAATCAAATTGTTTCATCTCTTAGTCTAATAATGTTTTCTATTGGTGTAAATATATCGAACTGTATTCATTACAGGGTGAAGGTCGTTTAATATTGGAAACCAAGATGGCGGCTATCGATATGTGTGAAAGCCGTTAACAAATCAGATTTTGTCCTAAAGTTTTTTCCGAAGCTTTGCCAGGCTATTTTTCCATTCATAACAGAAACCATATTTTATAACCATCTAAACATATTCATCTGACGGCGTTAACTTCAAAACCACTTCAATTAATATAAATTAAATACGTTGTAAGGTATAAATGGAATCACTCCATGATCAGAGTTAATTTGAAAACTAATTTTAGCGCAGTTACTATTTTCATTCAATATTTTTTTCATTGCCTGGAGATGGAAATACAAAAAAAAAACTCGTTAGAGAGATTTCAGAATAAAATGTTAGCCACTAATCACTTAGGCGGATTAAAAGTTAAACAGCATTCCGTGCTTTTCGTTTTTTTGTTGCGTTGTGGAGAGGGAAATTAAAATCAGATTGATAATAAAGCACACTAAGGGTGGTCGTTCGGTAGTGAAAAGTCTCTCGTGATTGACATGGCCCTAGTTGGCCATTGGCTTTAATCTCAAACAATTAGTCGGATTAACAGCTTATGTTTTCTTCCATGCAGTAAGGAGTCATTCCTTTTTTAATTAAATTGTTTGAACGCCACGACATTAACCTTCAAAAAGAGTTGTTGTTTGGTTGTGAAAAGTCTATTATACGACTGACTTATAAGAGCTTAACAGTACACGTGCTAACTGTCATGGCTGAAAATGGCCGAGCTTATCTTGTACTCTTATATAATCCTGCAATGACCATGTAAAACACAAATGTCAGTGCTAATAGGATCGCGACTACGGACAAATTCGATTCGCCAATAACAATGTCTGACAGATATTAGGGTAAAAGAAGATGGCGACTGAAGTAGGTAATCTTGTTTTAAGAAGTAGGAAGTTACGAGCTGATCTCTTCAGTATTAAATGGTATTAGGTAGTGTCTCGAGGACAGAAGGAGTAATAGACTAACGACGGTTCACTAGTTGCGCAAGATGACCCATTTTTCAGAGTAAAAGGTGGCACGTCATCAACAATAGAGAGGAGAAAGCCAATATCCAAGCATTAGTTCCTTAACTGCTTCACAAGGCCTGATTTCATTAACCCTGAGACCTAAATTCCCATCAAATTTTTTTTTTTAAAGAATATCCAAAAAACTTATAAAGATGCATTTGATTTTTGAAAAACGCCTAATAAGTGGTTAGTTTTGTGATCTTTCCATTTTTAAAGGGATCTGTTACATTATGACACTAGCTAAGTTCACTGATGGATAAACTCATATTGATTATTCTTGAGAAATTTTATGTTTATGCTAAGACGCAGTATCCCTTTAATGATACTGTATTACTTCATCGTCCAGTCGTCCCTCAATGGAGATAAACTGACAGATATCTGATTATTTGTTTAATTTGAAAAGCAAGTCAATATATTATGTTATTAAAATACACAATGGTACAAACATACCATACATGTTTTTATATGACATAATACAGATCTGTCATATTTTCTATCTCTTCCAGACAATTAGTTTGGAGTTAATAAACTTCGAAGGTCAAAAGACGGAACCTTACGGAAATTGCCGAAGACTGCTTACCGTTTCAGACGATATTGTTTTTATTACTAGATTTTTGTTTAAACCTTATGAAGACTGCGATATCAAAGAAATATACAATGACTGACATAGATCAAACGAACTTCTACTAAAACAGACGGACAATAACATTATACCAATCAAGTAAACGATTTGTTTCGTCAGTTAAGTCGATAAAGATACGAATATATTCAATCTTTTGAATTCTCTACTTTACCAATGGTTTCATCCGGAAATTAACGGAAATCAACGACATTCACTGCGTATAGACGGAAAGTAGCGAACATCATTCCAATCAAAAAAAGAATAAGAATATAATTATTTAATTAATCTATTGTATTGTATTATTTCGATGCGAACGGAATCAAACGGAGATTAACGGAAATCCACGACATTCTCCGATTATAGACGGAAAGTGACGGACATCATTGCAATCAAGTAAAAGATTTGTTATGTCAGTTTAGTTGATAAAGACAGGAATGTAAAATTGTGTTATTGATTAATAAGACAAATTATATGTAGTGACATGTCTATAGTGTTGAGGCTGCCTGGTTTCTTTCAAACAACGTCGCTTATATGAAACATTAGGCGAGGTCGACTAAACAGAGACAAAGGTATTGGCGATATGCATGAGTTTAAATGGACAGAGATCACAAAATGGACAAGATATAAACACTATATATACCACATAAATACTCAAGTCTCTATGTCAGGAGTGTATGACAACTTGATCAGTTGTGATTATTCTCGTCCTGGCCTATGTTCAACCATTTATATTGTTCTAATATTGTTAACGTTTTGTTCCCCCATAAATTCCCAATAAGGGGGTAATTCTTGTTTCATAAATGTCGCTTGTACTTTGAAAAAAACAACCCTAAAAACAGCTAAAAAAAAATTTATCATTCAGAAAAAAGTATTATTTGGACTCGCTTTACATTTACAGAATTTGGGTTCAGTGATTGTTTGGGCTACAATAATAACCTTCATTTCGACTATGATAGAAATATTTCAAAATATCGCCTGTATTATACTGTTTTAAAATCTGAAATCCGTGCTACATAAATTCAGATTATTCCACGATATGGTCTGAAATTGGATTTATAGCCTCTGTTTCGGTTCCTCATAACTATTAACGTTAACTTAATAAGTTTAGTACAAATCTTCTCGACATTGATGCACTGGTAGTAAATCAAAACGCAATAACCGGTGACTGTTTAAAGAACCAATCGATGGTCGACTGAATTATTTGGAAGTAGAGAATCTATCGGGATATTTGTTCAGTCGAGCAGAAGTCGATAGTCGAAGCTGAGTTTCCGCCTACTCGCTAGCAACTTCCGTTTACTGGTAAACTGTGAGAAATCACAGATTTTAAAATTTTATGAAAGCAATTAACAGTGTTGTGCAATTTCCGGTTACGGAGAATAATTATTAGGACATATACCAATCCCACAATGCATCAATCGGATGACTGAATGAAACTGGCAATGACCTTGTCATCACTTCCTAGCCAGCAACTTCCGTTTATCGAGGATTATGAAATGGTCTGATAGTTATATTAGAACTCACACTTGCGCAACTCTGTATATCATGACCTTTAAACCTAAAGAGGTCATGCGTTGGCATTGACTTTCCAGAATGTTGTTCAGGTATGATAATGAATGGGCCGTTTACTGCAGGATTATTCCGCTTAGTAGAGATGACCATTTGCAAAACGGAAGAATGAAATAAGAAATATAAGACATTTGAAGTACTTGGCCTATCTTGTACCACTTTCTGATACATGTAGTTGGAAAAGAAATACATAACACTGGTATAACTCCATTTATATGATCAAATCTCTTTAACTAGCTACAAGCTAAACGATCACATCCCTTTAATGTCATAAAGATACATTGTAAAAGGTTTTTTGTTAAAATAATTTTTTGTGGTATAAAACAGATATATGCTATGAGAACAACCAGACCTACAACCTACACGTTATCATGTTTATCATCTGATGCCTTCAAGCTGGAATCTGCACAAGCTACACAAGATCAAGTCCTTGATATCCAGTTTTAAGCTCCATTACCAACAAGACGCTAATGGATGACAAACGCGATTCGTTTTCAATACCCTTCAACACCATTCAGACAGAGGGCAGTGCTCGAGTTCAGATGCAAATGTGCCAAACCCAAAAGTGTTATTGTATATAAAGGGAGTCCGTGGAAGGTACAGTGTCGTGTTTGTAGATGTTCAAACAATATGTCATATTTAACACGAAAAAGTATTGATAATAGTAACGGTACTACCGTCGTACCTCTAATACCATGTCATCTGGAAAGGCTGCCAAGTGAAAAGCGAGAGGTGGGGATGCGGGGGGGGGGGGGTGAAAAATTGAATATCAATTTATGTAACATCGTCAATTATCACTTGTTTAATTTGTGTAGTTGTAATATATAAATAATAATATAATAATAATATATATCTATTAATCGTCCAATTTGTTGCTTTGGAAATTTCAGAGCCAGCAAAATGACGTCCTGAAACCACCGTCGAATCGCCACTTTGGCTGAGATTTTAAATAGAAACAGGAGAAGATAGTTCATGACTTACCAGAGAGGCATCGCTGTCGTGATCTTCAATTACCACTGAAGATGTCTGGCGTTTCTTGATCCCCTTACCCGAGCCGCTAGAGGATGTTCTGTCCCTCATACTAGCAGCGGAAATAATTTAATCCAACCCACGATGGCGATAATCCATCTTTTAACACAAAATATCACTATCAAGGAGGAATAATCCAAAAACTCATTCCAGAAAAACGTTCAAGATATTCTAGTAAGAGTGATCCTCCGTTGGCGTATAATCCATGTTCAACCTGGATAAACAAGTCACAAGGTTATGTAGCCAGTAGTTGTTATTCCAGTCATACGAGTAGTAAAGCGAATCACAGCCTTTCTGTCTCAGACTGGAAGAAGCGACTAATATACACGAATATCGGGTTAGAATTATTCCACCTTCACTCGACACAAATTTGTTTTATTCTTTTTCTGCTCAGATCGTTAAATTTATTGAATAATGTAAGATGTAGTACGACGCTGTTGTCTATTGGAAATGATCTCCTCACATTGGTTTAGTCTCGGAATTAACGAGAATATTCACCACTAGTCATCAGACTTGTGACACCACGATGTTAACTGTGGCACAATCAGAGAATTTACTTCATATCACATGATTCCTTGACATTGTCTTGATCCCATCAGCGCATTGGAATATCTGTAATACACTACATTCTGATTAGTATTGACATGCAGAATAATGAACATGATCTCATTGCAATTATACACTTGTAGCACATGTAAAAAACTGATCGAATAGTTCAATAACATTCAGAATGACTAGTGCTAGAACAACACTGGGTTTGATCAACTGATGATTTCAAATACATGTGATAGGAGGCTGTGAATGAAGTAACTTATTGACGATGTATCAAAGCAGTGAAGTTAGTTCTATGTCTCTGTAGCACCGATATTGATTTGTGACAATTCGCTGGAGATCTAGTGTGTTTAAATACAGCTTAATCGATAAGAGTAGTGAAAAACTTACACTAGTAAATACTGGTAAATATTATTCACTCAAATTCTATCAACGGCTCGGAGAAATAAAAACTAAATAATATGACATAACTTCGAGGTTTACGTTTATGGACTAATAATGTCGAGACAACACCACGCAGTGAACAATGAATGATTTTTTTTTTCATGCGAGCGATATTAATTCACAGTCATCCCCTGGTTAACGTCCTGTTTGTCTATCCAACCATGGGCTTGAACAATGAAGGATATGTTTTTTTAATGAGATATATATATTATTTATATATCCTACATGGGCTTGGAGACGAGGCAGACAACGCCATACAGTTCACATTTAAGTAAATTGTTTCAAATGATATTAACTGAAAAAAATATGAAATAATTTCGAGCTTTACGTCCTCTTTGTCCGTTTTTTTTGAACAAAGGTTGAGACAGACAATACCGTGTATGGAAGACCATGACTATCTAAATTCATATTTCTGTCCGCTATTTTTAAATATGTTTGATTTTTCAACATTTGATATGAACTTTCGGCATTTGTAAACTTCAAAGAACATTTGTTTATTAATATCGACATTTGTACTCCCAAATGGATATTTGTACCGCGAAATCTTGTCGGATTTAACAAATTTTGAAAAACAAATCGTGAAATACAAATCGGGAATAACAAATCTCCAAAAACATTTCTTCAAACGCAAGTTCAGAAAATTAGTATACCATCATTCCCGATTTGTTACCGATTTCGCTCTTCAAATATACATTTGGGAGTACAAATGTCCATTTGGGAGTACAAATGTCCATTTGGGAGTTAAAATGTCGATATTAATAAACAATGTTCATTGAAGTCTACAAATGCTGAAATTTCATATATTTAAAAATAGCGGACAGAATTATGAATTTAGATAGTCATGGTCTTCCATAATCGTGCAGTCCAAAATTAAAAGGATATGTTAACTTGAATGACCTACTTCAAGTGTCAGGAGATCATTAAAGTGCTTTATCGCAAAGGGAATTGGTGTAGTGTCTTGTCTCAAACAATCAAAATGAAGACAAAGACACGAGGTGGTTTTTTACACTATTTTTTCATAACATTTGATTCTTAACTTAGCTCCAATCGGTCGGTAAGAGACGATAATGGCTGGAGCTTTTAAGTTTTAGTTTTTGCAGTTATTAAATCTATACTCCTTGGCTCCAGCCACTAGTTTCCGTCGATACCATTACCGTACTTTCTGCGTTTCACCTACAAGTTTAGTTTACCAATAACATCAATACCGATACAAGGTTTTCAATCTTACGCCGTCGACTATTTCCATATATTTTATCAACCGAATCGATTCCGTCTACGATTCTTACGAGAAACGTTTAAGACCGCGCGTTCGTAAGTAAAACACAGACTTTACTTAAACCTTCCCCCTAATAGTCAAACTAGTCACGCTGCTCTCCTGCTGAAGAAGTGTCTAGGACCAAGTGTTCGTCAGTAAAACGTTACTTAAACCCCCTCCCTCCAAAAAGTCAAACTGGTCATACTGCTCCCCTGCTGAAGCAGCGTTTAGCACCAAATCTTCGTCAGTAAAACACAGATGTACCTTTAAAAGTCAAACTGGTTACGCTGCTCCCCTACTGAAGTAGTGTTTAGGACCACGTGTTCGTCAGTTAACCTTGACGTAAGATCCCCAGTCAAATGATCACTCTGACCTTGCTCATACCTTGTTAAAAAATAGCAGTTTCTGGGGACTGATAAAAATAGATGCATTCATCCCAAATTAGATATTTTCCAAATTGAAATATTTTCTATTTTCATGTCACCCAGAAAGATAATACCTTTGATGTGAAACTATTTCTTACGTTTTTCCTTTTTAAATTAAGACCCCGATCCTTTCAATTACTATTTGTGTACAATGCCGACGTAATGCTGACGTATTTTGAATAATAGAAGATAGGAGACCAGCGTGATATCGAGACTCAAAATGGAATGTAATGAACTGTATGTAAATATGGGTTGATCTTGATGTAGAAAAACTCCGTGACATTGAAATGAAAATAACTGGTTAAACAATCAGTGGTTAAAAGAGGGTTATAGCGGAAGTCAACGAGGGGGCGTAGGGTCATGCATTATTAGGTCTTTGTCACATTTTAAGATGAGGAGACATAACCCAGATGCAGACCACAAAACCACTATAAATGCATTTAAGATGATGTTGGTATTCCCGACATCTGAGAGGTCAATCACTAAAATTGGTTTATAATTATCCAATAAGATTACAGATATTTCTGAAAATCTTGATTTTATTTAATCTAAATTTTGTAGAATACGTCCCCTGATTTAAACGCTTAAGGCCTGTTTAAACTGAGGGCGAACGCGACAGCGAACGCGGCGTTCGCATTGCATTGCTTAACTTGATATTAAATGAGGTCGTTTATACTAACGGGGAACACGAACCCGGCGGAACACCGCGGAGATTGCCTCCAAAGCGAATTTTTAGGAAAAGACCGCGCAAACTTTTCATCAGCCAATCAGAGTGTGAGGTCAAAAGTCACACCTCGCTGTGTCTGTTCACTCGTGGAAACTGCTTCGTTTCACCTGTGAATTACCGCGCGTACCGCCGCTTAAAATACGAACGATGTTTCGTGCGGAAAGTCGAGCGAAAAGTCGCAGTGGCCGCATTCGCTGTCGCGTTCGCCCTCAGTTTAAACAGGCCTTAAAGGACAGAAATATTGTTAATGAAAAATAAGTACTTGCGCGAAAGTTTAAGACTAACGGCTTTGGTATGAAGACAGTTGAACAGTCTTAATCTGTATTTGATTGTTAGAACCATTAATCAAAATAACTCTGGAAAATTATACAGATTACCGATTTGGAGCTCTATTTTGCGTATCCCCTTAGTCCAGGGTTTTGCAACCGACTCACTTATTCTATTACTGATTAACTCCGGGGAAAAGGTTATCTAGATGACCGTATTACCACCTCAGTCCAGGGGGTTTCAACCGTCTTCCATATTCTTTTACCGCTTTCAGATCCTTGATCTTTTGCATCACTGCAAACCATCAGTAGTTTAATAAAAAATAAAAATGTTTCCATTGAAATTTCTTAATAGGACATCTCCCCAATGTCAAGCTATAAAACATTATCTTATATATCTTCACAATGTCAAGCTTTTACAAACATCATCTTATATATCTTCACAATGTCAGGCTATTACAAACATCATCTTATATATCTTCACAATGTCAAGCTATTACAAACATCATCTTATATTTCTTCACAATGTCAAGCTTTTACAAACATCATCTTATACATCTTAACAATGTCAAGCTATTACATTACAAACATCATCTTTTACATCTACACAATAACAAGCTATTACAAACTTCACCTTATACATCTTCACAATATTAAGCTATTACAAACTTCACCTTATGCATCTTCACAATGTCAAGCTATTACATTACAAACATCATCTTAATATACATATTCACATTGTCAACCTATTACAAACCTCTCCTTATACAATATCAAGCTACATGTATTACAAACATCATCTTATACATCTTCACAATGTCAAGCTTTTACAAACACCATACATCTTCACAATGTCAAGCTTTTATATTACATACATCATCTTATACATCTTCACAATGCCAAGCTGTTACAAACTTTATACTTATACATCTTCACAATATCAAACTATTACAAACATCACCTTATATATCTTCACAATGTCAAGCTGTTACAAACTTTATACTGATACATCTTCACAATATCAAACTATTACAAACATCATCTTATACATCTTCACAATGTCAAGCTTTTACAAACATCATCTTATACATCTTCACAATGTCAAGCTTTTACATTACAAACATCATCTTATACATCTTCACAATGTCAAGCTGTTACAAACTTTATACTTATACATCTTCACAATATCAAGCTTTTACGTTACAAACTTCATATTATACATCTTCACAATGTCAAGCTTTTACATTACAAACATCATCTTATACATCTTCATAATGTCAAGCTGTTACAAACATCATCTTATACATCTTCACAATGTCAAGCTATTACAAACTTCGTCTTATACATATTCACAATGTCAAGCTATTACAAACTTCATCTTATACATCATCACAATATCAAGCTATTACTAACTTCATCTTATTAATCTACACAATATCAAGCTATTACAAACTTCGTCTTATACATCTTCACAATATCAAGCTATTACAAACTTCATCGCACCTTATGCATCTTCACAATGTCAAGCTGTTACAAACTTTATACTTATACATCTTCATGATATCAAACTATTACAAACATCAACATATACATCTTCACATTGTCAAGCTGTTACAAACAACATCTTATACTTTGACTGCAAAAGCAATCGTTATTACGGCATCTTGTAAATAAAAAACAGTTGATTGGAGTATCTAGCGTGTATATCCTCAACAGAGGATCTCTTTAGTATGGTGATGATGTATCAACTGATAAACCGATTGGCTGAAAATGTTGAACC
Organism: Nipponacmea schrenckii; assembly: GCA_030562195.1. Lineage (NCBI taxonomy): Eukaryota > Metazoa > Mollusca > Gastropoda > Lottiidae > Nipponacmea > Nipponacmea schrenckii. Next base: position 31,647,031 of record JAUJPP010000007.1, read on the forward strand.
TATCTTTATTTAAAATGCCTGTCCATTCTTCTCTATGACAGTGGATAAATATATAAGGAATTCGCCTTCAAATGACCCAGTATATATAGTGTTTATTAACTAACCAACTTTATGGTTATGATAAATGAGTTATTATTTCATTTAATCACCACCTAATACGCAATTCCCGAATTTACACGTTCAATGATGAGATACACATGACACGAGAAAGCATCCCCTTATAAGGTTATAAGAAAATGATAATTTTATAAGACCCTGCTATTATGAAGGAAATATTATGACGTTAGAGTCCTATGGGGACCTAATTCAATTACAGAACATACAGTCTTCATCGATTTTCTCACTCAAGGTCGACTCATACGGACTTGGGTCGAAGAATATGCATTGTTGTGACAAGGTATTGGTAATTATGGTCTGCAGACTTCGTTGATGATCATATTCATCTACACAGGAAATAGTTCTTATAACAAATATGAAGTAAAAAATGTGATAGGTGGGTGTTCTGAAAGGGAACTCAGGCACTACCCTCCCCTCCTTTAACGTACAAACCAAAATCCGTAATATGACAAATGTTATCGAACACGCAATTTTCTGTGTGAAAGGGCCTTAAGTCTTAATTGAGCAGCTAGCTAGCAAGTCCGTTAACGTTAATGATAATAGACAATCAGATGGACCTTTGACCTAACATGACAAATAATCTATCATGGTGATTAATTAAGAGGGAATACAGAGTATGGAATTGGATATTGACTTGTATTAGAAATCAGAATTGGTGTATATATACCAATCATAACAATTATTTGGGTATTTTTCAGTCGTTTTTTTTTTGTGTTAGTTTGGAACGTGAAATACATTAAACTGCATTCCAATATCAAGAGAAAAAGTCCCTTACCTTTCCTGAAAGTTTCGACTCAAAATATCCAAGCGTTAAGTCTCAAAAATTATTTTGTAAGTTACTCATTTTAATTGGATGATGAGATATTTGATTATGAGAAAAGATTCTGATTGGCCCATCAATAATTGTTAATCTACCAATCAGCGATAATTTCATATACCAATTTGTACCTCTGAAAGTGAAGAGTTGCAGGAAATCAACGTATAATATCACGCATAATAAGGTAAGTTTTGCACGTTGATATTAAATCTACTAGCCTCTATACGGATTCAAAAATAACATGAATCGTAATTCTGTGTCCACTTTGAAAGTGCACCTATTTGGTCTCAATGGCATACAACATATTAGTAATAGAGATCAGAAATGATGTACATGTGTTGTATACCAACTATTTCAATAGAGCATAAGAAATGGAATGAAGCGGAGTTTCACACAATTTTATTCAGTACCATACAGTGTGCAAAAACAACAGTACCAGGAAACAAAACAGTTTAATTTTAAAAACAGAACCCGTATTTATAATATACAGTTAAGGCAGTACTTGGAATTCAGTATAAAAGCACCGATGGATGTAGCCAAATTTATCTGTTTAAGTTTTAATCCAGAGCAAATGCAGACTATTTTTATTTTAAGGCTAATAGCTATTCGCTAATAATGGAAACTATGGACCCCAGCATATTTACTTGGGCTACCCTGAATTCCATCTTTTATAAAGTGTTGATTTGTCCCTGTGTGAGAACAGTACTCATATAAAGCATACAAATCTCACATTCAATCAATTGAATAAATGTTATTCCAGCCAGAAGACCATCTCAAAACTAACAACCGTTTTCACATACAATTAAATTAAATGTGAAACGAGACAATTCGCCCTCTATAGCTATAGCTATTTTAAACAGCTATCGTTTGGGCAGAGCTTTAGTTTTGGTTTTCTTGCCCTCCATCATTTTGGCTATGTACAGTTCTTGTTGCTTCTCCACGTCGATCTCTCCAACTTTTTGTTGGAATTTGGACTGAAGTTGTTTAACTTGATCTTCTAATCTTCGGATTTCATCGTCTTTACTTTTTATCAACTCATCGTTCACTCTACATCTTTTCTTGGTCTCTGGAATAAAAATCGTTATTCGTTACTCAAAGAGGTGTTTCATATACATGTATTTGAAGATGACATTACTTTTATGAAATACGAATTACGAATTCTGATAATGGAATTGTCTAACGATTATGTTATCACCACTATCGTAAAGGGCTTCGAACCAACACCTAGACACTAAAAGTGGGTGTATCCATACACTTACCATGTGCATTTAGGTTAAATGTATATGTGTTATTAGCATGCCTCATTCCTTTTGAATTGTTGCTTGTCAGAATCGTAATAAATTTCTCATACGATAAGAAATTAATATCAGAATAAAATCATCAACCAATATTATTGCTAGGAAACAATCAGTTAAAAACTTTACGTAACAGCTTCGCTGGTCCGAGATCAAATCCATCATGAAAAACTTCCAAAGATTTCTCGATGTCCGAGCATAGTAATATCAGTCCGATCTCCGCCTTGAAAGTATTGAGAGCATCAAGTATCATTGATTACCCATGTTTTCGTTTCGTATTTAAAAAGTGATCAATCATTTTACCGCAGCCTCCAACTATCGTCTGATTCATTGACTATTTGTCACCTGATTCAGCCAGTGAATTAACATGGCTTACAAGATAAATCGGAAAAGAATTACCCTTATGGGAACGAACGTCTGTAACTTGCCTGATGGCCATAGATCGGGATTGTTAAGTGTAAGGCCAATTCTTGTCATATGTAAACAATTACAAACCGCCAAGACAATGGCCAATACTGACCATGAACATCGGTTGTCTCAAAATTCTACCATCTTTGACTTTTCATTTAACTCACAGCTGTTCTCTGTGAGCATGAGCAATAAAATTGCTTTATTGCTTGCTACAGATTCTTAATAGGTTCGGTAATGTAAGATCAAGCCAGAATGCAAAACAATTACAAAGTTGTCGACCCGTACCGACCTCTTATCTAAATATGATGTATTGGTCCTATCGGCCGATGTAAAGTAAGGAAGTTTTATAGAAAAGGGATCAAAGAACATTATTAGCAAAGGAACGAGAAAGACAATAATAAAACAATTTTAACAAACCTGTGAGTTTTTTCTCTAAATCTTTATGATAATCATTTGATTGACTCAGTTTATTTTTAATCGACTTGTATCTGTAATATAAACACATACTTTTTTATTACAATGAAGCCTTGTTTATTATTTAATATTCACATTATTAAAGGAAATGTGCATCTCGGAGAACAAGTCAAATAGTTGTACAAATCTAAACCGAGAGAAATACAAAACCGATATTTCTGTTGTACTTGTGTCGAAAACTATGTCCATAACGTCTGCATCAAATGGAGTTTTACGTCCCAATGAAACATTACTCACGAAGAATCGAATGAAGCTTTTTCTCTTTCCAGTTGTTTTGTTAAAATTTCAATTTCGCCTAGAGAAAACTCTAACTTATCGGTCACTTCTTTTAACTTATGTTTCGTTTTATTGTGTTCGAATATCTCTTCCTGAAACACAAACAAGGGTCGATCTAATGCCGTCATAACGACATAGGCATCATCAAAACGGTACTGGGGCCATAAATAACGAAGAGTTACATCAAAAACGAGTTGTGTTCTATAGATTCTCCTTAATGCTATTAAGCTAGAAATATCAATTTGGGCATACAAAAGGGGGGAATAACTCCATTTATTAAGATTAAAAAGTTATCTATTGTCTGTAGTCTACCATACCTTTAAAGCCGAGTCGATATCAATAAAATCTTCTTTCAAAATATATCGGTCTTCTATACTTTTCTACAAAATAGTTCAAATAGAACTGAAACAAGATTTGTAAGAGAGGTTTCAGCGGTGCATTTAACATAACCTGAGAATATAGGACACTGACAACTTCAGGTACTACCAAACTTGCCATAGTACAGTGCAGAAAAGGCCTACCTACTCTTGAGCAATATAGTGTCCTGGGGCTTGCCACTTAAGAATTACATATGCAACTAGAAACGTACTGATATGCAAATTATTTTCTCGTGTTTCGCATTCAGAAAATGCGCCATTATTTACATATATAAATATATGATAGGAATACAGATATAAAATAAATTGTAAGGAGCAATAAATACCTTGAGGGAATTAAGTTTATTTTTCTCTGTTTCTCTGGCAACATAACTTTCTTCAAGCTGGGAATTCTGTTGATGTACCTACAGGTATCATTAATTTTCCATTTTCTCTGAATTTTATTTTTTATTTGATTTTTTATTAACAACATGCCCAAAGCATGAAGGAATTAATCAAAATATTAAGCAAACAGACGTATCAAAATAGAAGTAAATTTACAGAGAATTACCTAAATAGACAAGAGAATACGACAAAACAGTCATTGAAATAGAGCCAAAAAGAATGTGCCGATGTAGTCTCGATTATCAAAACTCAAACTATATAAAAGGAGAGCATAAAACTTACACTTTCGTCTAAATGATTCAGCATTTCCGCTTGTGTTTTGATGACATCTTGAAGCTGTCTCTGTATTATAACATGAGTTGGGAGTCTTTTCGTGTCTTCACAATCCTCATAGCATCCACATTTTCCACTTTTAAAACTTCTATCGAAGCGATCGGCCATTTTGGATTTGCCTCACAATGAACTCGGTTAACCAGTCGCTCTATGTAGAATAATCCGAAATGTCTAAGGATTTGGCTTTAAGACAGTGATATTGTTATATCTTACATTGTCCTCGGTCTCTGGGAACCAATGATTATAAGCGTGCTCGGTCATTATTAAATGTAACACGTGCAAGTGTTACGTCCATTTAACCTATTCAAGTGATCGTTATCATGTTTGTAGTACGGAACAGTCTCGAATTAATTAAGACCAAAAGCACGGATACCCAGAACTCTCAGCATACCCAGGTACCACATACCACACAGATCTTCAAACTAGTAAACGAAGAGAGACATGCGATTTGGTTATTTACGTTTTAATCTACAAGCATAATGAAAGAACAAAGTTTACATAATATACAAATCAACTGAGGCCTGTCCTGGTTGAGCAGAATAACCCTGGGGTATGGTTTGTCCAAATATATCAATCTTGGGTAGAAAAATATGTACATATACTATATAATTAGGCTAAATATGATGACAATAAATTCTTTGATGGCCAGTTTCAGTCGTCAACAAACGCAAAATGACAACCAATGAAAAGCAACAGATTTACTTAAATAATTCTGTGTCAAGGTTTGGGACTGAAAACATTGGATAACAGATATTATTTACCTTATCAATCCAACCATAAAATTACCCGTGGAATCCGGACACAGTCTAACTGCGCTGTTTTCTGATTGGCGCCAAAATGGTCAATTTTTAAAAAAAAAACAAGGCATGCTAATCAAACAGAAAAACATGATACAGCTCTGTGGAAATATTGTCCTTTTCAACTTCTTGAGTGTTCATATATAAAAATGTGGATTTCTTTTGTATATTAACTAGTGCTAATTCATCTGTTGGATTAGATTTAAACGGTTTTTGCATTGTACTGATTTTTGCTTTATTCGCACCTTGTTGTTTCGTGTGTTTTATATTTTTAATATAGTATTAAGGAATTGTCGAAGCTCATTCTACATTCTGGTACAGCTGGTGCTCACTGACAACTCTTCCGATTCACGATTTCCGTCACTAATGAGACATTGCGCTGACATTCCACAATTCACATTATAGTCTAAAACAAACTTTTCGTTTCTTTTGAAAAACTAAGCTAAGCCTATAGGCTATACTGTTAAATTTGACATGGTATTAACCTGCCATAAAAGATGCCATTTTGTACAAATACATTCAAACTGCTTTATTCTTCATTCTCGTCAGACGACTTCTTGTTTCTAACTCGTTTCAACTTCTTTCGTTTCAGACTACGAGCGAAATTTTTACCAATCTTTATAAGTTCATCTGCATCAAGCGACACTTTAACAGCTGTAACACCCGAACCTATGGGGCATGCAGCATCCGTCACACTGACGTCATCAATTGAGATGTCACCTTGGTAACCACTTTCTGTAATTCCTTCAAACGCAATCTGCAAGAAACACAAAGATATTAAGAGTGCATACAAAAGATCTTTTTGTAGTTTTAACCTTTGTGTGTATCGGGAACATCGATTCTATTATCCACAGAATAAATTCTCTGTAAGGCGTCAAAACCACTATTTGTGTTCGGTCAGACCTTAGCTCTGCTCTACCTGATCGCCTACATAGGCTTGATCTTATTTTCTTAATTTCTAAATATTCCCTTACCTGATAGCCAGCTCTAGCCAGCTCTTTAGGAATACCCAGACGAGCAAACGACCAAACATCACCCTGGTTACCGAACGCTCTCCATACGGAATCTAACTCAGCACCACGTGCCTGAAATAAGGAAAGATCAAAAAATAAATGTACCAATCATAAAATTATAAACGTTCAGGGCGGTGACGCCTGAATCGTTGAACTTCCGGAATTAAAAGTTCGTTATGTAAGGCTACTGGATACAAACGATTACTGACAATAGAAAATGTTTAAGCTTCAATTGTGTATCCTTAATCATAAATTAACTGAACACAGTCTAAAATGACCATACAATGCAAGCTCAGAAAGGAACGCAATGTTGCAGAACATTATAACCAAGGAAAATGGCCAAGAATTGCATACCCAGTTGGTTTCGAATGTATGGACAAACTTACCCGTGCATACACATTGAGGGTACCAACATGGCGTCCGTTCATATGGTAAAAGAATTCCACACACTGTTCTGTCAAACCACGATACAAAGGTGAAAACATTATAGCGTTATTCCCCTTCCCTTTAGCCGAGGCTTCTATATACATAAAGTGGCCTGAAAAATCAACAAAACAGTCTCAGGTTATTAATTTAGCTTCAGTTTTTTTTAAATATTTCTATACAATATTTACTCTATAGAGAATACCTCAACCACAATCATACAAGGGTTGATACCATGCCTCTTCGCCTTTCAGTATTTTATTAGATAGCGGGAAGCTGATGGTAATATAGCTGAAAGACACTCAACCTAACGAATTGGGATCTAGAAGGTCTTTCCTACATTGGTGAAATTAGTCATTGTTAAATTTGGTTTGTTGAGCAGATTGAATTTACGAAAATTTTAACATAAATATATAGTCCTGTCTTTCACTCAGACCCGTAGATATTTCATAATTCATTTTACCCAACGAATGACCTAGATAACAATCCATTGAAAACAAACGAAACAAACGTTTTTGTGAATGTGTGATCCTTTTAAATAAACACAAAAGAGATGAATATTGAAATAATCTGTTTAGAAAACATTGAATTGGATTTTAGGATTTGTTTATTCAAATTTATTTTCCATTTAACCGAAATAAAGGACATTTTTCGGGGAATTAAGGCTTTCTTAAAAAGAACAGACTGGGTTTTGTAACAGTCCTTTGCTTATAACTATAATGTTTAAGATAAGGTAAAAATTACTTGGTAAATTAGATTTTAGGCAAGAAAGACCGAGCTTATTATAGCCTGGTTGTCACCAATGCCCATACCTATGGTAACATCGCACAACTTTCAGGAGGATTATTCTTGAATGTTTTTAGTGTTCCAATCATAGGTAAATCATTAAAATTTATTTTGAATTAAGTTTTGTTCTTATAATTAAGATTTCTATATGCCTTAAAATTTTCAGTTTTATTTGATGTGTTTGTGAAGTGTTGGAAAATGAAGCCCCATGTAATACAGATAAAGACCTAACATGCACGTTGAAATGTATTCGTGGTATAAGTATACAGAAAGCATTAAGTCCATTTAACGACATTGCTTCTATTTTCAATACCCAAGAGCTCACTTACCCTTTTCACTGTTACATGTGTGATCTTTCGTTGGCCCAGTATTAGCTGATGGTGTTGACCCTTGACCTCGAGTCCAATCAAAGAAATCTTCCACTGTACCATTAATCTGTGTAAAACCACATAAATTAGGATCTTCAAAACCACAAAAGGTTTCTGTCTTTGCTGAAAATACATAACAAAACACTGTTCAATATTAGCTAGCAATTTACTTAACAAATTAGTATTAAAGGAATCGATGTGGGTAAGTAGGGTGTGTTGTCACTCTTTCAATGGTGCGGACCGAGGGAGACGAAAAGAAAAATCGTACAGCCGTTCTAGGGAGGGGTTGGTGGTTCACCTGTACTGCTGGTTGTCCCCTAAAGGTTGGAAATCAATACCAGAGTAAGCGCTGCTCAACAACAATGACAACAACATTTTATTACACATTTCTTTATATATTCATTCATTTTTGACACATGATAAAAGAAAACCCCGAACTTATGCAAACGAAGGCGAATAATGCTTTCACGAACTAATGCAAACAAAGGCGAATAGTGCTTTCACGAACTAATGCAAACAAAGGCGAATAGTGCTTTCACGAGCTAATGTAAACAAACGCGAATGCTGCTTTCACGAGCTAATGCAAACAAAGGCGAATGGTGTTTTCACGAACTTAGGCAAACGATGGCGAATGGTGCTTTCACGAATTAATGCAAACAAACGAGAATGCTGCTTTCACGAGCTTATGCAAACCAAGGCGACTAGTGCTTTTAGATTGCAGCTCCCATCCCCTTCCACTCCAGTTCGTTTGTTTTTAATCAGTATGTTATGGATACGGTATACCTTGACATACCTGCGATGTAATTAAGCGAAACAAGTAGGTGTTATCCATTACATCTATTAGTAAATAGTGGTAAATAGAGGCATTGAGCCGAGTAATTTGCTATGATATATTGCTCCAGCCCCCCGCCACTCAAACAGTAACTGGACCCTAATTAAATCCCCTCAAATATATTCTGTTTAAGGTAAATATTAGGTGACAATATTGTAACATTATCCTTGTAGTATAATATAATTTAAACCTTAAAACATCAAAATATTTGTTATACTCGTGATCTAGAAAAAAAAATTCTCTATAAAAAAAACAGCGGTTGGTGTTGAATGCCTCAAATTTTATCGTCGCATAAAGTCTCAACAAATTTTTGAATACAGACAATAGCTATGCTGGATCACTGAAGATGGAAAGACTGAGAGGGTGGGCCTTGATAATTTTGGAATGATACTATCCCTAATCAGTAGTGTTTGTTCTGACAGAGAGGATCCATTTCCAATATTAGGAATCTATGTTACTTAAATTCTAAAATGATCAATCTTATGATAGCTTTAAAGGTAAAATTTAAAAGTGTATGCCGCATAAACCGCAATGTATGTTAAAGACATCGTAACGTTCACCGATATATATATTTATATTTAGTAGAAGGTATTTGGCTTCAATAGGAGATAAATCTCGGAAAGAAAATTGAAGGTAGATATATAATTAAAGATATGCAAATGTTTTTATTAACTGATACAACTAAAAAGAGAAACAATTTACAACAAAACGATGAGATAAAATCCTACATCAATCGTCTAAACTCATTTATTGCTATAGCAATGGTAATCGTTTTAAGTTTTTGATAACGAGAGCAGTGATAGAGATATATGTACATTTACTGGCGCGACATAGTATAATTAGCATAATTAGCATTAAGAACATCCGATATCATTGAGTTTTCACTTCACATGGCGCAATTTGAATTGCGAAACTTTCAGATGGCTTACGTTACCCTTGGCAAGTAGCTGTGATGTATCTCTTTCAATCTAATTAAAATCAGATTACGATTTCGATTCTGTTTTTGCGTCGTCTCTGATGTAGACCAAAACATGATAGAGAGCTAATACAGTTATCAACATCTAAAATTATAAAACTTGTATGTTTATCATTACGTTGACTAATTATTGAGAAAGAATATTTAACAAATGTTGGTTGTGAGAATACGAACTCAGATATTTTCTCATAATAGCACTTCATCAACCTCAAAGAGCTATGCCTATTAAACGTTGTATGTATTGGAGGTTAAATTTACTGAATGAAACAACGCTCCTTGCTTGTCAAAGGCAGTGATATCATATATGCAGAGATTGTTGCAACTTCCTTAACAAGAAGGCAAAAGCCAACAGACCAACAAGAAATTTTAAAAAAATTATCTACCATACACAGTGGTACAATTACAGTTTTATTTTCAAAAACACCGATGTCATTACTTGGAAAGTATTTATAATCTTAAACAAAAATTCTTTCACTTTCATCCCATCTAAATCTTACATTTTCTAAAATAATGTCTGAGTGTACGAGGCCCCTTAGTTTCAGAGTACCATACTTAAAATAGTTGATAACGATGCACATGTTATTTCTATATAAATAATAAAAAAGAACAGCAAAGAACCTGCACTTGAGAAACTTTACTGACATGATAAGATGTTTCATGTCTTTCAAACACAGTATCTGATATTTTTAAGTCAATAGAAGAGAAATCAAACGCACATTCTTCAAGAGTGCAGTGGTGTTGCCATAAACCATCAGGTGGAAACAATGAAATGAAAGGAAACGTCATACTCTTCTGCACCTAATGGGCTACTGAAGACAGGCAACTCCATGAAACGCGAAATGAGGAATTTTAACGTGCAAATTCTGTAGCACACGGGGCCTCCGTTCAATGTCTCATCTAAACGACAAATTTTTTCCAGTCAGTCCTTCAGAACTAAATCCTTGACGGGAAGAAACCGGGTTGAAATATCCGAAAGTTCGACCTTTGCTGGGATTGAATCCCGAACCCCCATGATAGCGATCAAGCATCTAACTCTCTGAGCCACCGCAGCTCCCCGATCTATTATGTGAAGGGACCAAGTTTTGATATTTATGACAATGTAAATTGTCGAAACCTCGTATGCAATAAGATTATGAGAATCATATACCACACAAAGCCAGTGTAAATAGCTACAGTGGTAGGAAGTGAGTGTGTTTAGTTTAGTATACCACTTATAGATTATAACAGACTGAGATCTCTATCTGAAAAGATAAGGAAGCAACTTTCTACTAAATTGTGTAACTGTAGAAAAGGTTCCACTAATCCCACCAATTTCACCAATGATTTAAATCTAAAACCTCAGGTGTTACCAATCAATCAACTTAATTAACTTAATAAATTAAAGATAGATATAAACACCTCATCAGGTCTTTATGTCGGCAATTTTATATTTCTATTCTCTTTAACGTGAAACAGAAAAATAAAGCTGAGTAGCAAAGATTTCCAGCTTAAAAACTCTTTAATCATGGACGATATGTCGTTGACGAATAAACTTTTTGAAAAGGGATTGTAATCAAGGTTTTAAATTGAAAATCGCTATGTTTTTTTTTAAATGTAACACATCTTTAACAGAACTGTAAACCCACGAAAATAATATTACCAATCTGAAACTTTATGTCGTTTCTGGATTTGATAATCGTGATCTTAAATTTCAAAAGTAGTAATAGAAGAAAATATCTCTCTTGGCAAAATTAGTAAAGAAAAAAAAGGGTAATCCATCTTTAAATGAACCTTGAAGACAACCCCGCATCAATTATTACCATATTGTACTCGAAACATAAACTTAAAAACAGTTGTTGAAGTCCTCACACAATAAAATAGTCTTATCGATTCAAGGTCGTAATTTTGGCAAGGTCAAAACCATTTCAACATTTTTCTTTTAAACCTTCTGATAACAATCTAGTTTTATCATCAGCAATTAAAACAATTTGTTTTCTTCGTTGAAAAAATTTTCTACAAATGAGTTTTGATTTTCAGACAAATATTGTAAACTCATTATGCAAAAACAAATTTTTAAGTGAAATATTGGCACTTAAATATGTTTCTAAAAACATAAAAATAGAATAGTTTGAGGTCTTTGCCACCGTACAGTTACAGAGAAAGTAAGACATATGAAGAATATAATGTTAGTGTTTCGGAATTAAATTCCATCATCAGGACACCTGAGATTTCTGACAAATCTTGGACAGATTACGGCTTGAAATTGAAAACAAACTGCGTTTGTGATGGTGATACTATATTCTGCCCTTTATCTCGGATTACAGACGTCTAATTGAAAATAAGAATGGGGCACTCACATTATATAATATATTAAGTGTCCCTAATAGTAGTACAGTGTATGTGTAAAATCTCTTTTGAATCATTAATCGTACACTGTCCCAAATTTAAAATTAGACAACTAATTGCATGTATTCAGAATCTCTTCATCCCCTTTACAAACACCACAGATATACTAAATGGTGTAAGTGTTTGACCATATACTCATAATTATCAGAATGAATACATAACAAGACCAAAAAGGAATATGCAGTGAAAATCATACACAGATGTGTTCTTCAAGTATCCTTCCTATTTTAAGTAGGCGCACCTGTTTCTCTTAATATTTCTTTTCAAATTTCTGCATATATTTCTTACTATTGTATCGCAAATAAAAGCTTGTTTTCAACTACTTTTCAGATTATTATCTTATTATGCATTCAAAGCAGATAAGGGAAAGACGTGTTTTTTATGCAAAAAAAGTGCGTTCATCTATGACAAATACTATAAACAGATGCAGTATAATTTTATAGCTGATGATTTTAATGGGGATAATTAGTTTGTGTCAACGTGACCCTGTGGTGTATCATTGGATAAACTACCAATCCAACTGCTCATTATGTTACTTACAAAGGGTTAAATGCACCAAATATTTATTCTTAACAATGGCCATCTTTTAAAACTTCGTATTTATAATTGTTTGGCATTGTGAAGATACATAAATATAAGCGAATTGAGGTTTGCCGAACCGATGTCATTGTGATCAACGGTTTGGAAAAATTCAGTAAAACCGAAGTTTATTTTAAGACTTTCACAATCAAAAGACCATTGAGCAATTCTTGGTAGTAAAGCAAGAACGCTAGAATTACTTAGAACCATTTGTTGAAGGCCCTCAATAAAAAAAAATTCAAATGCAAAAGACAAGGAATGACCTGAGTATTTGAACCGAATAAACTTACTTCAAATCAAACTTGCTTTTACAAGTCCAATCGTATCGTCAATAATTCAAGACCCTCTCATAACATTACATGAGGCAACAGTCATCTGTATGGTGCAGCGAAATGGAATGAGCCATCTTCATGATATACAGATATTACGAACTTTGTCTAATTATTTTTTTTTTATTTTTTGTCTTATTACTTGAGTGCAATGGTAACCTTTCGTATCCGTATGGAGTATTTCGTTGTTAGCGAATACGGCCACATACAACCAGGGCCCTAATAAAGAGGGTGTGTACAAAACGAAGACCCAAAGACCTAAGACCTAAGACCTAAAAAAGGAAGACCCCACCAGGTGAAAAACGAAGACCTAAAAAGGGAAGACCCCACCAGGTAAAAAACGAAGACCTAAAAAAGGAAGACCCCACCAGGTAAAAAACGAAGACCCTGTGAAAAAATCCGACAAGGGATAGGAATATTCCATTGAAATTTTACTCGAAGGTTAAGCATGTCAATACGCCAATTTCCCCAGAAATTGCGCAAAATCCATCACCCCTTCCCTTCCCTACAGGGTGAAACATAAATACAGACGTAAAAAAGAAGGTATAAAAGGAAGACCCCACCAGGTAAAAAACGAAGACCCTGTGAAAAAATCCGACAAGGCATAGGAATATTCCATTGAAATTTTACTCGAAGGTTAAGCATGTCAATACGCCAATTTCCCCAGAAAATGAGCAAAATCCATCACCCCCTCCCTTCCCTACAGGGTGAAACATAAATACGGACGTAAAAAAGAAGGTATAAAAGGAAGACCCCACCAGGTAAAAAACGAAGACCCTGTGAAAAAATCCAACAAGGCATAGGAATATTCCATTGAAATTTTACTCGAAGGTTAAGCATGTCAATACGCCAATTTCCCCAGAAAATGAGCAAAATCCATCACCCCCTCCCTTCCCTACAGGGTGAAACATAAATACGGACGTGAAAAAGAAGGTATAAAAGGAAGACCCCACCAGGTAAAAAACGAAGACCCTGTGAAAAAATCCAACAAGGCATAGGAATATTCAATTGAAATTTTACTCGAAGGTTAAGCATGTCAATACGCCAATTTCCCCAGAAAATGAGCAAAATCCATCACCCCCTCCCTTCCCTACAGGGTGAAACATAAATACGGACGTAAAAAAGAAGGGGTGGGGTCTTCCTTTTTTAGGTCTTCGTTTTTTACCTGGTGGGGTCTTCCTTTTTTAGGTCTTAGGTCTTAGGTCTTTGGGTCTTCGTTTTTTACAAACTCCTAATAAAGATTGTTAATATTTTGGCTTATTGTGTACAGACCTCTGTTAGGGCCTCTTATGAACTGAAACTTTGGTTATGATTCAATCAAATTGCTGTATTTACAAACAAAACGGAAATCGCAAAAGCTTGTTATTATCAAGATATGTAAATTAAATTTAGACAATGATGCAACCACCTCAGTGAGTTGACGTAAGTATCTCGTGTATTTGATGTATTTTTGTTAAAAGGTTACTTCTGTTTGGAATGTCTAGAATGATGAGAGGAAATGGAATCCTACAGCGCTAATTGTCTCCAATACAAAAATTCTATAAACATTAAATTACTCATGTATATGTTTTCAATTCGTACCTATTTTATCATAACAATATACTATTTACTCTTAGTTCAATGTTTAATTTGATTATACCTTCTGTTTGTTTATAGAAATTAAACTAGAAAAGACACCCACCTAATTTGCATATACCCGGAAAGAAAGTTATCAGGTAGATCATACAAAAGTACGTCTAGTTCTTACGTGGAAATAACACACACGGTGTTGTTCACAAATTTCTTGAATGTCTTTCTCCTAATGAATCGACTTTTCAAAAACGCTTCATTATTTCAACAAGAATTCAAATCACACTTAAAATCATTTGTAAAACTTTAGATATGACCTGAATGCCTTGTTGACAATGGCTAAAGCTCTTGATATTTTGACCCATTCTTGAATTATTCCATTCACTCCTTGGTCTTCTCTACTGGAACGCTTTGCTTCTCTCAGCAGTTTCTGTATAGTTGATTCTGAGTTACAGAGTGCATACAGAACTTCCGGAATAGACCGTTTGGGAAACTTCAGCACTAGCATCCAGACTTTTTGGCATTGGGGATCCAGTAATAACTTACTAGTAATATGAGAGAAAGCGCTGTGTTTGGGTAAGGGTAGCTATAGAGGAGGGATCTTTCTCATCTACATTCTTATCTCCTTCTTCCCGTAAACAAAATCTTAAAAAGCGATTGGTGTTTTCTGGATGAAACGTCAGCAATATGTACCCGAAGACCACAAAGTTATATCAACTGCTGTCTACAAGCGGACAAATGAATGGAAGGCTGTTTATATACTGAGGAAAACGAATATAATATTATCTTTGCCATTATTTATACATGTTTTTATCTAAATACTTCACAATGATAAGTTGAAGTGTCAAATAAACATATAAAAAACTGGGTGCTTTTTTTATAATATATTTTATTAATGTCTTTCACCAGTTACGGGAATCGACTTTCTTTAACTCTCATAACTATCAGCGGACATTCCGTCGCATCGGTTAGAGACGCTTATTATTAAGAGAAAGTCCGTCGCATATGATCGTGCGGTTGGTTACCCTTATAATTAACAGATAGTCGGTATTTGGAGGTTGGCGCTTATAATACTAACGTTCACACTAAAACATTAATTAGTACAATTTGAATTATTTCTGCAACATTGACAGTTAACTTTGAACCTGACAGCATGGTCATGCATGAACATTTCGAGTTAATAATGACATTTTATGCAATAAGGAAATTGTCGTAACCTTGTGTTTTAAGATATTGCAGTTACTGTCAGTTTTTATGGAGTTTTTCCTTTTGTTAAAGATGATGAAATGTTTATAACAAATGATACGAAAGATGATAATTATAGCATTAATATGGTGAATAAAATTGAGTTTTACGCCGTACTGTTAAAAATAAAACTTCCATTCAGCACTAATATTCTGAAAATACTTGGTTTTGTCAAATGAAATGAAGTTTCGATTTTTCTTAACGTCATTGTCAAACATTTGCAGGAAGTCACATAGTTTGAAGCCTCTGACAATTTTCATTTTAAATTCAAAGTAATTTTTAAATAATGGATCGTTGAACTTTGATATTGTCATTATAAGGCCGATGTGACTTTTGAGGGTGACCTTTGAACTAAATGTATGAGGTGATTGCTGGGTGGACAGAAAACGACCCATGCCAAACCTCCAGCAAGGAGCCAAAGGTCAATATATAATCGGGTTTTTTTTTCAATTGGCACAGGTTTTACTATAATTAAAGGTGGGGATGTGGGATAGGTGGGTGACGAATGGTAACTGGTTTGAGTCTCCTCTATGCCCACGGATTTTTATTGTGTGCTTCATTTTTTTATTTGTGATATCGCAGTGCATCGCCTGCTTCGTGAAATCTTTTTGGTATTTTAATAAATTTACTTTACTGAGAGGGAATAAGATGTATCGATTCAATGGCTCAACGGTTCAATGGCTCGATGGCTTAATGGCTCGATGTCTCGATGTATCGATGTCTAGATGGCTTAATGGCTCAATGGTTCAAGACTAACAAAACATATGATAAGCTGGATGTAAACTTAAAAACCATTAAATCAAGCAAGCCAAACCAGGAGGGGCGAAAGTGGAGAGGGGGGATGTCTCTCTCTGCTCTGGAGGGTCGAAGCCCTTTACGTCCTCGGGTCTGTGGTCTGCCTGAAAGAGCTTAATCCTTTACGAGTTTATTTCGTTTAGTTTTATACAGGTCTCTTTTATTGCATTTTGAATACAAAATGTTATAATTCAATGACATGTTTGGTACAATCACTTGAGTAACCATAAAATAGCGTTTTCATGTCAGTGTAAAGCTCTAGGATATATTGTGTAGAGTCAAATAACAAGCAGTCCTATTATGTATTACATTTCAAACACAGGGTAACGTACAAAAGGTCTAACAATTATCAACCTTCAATCGAAACGAATTATCTCTTATAATTCACTACTACATCCTCATTCAAAGTTTAGACGCCATCTTTAATATGTCGACCAATCAATAACACGAATTCAAGGACAAGACCAATCAAATTCGGATTGTAGAATATTCTGACACGAATCAAAAAAGGTTAGATTGACAAAAACAAGCGAAGATCTAGATCGGTCTGTCGAAGGCTTGCAAACAATACTGTATTACACGCAACATAATACTAATTATACCCTTTCATTGAAACTGTCGAGAAAGTTATACAATGCCTACCACATTACACTTGCTACAAACATATCTATTTTTCTTCAATACAAGTTAAATTACAAGACTTGAATAGATCAGTGCGTAACAGTCACAAAACATTCAACAGAATTGACATAGACAATACAATCGATTACTTCAAATTCCAGTATTAGGATCAGGAAAACTATGTTTTGTGATTTTGACTCAAAAGATTTTTTATTTTATTTCTTTGTGTTTTTTTATTCTTAGTTTAAGATCTTAGAAAGGTATGTCTGTGATATTAAGATATCTAGAAATCAATGCTACTGGTATTATGAATGAAACGAATTTAAAATAAATATTAATATATAAACATAACATGTTTACGTTAACATGAGTATAAATCACAATCCCCCACGATTGGATGAATGAATTCATTCATAATTTACCTTAAAATTCTACTAAATATTGTATTTTATATTAATATTCTGGATGATAAATCACTCTCTAGAGCCAACGAAAATGACATGTTTGTAAAAAAATTCATCTATAAAGGCATAATTCAAACATATATCTGAAGGATCTGAAAAGGTTTCAGATTTTATGCTGTTTTAACAAATACTGCCTGTTAGGGACGACCAAAACCATTTACCATCGATTCAACGACAAGACATATATATAAACGCAGCCACGACCAAAACCATTAACCACCAATTCAACGACAATGTATATATAAACGCAGCCACGACCAAAACCGTTAACCACCAATTCAACGACAATGTATATGTAAACACAGCAACGACCAAAACTATAAACCACCAATTCAACGACAATGTATATGTAAACACAGCAACGACCAAAACTATAAACCACCAATTCAACGACAATGTATGTATAAACGCACCCACGACCAAAACTATAAACCACCAATACAACGACAATATACATATAAACGTACCCACGACCAAAACTATAAACCACCAATTCAACGACAAAGTATAAATAAACATACCCACGACAAAAACCATTAACTACCAATTCAACGACAATGTATACATAAACTCACCCACGACCAAAACCATTAACCACTAATTCAACGACAATGTATACATAAACTCACCCACGACCAAAACCATTAACTACCAATTCAACGACAATGTATACATAAACTCACCCACGACCAAAACCATTAACCACTAATTCAACGACAATGTATACATAAACTCACCCACGACCAAAACCATTAACTACCAATTCAACGACAATGTATAATATAAACGCACCCACGACCAAAACCATTAACCACTAATTCAACGACAATGTATATATAAACGCAGCCACGACCAAAACCGTTAACCACCAATTCAACGACAATGTATATATAAACGCACCCACGACCAAACCCGCTAACCACCAATTCAACGACAATGTATATATAAACATACCCACGACCAAAACTATTAACCACCAATTCAAAGACGATGTATATATAAACATACCCACGACCAAAACTATAAACCACCAATTCAACGACAATGTATATGTAAACGCACCACGACCAAGACCATTAATCACCAATTCAACGACAATGTATATATAAACATACCCACGACCAAAACTATAAACCACCAATTCAACGACAATGTATATATAAACATACCCACGACAAAAACCATTAACCAACAATTCAACGACAATGTATAATATAAACGCAGAGGAGACCAAGACCATTAACCATCAATTCCAAGACAATGTAAGTATATAAACGATCATATATCTATAGAAATTCAAATATGATTGTATTTAACGCACCGCGAACAGCGATGTTTAATTTATACATAGAATGATATTGATCAGCAGCTTCAGTCTGCAGTCAGTTACAAGGATTCCTCTTGACCGATTGCTGAATACAGCATTTTAATGTCATGGTAAAAACACTAAATGCACTTAAACATGTAACTATTTGTTTAACGTGTAGTGATAAATCTCTCCATGTCAAATAAATAATGTGCACACCAGGTCAATGCCTCGTGTTTATATACCACAATCTGTTTGAGTAAAGGTATACTAATGGCTGGGCTGTAAAGGTCAACCCATCAACATGTCCAAATGCCAATAATTTAGTAAGAAAACATTTTAATGTAAATATAAGTTGAATAGCTTTTGGTTATTTGTAATGAGAGAACAATCAATGAAAATTAATATCATTCTTCAGATCTTGACGTTGAGTATCATGGTTTGACTAATTTACGCAAATAGCCGTGAACAATCTAATAAAACCGCAATATATATCAAGCACAATAACAAATCATCTACAATAATGATCATAGGATTGAAAATATAATTGAAAATAAATACCATTCTTAAAAACAGATTCTTATATTGGCCTTCATGGTTAGACTATTTACCGCAAACGTATACACAAACCGCAAAATATGTATAAATACGTCAAAAAATGAATAAATAACACATACATGAACATAAAGACCATCATTGCAAATTAAATAAAATATTCTTATAATTACTCATAAAGCACCGCTATAGCACAATAAAAAACAAATGAAATGTGTATTATATGCGTTTAAGTTAAGTACGTTGGCTAATCAAAGTTCTGACTGTGATGGTTAGATTGATTACCGTAAAGATAGAACCGTTGATAAAGCACAAATTCAACAAACACATTCAAAATACAAATTGGACTCTTAACAATATTATAAAGATATGTATTGTTCGTTTGGTATGACTTATAGTTGTAAACATCTGTGAACAATAAATAAGACTGCAAACGGAAATGAAATGAAATGCAGTTTTGAGCTCTACCTTTCTGCCCCAAGGTTTGTAAAGACAGTCTGTAAAGACAGACAACACCGTTCCACAATGGAGCAACTTACTCTTTTCGTTCGAGCACAACAAGAAACGACAAAGCAGCTCGTACAAAGCACAAAACCATTAATTCAATTCGTAACCTTTCGCTAGCCGAGACTAGTGCACGTTCCCCTTGATGAAGATAGTGTGGGTAACCTTCGTTTGTTCCCAGCTTAGACTCACTGGACTTTAAATATCAAGATAATTATGTCTTACCGTTGTAGCAATTGATGAGTTCGTTCTCTCTAATCTTGAGAATACTTTTCTGATCATGATGTCGCCTCTTCAGATGACCATGTCGTCGTTTTGTATCCTGTAACTCATTCTCCGTGATATTCTTCTCCAAATAGCAAGTTTCTAAATCTTCTCGTAGCGTGGCCTCAGCTCTGACCAACTCAAACAGTTGTGTCTGCATCGATTCAGTTTTACCTGCAAGGCAACCAAATATCCTGATTTCATTCATTCTTGTATCTATTATATTTATTAAAATTTGGAAACCTTCTGCTTAAGGAACTTTGGTTCTTTTAGAAGAATTAGAAAGTATATCATGCTGTTATGCTCAGTAAAGGCAAACCGTCAAATTCAAGAGGTCGTTTTTGCTGGGAGGTGGGGATAAGGAGGGTGTTTGTGCATGTGTGTGTGTGTTTCTGTGAGGGGGATTCGAAATAATTAGCAGGTATGCCGTTATGCACTTACCTTCGCAATCTGAGGCTTTCTTGTCAGAAGCATCCAATCGATAAGTCTTATCCTTCAATTGATTTCTTAAAATCATCATTTCTCTCTGCATGTATGCAATTTTATTCTCGGCATCCAGAAGTTCCTGGTTTGTGTCAAACAAGTCCAACTGAGACTGCTTTAATTCCGTATTCGTTTTGTTAAATTTCACCTCCGCTTGTATGATCTGGGCATTCTTTCGCTTGATATCTATTCTAAGTTTCGTGTACTCCTCGTGTAAATTGGACACGATTTCTTTATTATCCTGATTCTGGAACTTCCCTCTGGAATTAAACACGTGATCAACGGGGCTGGAATTCTCGTCAAGTCCGAGTAAATCTCGAACGGATTTCTCCAAACCGTCCAATCGCTTTTCATGATCCACACGGACATCGGAAAATGTTCTTTCCATCATGTTCATTTTGGAAGAATAATCCGCGCTGTCCATCTGCTTGTCCATCATTATTTGATCACTATAGCGACAATTCCCCACAGGAACTAGCTTGATTTCATAAGAACAGTCATTATGGGTGAAACCACAAACAGCTTCATTGCCGAACACACAATTCAACAAATTTAGTAAATTAACGACGATTATTAATTTCCGTATCGCCATTGTTCTTATTTACACAATTATTATTGTAAATACCTGATATTATCAAAGAAACAATCTGAAACCACCTATGGTCTAAAAAACGCTTTTTGATCCATTCTCGTCACATAACGTTCCAACTAGCTCGTGATAATCCGCGTACTATACTAGGTGAATGGGATTACCGTGTATTTAAAGAAAAAAGCTGCCTCATAGTTAAACTTGAAACACAATATATAACACTACACGCTTCGTACCTTGTTAATAAAACAAACCTTGCAGGGTGTCTCCAGGGAGCGTATCAAAATACAAGTAAAACACTTAATCCAATGCCAGTGCTCCGAACAAGAATACCGCGGGCTGCGACACAAACGCTTGATATAGATAACTGAATAAATCAATCAATAATTAATCAATACTCTTGACTGTGTGTTATAAATGCCTATGACGATGCCAGCGTAACGTTTTATAGTACGTTACGGCAGATATTTAGACTATTTCAAGATTTCTTGTTACAGTTGCGTCAACGATAGAGTGCTGATGTAGCAAAACCGACGCTTCCCGATCACTATTTAAATTATAACAAATATAAAATGTAATACTGATTAAAATCCGTTATAATTTAATTCCAAATCAAACTTTATACACATGAAGTCACTGTCTAGTTATCGCTGATACCTATTTAAAACAGGTAAACTCGTTTCAAACGCCTGTGACGACTTTTAACATTTATGAACCATAGATATTGAGCTGTATACCCTATGCTATCTGTATGACATTCTTTAGGGTTAACCAGCCAGCCAGACAGATAGTGAAGGGGTAGAGAGTCAGTCGTTACACATGGTGTATGGTCGGTGGATCTAATATGCCCCTGCGCCCACCCTCTATTTTCCCTATAATGTCCGGTGAATGCCCTTTAAATGGTTGTAAAATGAATTTGAATTTGTGTCCTACTCTTCTGCAATGCCAGGCAGAACGCAATGAAGGAAATGTTTTCAGCATAGCTTTATAAGCTGAGGGATTTTTAGCACACGGGGCCTCGGTTTATTGTCCCATTTTTCCATGTAAGACCTTGAGATCTATATCACCGACAAGAGGATTGTGAAATGAATGAAGTTTTACGTCTACTCTTCTACACATTATGGGCTAATGAAGATGGGCATTGTAGTGGGAAATGAGGAAAATTTTGCCAGGACAGCGGCATAAACGATTTCGAATTGTCGAAGGATCTTTAACATGCACAGCCTCCAGCACACGGGACCTCGTTTTATTGGACCATCCTGATATCTTTTTCAAAGTTTCAATATATCCAGTGAAATCTCGATTCTTTTCTCTTTTCATTTTAAGTAGGATTGCGTACATTCCAAGTTTTACACCAACCGTAATAATAGAAGATAAATTGTAACAGAATAATATAAAAAAGCACAGTGAATAAGAAAGCGTGGTTTATAAACTATTATCGTTATGTATAGTAAATACAATAAAATAATCAGTTTTCTCAGCGGGTAGTCGAAGACAACATTGTTGTACTTAAAGTGATACTGCGTCTTAGACTGGATTTAAAATTTGAGGTCTTAAGAATGGTCAATACGAGTATATTATTATGTTCGTCAGTAAACGTACTTGGTGTCATAAAGTAACAGAAGCCATGTAAAATCCAGAAATCGGATTCTGTTTTGTTTTAATGGCAGCAGGCAGATCTACTGATCATTATAATATGCTCTTATTGGGTCAAGTTTAAAATTTTTAAATTTTATGTTTATTCCTAGACGTAGTATGCCTTTAAAGGGATGTGCCAGGCTGAACTGTTTATTCAAGCGCTTTTGTAACACTTCGGTGGTGTACTTAATCACCACGTGCGTCCTAAATTACTTCAATCCTATAAGACTGTGAATATTTGCGTATTGTTATGCTGTATGGATAGCAGAAGACAGAAAATGGTTTTGAGCCAGAGTGTTAATGATACAAATTATCATTTTAGAGATTATGCAACAAAACGAAGTTTTTTCAGTACAGTTACTCTACACGTATTTTGTCTGTCTATTACAAAATGCAGTGAAGAGTTTTAAAACACAATTTACGAGCACCAACAGCGTAATCTGTATTCGACTCTTCTTTCAAGAAAGAGGAGATAACTCGAATTCCTTCTCCATTTCCCATTCTTTACATTTTTTGGATTTTTTCTTTGCGCAGCCTGCAATCAATACACATCTTCTGACAGAATGTTTAAGAATGAATCGTTACCAATGCATTGTAAAGCTGTAAGCCTATAATAGTCAGTTTTCAGGTTTACAAGGAAAAGGCTCTCTCATTCGGAATTAAAGTTACTGACTGTACCAATAATTGGGCTAAGCTTTATTAAGATGTATATTCTGCTACCTTCTGCTACAATGATCACGTTTCTCTCACCTTCTTCCGTCTTCATTAGCCCATAAGGTGCAGATGCGTAGGACGTAAAACTCCATTCATTTCATTTTCTCTCATTTTCTGAGCTAGCAGACTGAGCTGCAGGTGGCCCTTAATCTACTAACTTATTATGCGTAGCCACGATTGAAATTGTTAAAAATGAAATAAAAATTTAGGATAACAACAGAACTATAAAATAGTTGACTGACTTTAAGCTGAAATGAAAAAAAAAATTGAAAGCAATGGGAAGGCGTCCAAAATATACTACGATTTACTTTTCTAATACATCATAGCATCTTTGGATACTAAGTATAGCCACATTTAAAAATAAACGATGCGCTGCTAAGTTATACCTGAAGTGACTGAAAAGAAAGCAATGAAAAGATTTACAAAGTATATACTCTCCTATTTCATTGCATATTATTTTGTTGTTGAATAACTGTAAAATAGTCTTCAGAAGTACTAGGAATGCACAGAAATCGCATAAGTCTGTTAAAAACACATCATACTAAAAATTACACTTTCTATTTCTTTATAGGACAGTGTCTCAATAAAAGGCGAGTCGTCTTTTTCAGTTTTAAAAGCGGATGATTCTGAAAAAAACATGGATTTGTAGGCTCAATATTGACAGTGAGCTGTGAACACTATTACTGATAAGCTACAAAAAAAAAAGTTTCTGAGACTTAGTTCAACAAAAAAATGGCAAGCAATGGCTAACAATTTATAAAGTCCAGTCATATAGTAGTGAGTAATGGCCACAATGTTTATCGAAGCAGTTTAAATTAAATGATTTATATGTGACTTATAAAGTCATCAATAATAAAAGAGAATAATATATTTATAATGGCTTTCATTGTATGAGAAAGTGTATATAAAATGGTGGTTGGGTATAATAGCTTTCAATAATACACTTATTTCAAGAACAAAAATTCTCAAGCCCGAAGGTTCAAAAATACAACACTATCCATTTTATTCAGACCCACACTAAATGTTTTTTTTATAACTCTGGACATTTGAAATTGCATTTTACCAGCCACACTTATGGTTCAAATGACCTCTTTAATCTCGTTTTTGTTGCGGTGCAGTTGTAAATCGCAAAAAGAGTAAGCTAAAGACGCTGTCCTGGCCAATTTTCCATCATTACACAATGCATGGCGTTGTCTGCCCTCATTAGAAGGCGAGGAAGAGAAGAACTTAAAACATTTTATTTCATTTCTATAGCAAGACATAGTTAGATATATAATGTATAATAAACAATATGATAGACATAAACAAAGTGGTTATTAACCTTCCTGGGATTATAATTACTTACAGCAGGTTTTAATACAGGTTCGTCTACAAAATCTATATTGTTTATTATTATATGATTTAACCTAGGGCATTTTTAATTATTGTCGTGTAATAACCTGGAGACTGGGGGTAACACTTGAAGACTTAACCCCAGCAATCTTTGACCTGCTTCATCAAAGGGATAGTGCTTCTAAGCATGAACATAAAATTTTAGCTCTTAAGATGGTCAATATGAGTATATTCATTGGTGAACTTACCTGGTGTTATAAAGTTAAAGAATCCCTTAAAATGTTGAAAACTTACAAAACTAAGTCATTTTTGATTAACACTTTATCAATTTATTAGGCATTTTCAATAATCAAATGCATCCTCATGGATAATTACTTTTTGATGTTTTTTTTATGTTATTTGTGGCAGCAGGTATATTTACTGATGAATAGAGAATTTTTTGTTCATTCTAAGACCTATTTTCCCTTTAATATTTCGTGGTACACATAAAACGTCATTTCTCTGTGATGATAAGAATGTGTGTAACCCAGAAAATTTCTAAGGAGAATATTGAACGTTCCTAACTCTACACCCATAAATTTTTTACTGGGTGAGCTTGGGCGTTATCCATTCCATGTTGTTCATATATTAAAAATATTAAAATACTGGTTACAATTGGTAATTAGCAAAAGTGGTCTAAAATTTGAAATATATATTTTATTAAAGAAACAGTCTGAAACAGGTATCAAGAACTGGGCTTCCAATATCAAAGAATGTTTAGATAACCTAGGATGTTCATATTTGTGGCGTAATCAAGATACGGTTACTCTGGCTGACTTTGCGTTTGCAAAAAATCGAGTAATTGACCAATTTATACAAGTGTGGTTTTCCGAGGTAAACAATTCCTGTAAACTTAAGTATTATTCTAGATATTATTAAACGTTTTCTCGAGCTAATTATTTAGAAGTTATCCCAAATAAAAAGTTTCGAAATATATTATGTAAATTTAGATCGGGTTCTCTGAAACTAAATATTGAAGTTGGGCGATACCTGAATATCCCAAAAGATAACCGAATTTGTAAATGTTGTAATTCCAAAATGATAGAAGATGAATTTCACTTTATTTTATGTTGTCCGCTATATAGGAAATTGAGACATCAATATTTACCCCGTTCGTGTTGGAGTTGGCCATCTTTGTTTAAATTTTATAGAATTATGGGTAATAAATCTCCACCTATAATAAAAAACCTATCAAAATATTTATTTTATGCTTGGAAAACAAGAGAACAATATAATCAAATGTGTATATAATAACTTATGAATATTGATTACTTGATCGTCTAATTGTAAATATTGTAAAAGAAATGTTTTTATATTTATGCACATTTTGTCAATGCTACAGCATTATGTTTTGTACATGCACATGCTAACGCAATAAACCTATCTTTATCTTTAACCCAGAAAGCCAGATTTCCTTATCGTTCTCTTATTTTTGACATAAAATGTGTATAGTTTGAGAAGAGTAGTTCTACCTAGTATGTGATATCAGCATCTTCTTGAAGCAACGTAACCAACCAATCAAGAAGTGTAGGGATAGAGTGAGGAGTGCAGCGAGGGCTATATAATTCCCCATCATCAATCAGGTCTCTCCAGTCTCTGATGGTATAATTATGTTCTTTGCAAGTTAAATATTTTAAAATGAAACTGCAGAATAAAGGGAAGTAACTATATTAGCCAGACCACAAACGTTTTAGCTAACTGATGTAATCTAAGCGGTGTGGGGGCAAGGATTTAAACACAATCACCCAGACCAGACACCAAAAAACTTCTGCTGTGATGCTTTCAAATGACCAATCTAAACATCTCGAAAATTTTAATAAATGATATACAATCTAACAAAGAAATCCGATATTTAACTCTTGTGAAAAATAAAATGAACGCAACGGCAGGATTCCCTGAGATCTTAACAATCAATAAATCACTATAACAGTCAACAATAAATAATAAAATGGAAGAGATCCTTCACCAAAAAATTCAATAAAAACATACAGGTGCGGCAGTTATCGAACCTTTCTTGTTGAAACATCCGAAATGTGAAAGAGTTAACCAACTAACTATTCACTATTGTAGCCTGACATCTATTAAGCAAGTTTGCCACGCCATATTAATAACTGTGTCCACCTAGCTAGAACACTGTCCTAAATCATTCAATTGCAGTTATCCACAGATACACGCATAGCTCAAGGTGTACCAGTATTAAGCATCTGGATTCAAGGTTTCATAAAAGGCTTTTAAGGCATCATTGTGGGGCTGTCGTAGTACGATATGAGGTCGTTTTTCTGTAAGAAAGCTTATCGCTTGCTCTGGAGACCAATTGTGCTTTTTCATCAAATAACAGGTCACAAGTGTGGCACTGCGAGTTCTTCCGGCTTTACAATGAACGTAAACACTCCTGTTCACCTCTTTATATTTCGCGATGAAGTCCAATCCTTTGTTGATCTCTGCCTCTGAGGGTGTACCAATGAAATCAACGGTTGGTATCTTCAACTGTTCGACCTTCCTTTCCTTCCACTCGGCTTCTGTATACATAACATATTTCATTTCATACTCTTCATTGAGTGAAATTATTCCTCCGATATTTTCTGTCTTAATAATGTCGTCTGCGAAAGTTTTAATAGGCATGGCTCCGAGGATCACTGTCTCGTCTACCCGACTGTACCATTTCCGAACAGATATCTTAGACAGCAGTAAATTGTAAGATAAGGACGGATAAAACACTATTCGAGATAAAATTGAGCTTAAAGTCAACATTATAATAATGAATCTTGAAAGTCGGTCAACTTATTAGTATTAATAGCAAGGCAATTAGAATTTAGCTCTCTGCAGACGACAGTCGAGACGCCAGATGTTATAAATCTATGCAATAATGCCAAATAAGGAGTTCGCAATACTAACTGATGTTCCAGGCTTATCGTGGCAAATTCTGAAAGATTTTTTTCAAGTAATAATAGGGCTTCTTTCAGGCAACTATTAGTCTACTGGTCTCTTGCTTTCATGATTCAATATGCAGCCGAGTTTACATGAACAACATGACCATTACTCCAATCCTAGTTCTACTTTCATTTTCTCACGTCTGTTAATTTCAAATGTCTTTGAACGTGTCATAAAAAGCTCAATAATTTTGATTCAGTTCATATATAAACAGATTCACAACGCCTGATTAATAGAACTTTCGTCAATGATACGAATATTTGATAAAATAAATCAAAGCATTTCACATTTCCAGAAATTATCAGTATTCCATTCAAAACAAAGCAATGTCAAGTGATAGCCATGTGGTCAATTTTAGACGTTAATATCCAGTCTCTCTTTAAATAAATCTACCAGACCACTAATAATTCATTGACTGAATAATCCGAAAAGTCTATTGGGAAGGGTTGAACGCTAACAAAGCATTTTTCTTGTGTAGCTTTGTTTTGTTTGACGAGAAGAAATGGAAATCAAATCTATGTTAAAATTCTTAAATATTACAACACATACTAACAAACAACAATGATTACACTGAATTTTTCTTCAATCTGAAACTTTTATTGATTCACTTATTCTCTGTATAAGATTATAAATTGAAGAACAACCATTCAAGATAGCAAATGGACACATTAAAAAATAACTTGTGGGAAGGGTTTAAATCTTATTTCCAACTTAAATGAAATCAAATGAATAGAGTTTTACGTCCTACTCTTCTGCATCTAATGGGCTAATGAAGATGGGCATGCCAAGCAGTATGCAATGAGAGAAATTAGGCTAGCACAGATGCATTAGCCTACATGATTTCTTACTGTTGCAGGATCTTTAATCGGACCAGACACATTTTTCCCTTCGACCTGCTTCACTGACAAGGGGGGAAACTGGGTTGATCAATTATTATCAACTTAAGAATTCTGCTAATATAGTAAAGTACTGTAGGTATCAGAATAGAAATTGAAAAGCCTGCGAAAATATAAAATCTTAATTTTACCAATAGCTTGCTGAAAACAGCTAGTTCAGCTGGTAAAGACAATATTTAGATGACTCTATCATTCAAAGGAGATGAGATTCATTGCTCTTTGTCCATGAAGTCCATCATCCATAAAGATTTCAATTCTCATCCATATAAATGTTTATTTTGATATTCTGACCCTTATAAATGTCTATTTTTATACATACTCCTGTGCCTAAATATTTATGTTGATTATTTATTTTGTGATAATAAATAAAGAAACTGGACAATAGTTCTAGTTGGTCGTCCAGACATTCCTTTACCAAGATATGCCACCTCATCTTTATTCAACATAACACCAGCAATATCTAGATGAAGCCAATTCTTATTTTCTACGAATTCCTGTAAAGACAACAATAGGTTATAACACACAAGCTTTTAAGAGCTATGTATATATAGTGATTCAACAGATTTTAAGGTACCAGTATTGAGGAAGCTTAATATTCCTACTGTCAGCATGAAACCAATTGAAACATAAGCTTTAAATATAGGTGCTCCAATCCCCTTAAATTCTAATGAGAATTCTAGAGATTCATTAATGTGTATGTCTTCCACATAAACAATCCATTATAGATTTTGAGAGAAATAAGGTCTAAGTATTTCAGATAAGCTTATCTGGTCCTCCGGATAGGACAATAATATGAGGCCCTGTTCAGGCCGCCTAAACAGTTCAGAGAGGGTTGCAGGATTTGAAAAGAGGAAGCATTAGTTCTAACCCTAACAAAGCACGACCACAAGTCCAGTCCAGCTAATCCCTTCAACAAACTTGAGGTATTTCATGAGTCAGTAAAGAAATATAAATCATTCAAATTTCCAACCTACCTTTAAAAAAGCTGCAGCAGTACAGGATCCTCCAGACCTGCTGTATTTACCTACATTATTAACATCAGCTAGATCACTAGTTGTAACTTGGGTACTGTAGTGCTTAAATAATGGCATCCTCCATACTCTATCACCAGTCTTACCACCAGCCTGGACAATGAAAGCTACATCAAATTTTGGTCATAAACAACTATAGTTAGTAGATTTGCTTGACATTACTGAAGAACCTAAGACGGTTAGTTAACCTTATCTTTTTAAATTTTTACTTAAGATCTTTATTGTATATACAGATTGTAGCATATGGAGCCTTGATAAATTGTTCAATACAAATAAGCAATGTTAGAACCTCTGACTTGCATCATTGAGAGATAATTGAAAATTTTGAACAATGCCTAGGTGTTTGTTCAAAGATTCAAACAAAGGGAGATAATCACCTGATGTATGAGGTTCCAATGATGTGTTGAGTCTGTATAAACAGCAGTACAAGCTGAACCTAAAGCTACATTTACAGCACCTAGAATATACAATGACAAGTTTTAAAGTCAGATTTAAAAGTCACAATTTGCGAGATTTGGTCCGATCTAATCGCTGATTCCACACATGAGCAATCTACTGTTGATTTTAGTTTTCTCAAGCTTTTGCTTTTGCTATGCGTTTCTGGATCACTGAGGATAGGCTTAAAGTTGTCCTAAGAATGGAAAAGCCCAACCCTTGACAGTATGACACACCTACCTGTTAAAGTAGCCATATCTAATATTAAACTAGGATTAAAACTATCAGCATAGGTTAAGGCATCAGCTAAAATCAATCTCCCTTCAGCATCAGTATTATCAATCTGAAGAAAAAAAAAAGAATGAAAGAGTGAATGAATGAATGAATGAATGAATAAATGAATTTTTAACATTCAACAGTTCAACATGTGTGATGTAAAAAACAGGAAATCATCTTTGAATATTATGTTAATATTTTATACAGTTAAATTCTATAGACTTTAGTTAACAAGTATATGTTGTAAAGAATATAAAAAAATAGCAAATCTGTTTAAACCTGTATTGTTTTTCCATTCATAGCTGTAACTACATCACCAGGTTTAGTTGCACTTCCATTGATCAAGTTCTCACATAGTGGTATAAATGCTGGTAATGATAGAGAAATTGAAATAGTTATAAATTCGAAGAAGTATAAGACATATAGATATGCTATTTCTTACATTTATTAACTCAACATTTCACATGCTCATACAGACAGCGTTATTAAGAGAATTAAATACTCATAACAAGCCTTACAATATATATAGAAAATAAGGAGTAAAGGGAAACCATAGATAAAGAAAGCAAAAATTAAGTCTGTTTTGTCAGCAAATCTGAATGCAGAAGTGTTAATAAACTTATTTAAACCTTTTTTTCAAAAATATTCGTTCCGCATTGGATTTCTCCCATTAGAATATAAATTAACATAAGCAACACATCTGACAAAAGGGTTTACAGCTTAAAAGAAATATCATGGCTAGGAGAATATACATTATACTGCTTTACATGACCTACCTTTAATATTAATAGGTAATTTAAGTCTGGCAGCAGCTAGAAGAGTTCCTGCAACACATGCTGCCCCGCCCATATCTCCTCTCATTTCATCCATACCTTGTGAAGGCTTGATTGATATTCCCCCACTATAATAGTAATCATTACTGACTGATGATAGAGCTCCAAGTACAAAGTAGGCAGAAGCACAGGCCATTGAAGCTACTTTAACCTGGAGGAAATTCAAACTATATTGCCTATCAAACAGCTATCCAGCTAACTGAGTAATTCTATCAAGACAAACACAAGGAATATTGTAACAATGTTGAAAAAAGGTAAGAGCAACAACATCCTTTTGAAAATCAATGTTTAATGCCTTATCACTCAATGGATGACTATACTAAAACAAGCAGTACCATGGTAACCTTTTGGAGGCAAGATAAGGTCATGCACAACTTGGTTAGTTATTACCCTATCACAAAACAGATTTCAAATATCAATGAAGCAATACCATCAGATGTATGTGTAACTGACAATCTATTATACTATCTTACCTATCAAATGTAACACCTTTACCAACTAAAGCTACAGGAGTCTTCCCCTCCCCACCTCCATTATAATCTATCTCCAGAAACACAGGAGGTTGATCTGATCCTTGACTAACAGATAAAAACGCATCCATTTTCTTTGATTCAGCCCAATGTTTGTCTCTGGAAAAGAAAATAGCGGATTCATCATCATGGATATTTAAGTAATATTTCAAAATGGCTGATAGATTACTACTAAAACCCTAAAAAACAAGGAAGACAGGTTAGGTTTCACAAGGAATCCTGCCTACTTGTTCGTTTTATTGACATTGATCTTTCCCACTGAGAAATTCCCAGTATTAAGAAATGGTGACTTATTCATTTGCATGATCACTAGACTTTCACACACTGATTTGGATTTGGCCCTCTGTCCCCATTGATATATCTCATTGTTCTATATAGACAAGGTATCATCTATATCTACATACCTTATTTGAACAGAAACGCCACTTTGACCGCCCAGTTTATTTTGAACAGTATTGGCGAATATGGTAGGTGTCATCTTATTGGCTGGTGTCTCCATCAATAATCGAGCGAAATTCTGAGAATCTCCTAATATAATTCCTTTCTGCCATGTCTCCTGAATATCACTATATTAATATTTAAACAATATTTTATTATTAATAAGTACAATATTAATACACAAAGGCAATTGAAAAGAGGATACAAAGACAAGCCTGTACAGGCTTATATAAGTTTGTTTCCCACTATAATAATATGAGAAAATTAATTCATTATTCTATATCTGGTGTAGGGGTTAATGTTTCTATTAATTTTGTTGCTGTGATTTCAATAAAAATATTTTAAATGCCAATTAAAAGTGTATTTATTTCAAAATTCTTCAATATTCCTCAATAGTGTTTTTTGCTGACAAGAATTCACACTCTGTAAAGTGGTTAACCTTTAACCTTTGTTTCTTCATTATGAAAATAATTGAGCTCCAATACTGAGGAGAATGTTAAACCTTCAGGAGCACCTATTGTTACTAAGACACCAGACTGAGCTTGTCAACTCTACATTCTTTTCCGAGTGTCCACATGCTTATAATTTATAACAAGGTACCTATTTCTCTTAAGAGAAAACAATTTAGACAAGATATCACAAATATAACACTTACCTGTTCTCCTCTACAGCATATAGTTCTACTTTCACTTTATCTTTTTTATTGTCTTTTCCCTTTAAATCATCATAACTGAAGAGTTTTAACATACTTCCTTCAGCTGCAGCTGGAAACAATCAGAAGGCAAGGTAACATACAACAACAGCAGAAGTAACAACCGGAAATGCAAAGATAGCTTGCCAGGCAAGGTAACATACGCCCACTGGCAGCATTGAATTTGAAAAATAAATAGAGCAATGACTCAAAAACATTCACTAAATGGATATTGAAGTCAAGGGCAAAAACTCAAAAACACCAAGTTTCATCAAAATCTATTGAAAATTGTAGCTTCTATTGAACCACAAAAAAATTTTGACACAATCTTACTAAGTCAAGGGCAATAACTTAAAAACTGTTCATCAAAAAATCATCAAATTCGAACTTGACTGTGTCTTATCAATTCTAATGCTCACACCAAGTTTCATTTAAATCCATTGAAAATTGTAGCTTCTATTTTGTCTACAACAAATATCGAGGCAGGGGCAATAACTCCAAAACTGTTTATCGCAAAATCGTCCAAATCGAACTTGACCGCCCTCTTATCAATTCCAATGCTCATACCAAGTTTCATTAAAATCCATAGATAATTGTAGCTTCTATAGTGTCTACAGAAAATGAATTTTTACGCAATTTTACTTAGTCAAGGGCAATTACTCATAAACTATTCATCAAAAAATCGTCAAATTTGAATTTCTGATAAAAACTGTGGCCTATATCGTGGATATAACCCAAGTTTGACACGTTTTTACTAAGTCAAGGGCAATAACTCAAAATCTGTTCATTCGATAATTTCCATTTTGGAACTTGACCGAGATATCATCAATATATACATGTATACCAAGTTTCATTAAGATCGGATAAAAAATGTAGCCTCTATCATGGATACAACCCTAATTTGACGCATTTTTACTAAGTCAAGGCAATAACTCACAATCTGTTCATGCAATGATTTCCATTTTTGAACTTGACAGAGATATCATCAATATATACATGTATACCAAGTTTCATTAAGATCAGATAAAAAACTGTAGCCTCTATTGTGGATACAACCCAAATTTGACTCGTTTTTACTAAGTCAAGTGCAATAACTCAAAAAATGTTCATGCGATAATTTCCATTTTCGAACTTGACCGAGATATCATCAATACATGTATATACATGTATACCAAGTTTCATTAAGATCGGATAAAAACTGTAGCCTCTATTGTGGATACAACCCAAATTTGACGCGTTTAAGTCAAGTGCAATAACTCAAAAACAGATCATGCGATAATTTCCATTTTCGAACTTGGCCGAGATATCATCAATATATACATGTATACCAAGTTTCATTAAGATCGGATAAAAACTGTAGCTTCTATCGTGAATACAACCCAAATTTGACACGTTTTTACTAAGTCAAGGGCAATAACTCAAAATCCGTTCATTCGATAATTTCAATTTTCGAACTTGACCGAGATATCATCAATAGATACATGTATACCAAGTTTCATTAAGATCGGATAAAAACTATAGCCTCTATTGTGGATACAACCCAAATTTGACGCGTTTTTACTAAGTCAAGGGCAATAACTCAAAAACCGTTCATGCGAAAATTTCCATTTTGGAACTTGACCGAGATATCATCAATATATACATGTATAACAAGTTTCAGTAAGATCGGATAAAAACTGTAGCCTCTATTGTGGATACAACCCAAATTTGACGCGTTTTTACTAAGTCAAGGGCAATAACTCAAAAACCGTTCATGCGAAAGTTTCCATTTTCGAACTTGACCGAGATATCATCAATATATACATTTATACTAAGTTTCATTAAGATCGGATAAAATCTGTAGCCTCTATTGTGGATACAACCCAAATTTGATGGTTTTTACTAAGTCAAGGGCAATAACTCAAAATCCATTCATTCGATAATTTCAATTTTCGAGCTTGACCGAGATATTATCAATATATACATGTATACCAAGTTTCATTAAGATCGGATAAAAACTGTAGCCTCTATTGTGGATACAACCCAAATTTGACGCGTTTTTACTAAGTCAAGGGCAATAACTCAAAAACCGTTCATGCAAAAATTTCCATTTTCGAACTTGACCGAGATATCATCAATATATACATGTATACCAAGTTTCATTAAGATCGGATAAAAACTGTAGCCTCTATTGTGGATACAACCCAAATTTGACACGTTTAAGTCAAGTGCAATAACTCAAAAACCGTTCATGCGATAATTTCCATTTTCGAACTTGACCGAGATATTATCAATATATACATGTATACCAAGTTTCATTAAGATCGGATAAAAACTGTAGCCTCTATTGTGGATACAACCCAAATTTGACGCGTTTTTACTAAGTCAAGGGCAATAACTCAAAAACCGTTCATGCAAAAATTTCCATTTTCGAACTTGACCGAGATATCATCAATATATACATGTATACCAAGTTTCATTAAGATCGGATAAAAACTGTAGCCTCTATTGTGGATACAACCCAAATTTGACACGTTTAAGTCAAGTGCAATAACTCAAAAACCGTTCATGCGATAATTTCCATTTTCGAACTTGACCGAGATATCATCAATATATACATGTATACCAAGTTTCATTAAGATCGGATAAAAACTGTAGCCTCTATCGTGGATACAACAAATGTGGACGGACCGACGGACCGACGGACGGACAGGGGCGACGGCAATATACGTCCACATTTCCATGTGGGCGTATAAAAATAAATTATTCGTACTCCATCAAGGGCCGTATGACCAAATTGAAGAATAGGGCCCTAAACACAATATGGCTATTGAAATATTAGAATACAATACACTTAATTCAGTTCAATTAATACTAAAAAGTTTTCTTTATCAAATCAAAACCATCAAAATGATTGTTTTCACCATAGTGCAATATTTTACCTGTAGCATCTCCACAAGGATCCACCTGGACTTGTTCTTCTCCTATATCTCTTAAAACAGATACACCACCTGTATAGGATTATACAATAGATTGATAAATTAATAGGATCCTGACAGTGGACATGAATCATTAGCTGGCAGGGCAAGTAGGCTCCAGAGTCAAAGAGGTTAAAAGGCTTTTCTTGTCAGCCAATGCCAGGTCAATCTTTAGAAATGTCCAATGCCTAATTAAATTTATTTTCACAACAAATTTTCACAACCTTTTTTTACCTCTATTGAAACCTTATAAATGTCCTAATCCCTTTATCCTATTGCCACATTGAACTTCTGATGTAGCCAAGTCTATGCCAGGCTATGCTCCAAAAATCAAGACAGATATTGGATGAGCACTAAATCTTTCTTTAACTATGTATAACAATCTTGTTAGAAGCTCCAAGATCCAAGATAGACATTTGAATCCGCCTTTGTATGGACAAAAATATATTTAAAAAATACCAATTTCATAATCATTGTCTCTTTACCTGCCACAGCAGCTCGTATGTTTTCCTTGCCTTCCTCATACTCTTCATGTTTGTTAAATTTAACTCCCTGTTTACCGAGATTTACAACAGCTACTGAGGTATACTCATCATTAATATCATATAACACACGATTTTTACCAGTCTTTAATTTCTTACCACATCTACAGTTAAAATTTATACTCAGGTATGCAGGATCATTGTTTACTTTTCAAATATATCAGTACTGCTATTGTTAAGCTCAAAGTGAATAAATATTTAGACAAATTCACTAAATGTTAGTATTTATAAGCAGATAGTTCTTTAGCACATAACAGTCAACTGTTAAGAAGCTGAAAAGGTTAGTTCATTATTCAATATGATATAGACAACTCTGATACAGGCCAAGCCATTTACAAGGTACAGAGTAACCTATGATAAGCTCTAGACGAAGTTCCACTACTTACACTTTGAGAGCCTGTTTAACTTTTCCACCAGTTTGTTTATCAAAATGTTGAGCTGCAGGAGTAAAGACTATATCATCTTTCTTATCCTTGTCATCTTTATAGACCCCAATTACCAGTCCCTTATTCTAATTATACAAAACATTTCTTAACAAATCAAAAATAGATTTAAAGATGGGTTGCCTCATTAATTAGAGCCAAAGTAAGCTTACTTACGATCGATTAATTGGGGTTTCTAATGAATAATCCATGTATTCTCAAGTTCTAAAGACCTATGAGGATGTAGAAATGCTTGTGGAATCCATTTGACTCTGATCTGCTTTGAAACGCTAAATTTAGACTCCATGTTTGTTCGATGACCAAATGACGTCATATGAATGAAGGTGTATAAGAATTGATTTTGTATTTTATTGTTAGAGTTAAAACTTATTTAGATTAATTCATAATGTTTTTACAAAGTGATATTTAAACATTTTATTGCCTTTTGCTAGAGATAATAAATGGAATACCAAAATGCCATAGTTGTTGTGGAAAATATTAAGGAATGTGGGCAAGTACGCATGCGTGCATACTTAACAACCACAGCGTCCGGTTATGTACCGAATTAACAGACATTTGAACGACAATTGAGACTTGATGTACATAGGGCCTAGCTATGGTAGTACCCTACCGAGGGAAATCCCCTTATAAATGGCATAATCAGAAGTTAATTAAGGACTTGTGGGCCCATCTGGTATTTTTCCCAGCCATTAGAACACCTCTCCCTTCTGTTGATATAGGGTCCAATTATTGTATATATATGTATATATATGAAAATGAGGGAAACCATTTTTAAAATGAAAAGATAGAATGGTTTTTTTTCAGGGAATATTAAAAGGGGAAGGGGCGAGATAACAACAGAGTCACATAAAGGATATATGTTACTACCTTTCTGGAGGTCTGAAGTCCATACACTCATACAAGCTGCTATTTTGGAAATGGGAATTAATAAAAAACAAAAAAGGCGTCTACTTATTGTTGGCTGAAGCCATTAAAAAAAAGAGTAATCTCCCTTAAAGCAAGAAACGTGAATGATCTCATACCAAAGGGATGTGGTTACTATTCTGAAATAAACAATGTAAATGCTAAAGGATTACCCGTATTGTAGTAGATGATAAGCATCGTCGACAACTCTTCAGCTGGCGATAAATCGTCAGGATACTCCGACTTCTCAGAGAAATAGAGTTCATGGAGGCTGCCATGACAGTTTCGTATTCTCGATTACAAGGTCTCTTTGCATGATATGTATGTTAATCCGATCGATTCTATCATATCAGAGAAAAAAATTCATTATTGTCTCGTCCATGAAAATCAAACATGTGTCCATGAATGATGGACAAACACACAAAATCAAAATGAGAACTGTGTGCTGGAAATTTATTTAAATATTTATTGATTTTTTAAACGTTTAATAAGAATATCGATCCATTCAATCTAAAATGTTTGTAGAGGGATAGGCCTAATTGAAATGAAAAGTCCTAAATTTTATTACAACTTCAAAAATATGAGAGTTGACAGAAAAGTTATAAAATTTACCAAGACAGAAATTTTACACATAGTATTTCAGCTGGTACTTGACCACACGTGTAAAAAGTCTATCATGGAAGTTCTGCAAACGCCCTTCTACTATTTCTAGGTATGGATGGTGTCCGCTTCGGGTAAAAAAAAAGAAAAAAACCCATATGGTAGATGTTGGAACCGCGGAGTAGTGCAAAATGCCGAATTGTACTGAGGCGGGTTGAGCATTTGACGATAACTATGTTCTTCAGTAAGTTTGGGTAATTTAGCTCACATAATTTTATAATGTTTCGTGTCCAGAAATTGTTAATTTAAATGTAGTTCCCTCCCTTTGAATATTGCGATCGGTTCTGTTGTAAAGTACAACGCCTGGAATTTCAATCATGTTGTCGACTGAATGCGATCAATTTATGATATGCTCATTTTTAATGTTGCATTGTATCTTATAGAGCATTGTATGTGAAGCTTTTTATAATAGGATTAGAAAGGTCTTCTTGGGGAGGGTTTAATTATGAATGTAATGTCCTCGATTCTGACATTCTAAATTCTGGAGAGCTGTGAAAACATACATATGTATATGACACGACTCGTTACAAATGAATCGTAAAGAAACACAATTTGTTCATTGAACCCAGGACTTGTGGGCTATGGAAGGAGAGGTGGCTTTTTATTCACTATTATTCATTAAGTGAATATAGAATCAAAAATAGAAAATTGAATAAAATGCCACTCTGCCTTCCATAATCTAGAAAACAAAGAAAATATTCAACAAATAATGTTAAAAATTTTATTCACCTTAAAAGGTATACAATCGTAGAAATATTTGCTTCAGAAGCTCACGTTAAGCTAACTGTAGTATTTTTCGTAATCAAAATCAAACGACTGTATCCCTTTCTTCTGCGACCGCTAATTAAAGGAATTGTAAATTTTTTATTGTATCAGATAACCAATATACAATTCCTTTAATATTAGAAATATTTTACTTATTTTTCTTTTCACATTCTTTGATCTTTTGTCTTAGCGATTTTAATAATTTAATATGAGAAGATCTTTTCACGGAACGTCCCGAACGTTTTTCCCGATAATCACCGAGCTCGTCGAACACAGGATTCTCGGTTGTATGCTGTATTTTGCCAGATTTGTCTTTCCACATAAACCGCTTATCCTTTAATAAAGCGGACAATTTTTTATTGTACGGTTCGTAAAAATCCTCTATTAACTTCCTAGTGTCGTTTCTCATTTTACCAAATTTTCTATCACCTTTCTTCCTGGCATTAGCTACTGGTTGTCCGAGGATATAGCTTTCTTCTGCTTTGGTTAACTCCCCTGAAAAAGACGAATGATGTATTTAAAATATTGTGTTTTTCTATCTTTACACCTGCTTGTCCACGCCATAGGCGCGGGAACAGGGGGGGCAGGGGGGCAAATGCCCCCCCCCCTAAATTTTTGTTGGGGGGAATATCTTTTGCCCCCCCCCCCCAAAAAATGAAATAAAATAATTACATGTACCGGGTAGCCTAAATATGTAATTGTCTCATAAGGTCATATTTGTAAATTTCCTTGTCTTAATTCTTTTGAGTTATCTCCCAAAATTCGATTAATTTTGAAATAAAGGTTTATGAATAATAACAGTTTTTTGACTTTGAAAAAGTTTGAAACACCCCCCCCCCCCCAACCTGAAATTTGTTCCCGCACCCCTGGTCCACGCTATAAGTATATATATCGCACAGATGATACAAAACAAAAAACTCACGACGTGAAACATGGCTACAAAGATTCGAAGTAGCATTGCGAACCGTGGACGTCTTGACCACTTTTTTTTTCATAAATATTTTTCACAGCATCTCAAATAAATCGTACACGAAAGAATCGGACTTATATAATGAACCTTATGTTTGTTTGTCTCGAAGGACCCGTAAAAACTGAAACAAACCATCGGTGATCGAACCTGAAAGCTTCGATCCTCGAGGTTCCAAACATCATTACTATTAAGATGTCGAACTTTCCTGAAGGTAATGATATTTCAGCCAAACCTACATGTAACATTCAAAGTTTTGGACAAGGCGTTAGATGTGATTTGAAGGCTTTAAAGTATATTAAAGTATAATAGCCTTTTTAAAAGTTTATTATGTCCAGGTAGAGGTGGCCAAACTGACCATGACCTACGTTCGTGTGTGTTATTTCTATGTAAGAACCATACACAGCATCGTATGAACTGATAGCACTTATGGAATTTGATTAAGACCTAGACCAAGAATTCGCTGAGCTGCTACATCTCTAATCGACAGCTGATTAAAAAGTCGACCTGACCCAGGCAAAGAATTCGCAGTAGCTGCTACATCTCTTATCGACAGCTGATTCAGTGGGATGCCTTGAGCCACCTTTTAGTTAGACGAAAATAAATCATAATTATAAACCAGAAATTCATTTTTTTTTCATTTGCATTTGAATGAATTTAATTCCTCTCTAATCAGACAAACGTCAAATTGATAAAAAACCTACGTAACGAAACATTTAACAAATTCAGCAAATCTAAACATCTGACAGGATCCTTGAGTGATTTGAAAATATCTTTATCATTTCTGATAGTAGAAGTGGTTATCAGGAAATAACAAGACTACGCTATATAGATAGATGATAACACATAACGTTTTCAATTTTAATTCAATCTGACAAACTCAGACTGTTTGGTTTTATAACATACTATAAAAACGGTAGGATGTCCCCGCCTTTGTAAATGAAATCTTTAGTCTCCCGGTACGCCTCTTCAAGAGCAATAATCTTGTCTAAAGCACAAAAGAAATCTGTATCAATAAACAATAATTGTAATCCATAAAGACTTTCTTTTGTTTACCAACTATTAAATGCCATTCAAGGACCACCTATTCTAAAGGCCAATTTGTCACTTACACTCTTGTTGGTTCGGATGAATGTCGGTAATTTTGATTTAAACCCAACCATTTGTCAAATATGACTAGAATTGTGATTGATTCAAAAATTATATTAGGAATTCTTGTCTTAATATATGCGTTCCATTCGGCCCAATCGCATGTTTAATATCCCCTTGTTAATATTCTCTAGTGACACTGTTTCGGACTAACAAGTGAATGATTCACAACTCAAAATAAGATATTAAAATTTAGATTGAAAATATTAAAAACTTACACAAACTCCACCCTGCTAATGTTATCTTAATAGTCTACGTTAACTCCTAGCTAAGTTGAATTACGAGAATGGTTATCATTTCTGAATATATGCACGTACGTCAGGTCCGGATAGGCGATTCTTATTGCAACGTGCATAGGTCATGGGAGACTTATTTTTAGAGAAAAAAGAAGTTCAACTGACTCAATAGGGAATTCTAGACGGTTTCTATGAAGCAAAGCTATTGTTACATGTTCCGAGCAAGCTCCTTGCCTATATGTTTATTTCAGCCATATATATTCGTTTCACAGTCTCACACGATGAATAAAAAACATCAAATTTATAAACTAGGCTATTTAAAATTCAGTATCATATTAGTAGCTTGATTAATTTGACGGAATATAGGCTTCGTTTGACTTCGATATCCATTTGTTTCTTCACAGCCAAGTCAAAAGCAGGCCTTTTGCAATTCAACCGGAATTAACAATTTGCGCAATATTAGTGCGGTAGTAATGCCTAGCCATTTGTTCAGTAAAATCAAAATCCAAAGCAGACCCTTACTGTTGCATTATTTCACGTCAAAATAAAGCGTCTGAATGTTCAGATGGTAATCTAAAATTATTTGAAAAGTTGGAGATCTAGAAAGGAAATAATGTTGGCGTTGAACCTCGTGTTCTTTTAAAGTCTTCCGTTTTCGATTTATGTGGTTACTACTGACAGAATTGCTTGTACATGTGTATAAGTTGTATTGTATTTACGAATACGACCAAGTATCAAATATATATTTCTTTTTACATTTCTTGAAAACAATTTCAGTATTCTTTAGAAGTTTTAATATTGGCCTGTGTACCACTGTAAAGGCGTCTAAAAATAAAACAGGAAACCAAAATATTTCAGACATTTTGTCATTTTTTTGGCACGAATGAAGTAGTTGTATTCACAGGCATAATTTATTTTAAGTCAAAACAAATG
Source organism: Nipponacmea schrenckii (assembly GCA_030562195.1). Classification (NCBI taxonomy): domain Eukaryota; kingdom Metazoa; phylum Mollusca; class Gastropoda; family Lottiidae; genus Nipponacmea; species Nipponacmea schrenckii. Next base: position 31,689,737 of record JAUJPP010000007.1, read on the forward strand.
TTTTTAGAATCTATCAGTGAATGTTCTTAATTATCTTGTTACTGAGTCACAATTTGGTAGAATGCCAAACCAAATTCTTGTTCGACTAAAAACTAACACTAATTAAGTCTTTGAACATGTAAAACGACTTTCCTTAAAGGGGAATTTCGTGTGATTATATGATCTTTTATGTTTTTTCGTTAAGGTAACTCACTAAACACACGCCTTGAAGATTGTTATCCTATTGCACGATTAGATAACTGAAATTAAATATATTGGTTATATTTTGGCTAAAGTTGGCCATTATGTCACCGATAGTATATAGTATTTGTATTATGTCCACTATGTGTGCCCTATAGAGAAAGGGGTACCTTTAACATATATTTCGCCATAAGATTGAAGGCGGTGACAAAATTGAATAATAAGACAAAGCACTTAAAATTATTAAATCAGCGCTGGTTAAAATAAAACTACGGACTTAGCACTGACCTCAATACATCTATTATTCACCCACCCATTGATACAATCAAATATCATAAATAACATAGCATGTGTTAATCATCTTTAATTTCATAATTATATTTAAAATGAATAGTTGACCCAGTTCCTGTGTGGTCACAATCTTTTCCTGTTTAGTGTTTGAAAAGGCAATCAGTCGCAGATCTGCTATTTTAAGGAAATGCCAAAAGAAATCGGTAGTGCGTTGTTAGATTTATTTCGTAATAACTTAAATGCTGTTACGTGCAATAATGCAAAAACACTATTTATAATGTTAATGCTGTAGGGTACAATTACTAGAAAAAAACAACAACTATATTTTACAAGGATAAGGTTAGGGATAAGGACCCATTCTACCAGCTGAACTTTGGCCAAGCCTCTTGGCAATGATCTTTGCCAGATTATCCGTACCCATTTACAGCTGGGTGGACTGGAATTATGAGTGAAGATGCATACATATATTAGGCTTCAACCAGGCTGTGAATCAAAACAGAATACACCGACCTTGTTAAGTGCACATTTGAAAGTCATTTTAGACAAGGACATTTTCTCATAACGAATATTCTTTGATAAATATGTTATTATGTAAACAACGTTCCTTGTAAAACGATTGTATTTTTCTTTATAAAAACAAACAAAGGCACAGTTTTGAAATTATAAAAGAGCAAAAAGAATTTTTGAGAGAGAAATTTGATATTATTATATTTTTAATATTTTTTATTCCTTTTTAAAAGGAAATTGTCGTCTAATTAATCATTAAATGGCTAATAAGAGTTTATTTCACCCCGTTGTTACCAAAGGGTAGATGTGACCCCGTTCCTTTTACATTACCCACACAACAATTCTCAACCACAAACAGATTGGTTTGTAGATCACAAGTTACGGTTCCAGCGGGTGCTAATATTACAACCTAATTCTCAACCAGAAATAGTTTGGTTGGTAGATCACAAGTTATGGTTCCAGCGGGTGCTAATATTACAACCTAATTCTCAACCACAAACAGTTTGGTTGGTATATAGATCACAAGTTACGGTTCCAGCGGATGCTACTATTACAACCTAATACTCAACCACAAACAGTTTGGTTGGTATATAGATCACAAGTTACGGTTCCAGTGGGTGCTACTATTACAACCTAATACTCAACCACAAACAGTTTGGTTGGTAGATCACAAGTTACGGTTCCAGTGGGTGCTAATATTATAACCTAATTCTCAACCACAAACAGTTTGGTTGGTATATAGATCACAAGTTACGGTTCCAGCTGGTGCTAATATTACAACCTAATTCTCAACCACAAACAGTTTGGTTGGTATATAGATCACAAGTTACGGTTCCAGCGGGTGCTACTATTACAACCTAATACTCAACCACAAACAGTTTGGTTGGTAGATCACAAGTTACGGTTCCAGTGGGTGCTAATATTATAACCTAATTCTCAACCACAAACAGTTTGGTTGGTATATAGATCACAAGTTAAGGTTCCAGCGGGTGCTACTATTACAACCTAATACTCAACCACAAACAGTTTGGTTGGTAGATCACAAGTTATGGTTCCAGCCGGTGCTACTATTACAACCTAATACTCAACCACAAACAGTTTGGTTGCTAGATCACAAGTTATGGTTCCAGCGGGTGCTACTATTACAACCTAATACTCAACCACAAATAGTTTGGTTGGTAGATCACAAGTTATGGTTCCAGTGGGTGCTAATATTATAACCTAATTCTCAACCACAAACAGTTTGGTTGGTATATAGATCACAAGTTAAGGTTCCAGCGGGTGCTACTATTACAACCTAATACTCAACCACAAAACAAAACTATTCAAACTTACGTTTTTTACCTTGTCTACGTCATATAAGTTTGTAAATGCAGACATCTTCTTGGATTATATGCCAATAGAATGAAGCCAATAAGAGGCCGCGACAGAAAGTCTGTAAACGATCTGTAAGCCTTTTTATCGAGAGCTCTGATTATTCCATGAAACAAGAAAAGGTGGCTATTGCAGTCATGGTCTGGGTCAAAGATCGTTATAGTTTGACATTGTGAATGTTTTATATTTTGTGAATTGCTTCTTGTATTCTGGACGATGGGAAATTTATGATAACGTTATAATTTTCGTATTCTTATCTTTAGCAACGCTAACTGAAATGATTAATTTTGTCTAGTAGACTAGTCCTGATTACATTCTCTGCAGCTCAATTCATTTCTTAAAATTAAATTAGAAATAATAAGAAATTCATTCAGCAATGGTCTCATCTAACAATATATATAAATCCGTACAAGCATGACACTATTTTATATCAAAACCCCGCCCAGAGAATATAAAATTCAAGAGCAAAATTGGAATAGTTGTGAAGAGAAATACCATCTGGTGTTTCGAAAAAAGTAATCGTGATGCACCCGAAATAGGCGACCACCTGAGCCATTTCCAATGTCTTGAGCCAAAGTTCTCCTAGCCTCAGCAAAAGAAGTTGCAAATTCTCTGAGCCACGGCTCCAGAAATGACTAACTCACTGAGCCCCCACTCAAGAGATGGTCAACCTATACTATATAGGTCTGTATAATCACATCCATTTATGCACCATCAGCAGAGATGCAAAAAACCTATTTGTGATATATTTTTCCATTAGTTCGCTATAGCGACCACAAAATTAATCCTAAATGAAGTTTGAAAACTACTCGATCTCTGGCCAGAATGTCTAAATAACTTGAACAAGCAATCATTGTAGTTATTTCGATGGTGTTTCACATTCTAAATCAAATATCTAAAAATTATATATATATTTACAGTTCGTATATCTACTTTCATAATAAATCACATTTTCTACAGTTTAATTTGAATGCAGCATGTGGCAGTTGATAGACATGTTTTACGAAGGCAAAACCTAGGATAAATGTATCAGTAAACTCCATTTAAATTTCGTAATGGATATTCCTTATGTACACCATCTAGAAAGAACAGGTTCCATCGTAAACATTGAAGGTTTTATCGTTAATATTGTAAAATACAATCTTTATGAGACGTTTAGAATTTTGTTGTTCTTATTATACAATTTATCATAAATATTGTAGGTTTAGTCATAAATACTGCAGATTTATCGTAAATATCAACATTGCAGGTTATCGTTAATATTGCAGGTTTATCGTTAATATTGCAGGTTTATCGTTAATATTGCAGGTTTTGTCAGTATTTGTGCAGGTTTAATCATAAATATTGGTATTCTAACAACCGAATCGCACCACTATAATAACATTAGCAATTTAATTTGACCCAGACAAGTTATTTCTATGCTAAGTCAATTCTGATAGTTATAACCCTGGTATGTCTTAATTCGGTTCATTATGAAGTCTCAATCATTCGATAGACGACCATCCCAACCGGAAATAGGCTTGGTCGTTTTTTAAAGTTGAAACCCTCATTTTCCAGGTTGAACCGGAACCGGCATGTCTAGAACCGTGGAGAAATGTTTATATATGAAAATTTAAAGAATGATAATTCTATAATGTCTATCAACCGATAAAAGAATACTGTTTTTCTTATGTCAGATTTGTGTCTGGAAAATGAAATCTTATTTTCTCCTATCTGTTCTGAGGCATATTAAACCTAACGAAATAGAAGTCTGATAAGCGTTACACGCAGGTGGATATAATCAATTCATATCACATATTATGTAACACATCTTCAAAATATCAAGCTGTTACGAACTTCTTGCTTAATAAGATGTATATAAAAGGCTACATAGAATTATTCAAAGAAAGTAGTAAAAAGTTGATATGCTAGATTAGACCACGTCCACTAGAACACCGTGTCTCTATAACGCAGTTCGTACAACACATCTTCAAAACGAACTTCTTGCTTAATAAGATATATATAAAAGGTCTCAATAGAATTATTCAAAGAAAGTAGTAAAAAGTTTATATGCTATATTAGACCACGCCCACTAGAGCACCCCATGTCTCTATAACGCAGTTCGTACGACAACCATCTGTGGTGTTAACCATAACACCTTTTAATATTCCTAACTAGTATCTAACCCTCTGAGACATTCACAGTATAATAATTTCAACAATTTGACAAAATTTTACATAAAATAACACCAGACTGATTGAAACCAGAAAATTTCAATTTTTAAAAATATAATCCGAGAAACCTTCCTTCATTACAATCAATACATAACAAATAATTATGTAGTGCATAGCATATAGATATGTATGCAAATTGTTTTATTACAAACCAGCACATCTGATTGGTTCTTATAAGACAATACTGACCAATCAGAGGTTTTAAATCATTAAGTTTTTTTTGTTATAAGTAACATGGTCTCGGTTAGAAGGGAATTTTATTCGGACTATATAAAAGATTAAATTTTTACTCTTTAACCTCTTTTAGTTTCGTCTCTAAGAATTACCAGACGTATGACAAAATGGTGGCCTTAAAATATTAAAATACAGATGGTTGTGAAATTTTAACAAATACGATCTATGATAAACGGATAGGGTTAAACAATAAAACGACAATTCTTAGCCCTTACTTAACCCTTTAGTTTCCAGTAAGACTGTTAATAAATTCCACATGGCTTGTAAAAAAACGGTGACGCTGCATTAAAAAACACTGTATTTTAAATTGATTGTCAAGTGTACATCCTGTAAGATTTTAATATTTGAAGCTTCATTTTCTAATAGCTATATCCGACATATATATATAATTTGTACATTTGAAGCATGTCTGTGTGTTCTTATGACTTACAATATTCAGATAGTAAAATAAACATCCGCATTATAAATTTATAACTTATAATGAAACATTTTTCATATTTTAAAATTCATTCAAACATTTTTAAACACTTCAATTCATTTTAATGACTAGTGTTTCAATATTGTCCCTTGTGTTCTTCAAGAATAGAACAAAGCGGTGTCTTGGAAGATAAATTAAGAGAAATAGGATTAAGATTTCCACTCAAATATTACGAGGAATATGTGATTTTATATTTACTACAATCGGGAAATAAAATACCAATGTCCAATAGCTTGAAATCGAATCTCTTTCGAGACACCAATACTATTGCGAAAATATTCAATGTGTTTCGTAGACAAGTAGGTTTATTTTTATTAACCAGAACCTCCTACTACCACCAACTCTAATGCTATGTGAACAGAGCCAAGACAGTTACTCTTATTTCTAGACCTAATATACAGTGTATTCGAGTAACTGAAGGAACGGAAAACATTTAAGAAAATATAACACTACCATCACCAGCGCATTATGTGCAAAGAGCCAAACATAACTACCTATATTTCAAACTCAATATACAGTATATCGGTATCAAAATAAATATACTCACTTAATCCAAGGAATTTAAAAACTTTCTTCATCACGTTCCTGTTATTACTGGCATAGTCTTCCAGTCGTAGGATAAAAAACTGATCACGTGGATAAATATTGAGCCATGTATCAATATAAGCATAATATATGCCAACTCTTAATCGAACCTACAATATACAAACATCATATAGCAGTTGTGAAGCTGAAACATAGGCAAACAATTCAAATTTCAAGATAAACTCCATTTTCTATGTTGCAGGCGATTTTAGTCGGATATATCAGCTGCAGTCCTTACTACGGAAACTCGACTGAGATATCCTTAATAAGCCATTAGTATATGCTTAATGATCCTTACATGTCAAAATACATTTGACATTTACTTATATAATAATTATACTTTTTTTTATATAGCACAAATATCCACGGTAAAACACAAGTAAAACAAGTGATCAATTGGGTTGATACAAGGTAATCGAAATTGATAAATTCAATACAAAATCATAAAATATTGCACACAAGAAAAAAAAATATATTTAAAAATATGTTGATCATTCATACTTACTCTTGCTAAATTAGCAATAGTTCTATTATATATACAAGATGCTAAAGTATTTTCAAGTAAACAATTCTCCAGGAAATCGATAGATAAAACAACATTTTTATGAAAATCGTCTGCCGATTTACTAGATTTTTGAAAATAAAGATAATCCGACCACAATCTGAAAAAGATCAAAATAAAACCATTTAAATGGATTGTATAGTAGTTGTCTCTGTTTATAGGGGACAATGATATCATTAATCTACAGTATTCCAATTTCCAACCAGATGTCTGTTGTTTCCGCAACTCAACTAAATGTGTTTCTGACGTCACTAATCGCAAAGGATCTTACCATGCCATACAAATTTATTCGTACGCCAGAGCTCTATTACATAATATTTAGTTTTAAGTTTTACAGAAACTGTCAAATCACAGCATGAAACACTTGGATTTTAACGGAATTGCAGGAACCATAGCCGTCTGAGTGAAAATTGGAAACGAAAGAAGAAACATGTATATTTTACAAGGATAAGAACTTAGGTTCACAAGTCCGACGTGGCAGGGGTCCTTTCTACCAGCAAAGGAATGGTGCAAATTGATATTATCCATGTTTGATATTTTTTTTGACTAAAACCTAACTTAGTTTTGATCACCTGGTACCGGGAATGGGGCGTAAGAAGCTGTCATACGTGGTATCATGATTTTCACGTTATAAATTGTAATGAACGACAAAGTGTTTATTATTCGAATGTAACAAGTTATCAAATACATGTTTGATTGAGAAAAAATAATGAAAATAAACAATCCACATGAAATTATCGTTAATATATTTATCTATAGTTAACACATTGTAAATATATTATGATACATAGCTTGTATTGCGTTGAGATAATGACGTTGAAGTGCTCGTGTATGTATTTCGATAACAGACTGATATTTTTTTATAATGAAATATGTTAGTTGTTTCCCTGGCAGTGTTGATAATCGAAAAGAAAATCGGGGCATCTAAGCCCAACTTTCCTTATTGTTCGCTGCATGGTGTTGCCCCTGAGCAAGAACTTTGATCATAAGTGTGCAGAAGACAAGGCGTGACATGTTTCACTAGATTCATTTCCTAGAAGGCCTACTTCTCTTTTTTCTTTATCTGAAATAATTTATAGTTTTAATTTCCATAGTTCTCTTAAACGTGTTATTTCTTTTCTGTTTTTAGCTGTTACTTCCTAAAGTGGCATTTAGTAATTGGAGAATATATCAGAACACAATTTCATGGATAACAATTACTTTCTTAAATAACTAACGACGTTTCAACCATGATACTCTCGTTTTTATGAAGCACTGATAACATTGTTTAATAAATTAATTGTTATCCATAAAATTGTGTCTAATTATTTGTTTGTTTCTTTTTTGTATTGATTTGACCATAATTTATAAGTAAAATTATACATTGTTTAATCTATAATATATTGTCTTATACATAACAGCATTCACCGTAATTACTACTTTAAGTTTTTTGATGCAGAGATAGAATGATAACTCTGAATATATAAACAACTTACATAATATGTATCTAAACTAGAATATGATTTATGGCAGTAGCATGCAATAACATGAATCGCGGTCTTCACACGGATCACATTTTAAAGCTGAACACAGTTAGAATTGTATTGCTTGAGCTTGTGAAGTGAGTATACCACCCAGTAAACGCCCTTTCGAATATCGGTACTTGATATGGGTAGACCCCCCACCATTGTTCATTTGCAGAACAAGAACAATTCCCTCTTCAGTCTGCATCCCGTGTGCATCTATTTCAAAATGTAACACTGCAGCACAGAGTTAAACAGACATATCGTAGACAAGTATGTGATGAAAATATAACCCAGCTGAATAAATATCTAGAGCTATTTTTATTAGAATGCTTGTATGATATAAGGTGGAGATATTGTCTCGATTTATAAAGAACAGAAAACGGTGCCAATTGGAATCTGGAGAGAATAGAGAAAGGTGATGGTAGTCTTTAACATCAGGTCTCGACAAATTAAATACATATTTTTAGGTTTAGACGGATGGTGATGTATTATGACTTTGTTATTTCTCATATTAGAACTATTTGTGAAGGTTAAATATATAGTGTAGAGGTTTTCTAACGCATGGAATGCAACATGCAGGTCTTCATATCATCTTCCTAGAGGTCCGTATAAGCAATAAGAATGGCAAATATAAAGTAATTTAGATTTTGTGTCATGCATCTCAGCACTCTGTTAACTACACCAGTCCCATCTGGACAAATATTCCCAGATATCCAGTGAATAAACGGTCTTTACGACGTAAGATCAGGTGAACGGTAATCGTAACCATGTTACGTCGTAGCAATATATATGATACTTGACACAAACTGCATTGTAATGTCCCAACTTCGCCAAACTTCGAAGTGAAATAATGCAGAGCTCATCTTTATACTGAGCTATAAGTAGACTGGTGTCAATATCCAAACAACATATATCCGAGCTCGTCTTTACGGAAACTGTCATAAATCGACTCATGGTCTGTACCAAGAGTGTTAAGGAGGTACCGACAGCTTCAGACGAAGATTATCGTGATGGGCGTTCGCCGTTCGTTCTAGTTATACCACGTATGAGGTAAGGCGCGGTGCGCACATTACAACGTTTAGAAATGTCAAAGAAAGCCTCTGGTGTATTAAAACATGCAGACAGACTGAGTACAGATGGTTATCAGATGCCTTTAGTTTATTCTGATGTAACAATATGTTCTAGCAATGTAACAAACGTCGGAAACGAAATGAACTGAAATGGCATTTGCTTCCTATTTTTTATATACCAGTTTTTGGGGGCTAATAGGGACTGACATTCGCTAAGGCATTACATCACCTATCTAGAAGAATCTTAACAATGGCAAACTATATCTAAATCATATCAAGTTATATTATCTGGATGTTTGCGTCACAAGGCACTTATCTTGTTGAAAAATCTCCCTTGTGGGAGTGGAGTATTTAGCCACTTACCTATCGACAGGGTCCCGTAAAATCACGATAATTTTAGCATGAGGTAAAAAATGGTGAACATAATCTGCGTTAGTGAACCGTGGTTCAGTTGCACCACAATTTTCTTTCAGGCTCCACCATTTGTCATTGTCCCACAGAGTTGACACAGAAGCATCACCTGTAAATAGAAACCATGAACTGAACCAGAGTTTACCAGCCAAGAACTACCACCCCGTCCCTTGTCCTGTCCCGGGGCCTTGTTCTTAAAATGCTAACTTCAATCAAATCCAAATCTCAAGAAATAAATCAACTAATTGGATGATAAAACTAAATTTTAAATAAATTTTAGTAATTGACCAATCATTTGAATGGAAAACTTAAATCCTCTAAAGTTAAGCCTGAAGTATACAGTCTCTGCTGAATTTAAATCGAATTTTTACACCAATCTTTTTAAAATGTCCCGTTTCTATTTTCTGTTCTCTGCTGGTTATTACTTTCGCAATTTACGATCTGACGGAATTGTAATGTCTACTGTTCTAGTTTATATATAATACGACCAATCAAACTACCTGTAGGACTTCCTTACTCTTTGTGAGAAATTGTAGATTTCGATGGTTAAATATTATTATAGTTTAATTAAATCTGCCCTCAGATTAATAAATGTTTGATTTGTTCTTAACTTCTGTCTATAATAACCTATAAATGATTCTAGATTGCACAGAATAAAACCGAAACCTACTGATAGATAGAGTTGTGTAAGAACCCAACGTGTAGTTTTGTATGCCAGAACCAAACGACCACCACTTTAAAGACCAAATAATGTCACAGGGCGTATCTTTTAACAACCGTTCACACCGATAGAACTAACACTATTAAATATGTATTACATAAACATTTCCTGTTTTTAACATCTCAGAATAAAGGTTTCTTTTAAGACGTATTTTATTCGGTTCTGCCTCGGCTTAAATGGCACCAATGAGATCTTATGTTACAAAAACAACAAGAACTTGATCTGGCTTTTCTCTAATTAAAAACAACAACAGCTGTGATGGGCTATCACAGAGTTAAATATTGTTGACTTGCTACTCATTTAGAGAAAATAAACCCAACATTCCTCCATTTTTTGCTGTCGGATTTAAAGAAAATAAACGAGAAAATTCCATTCGTTAACTTCTATTAACTTAATTTCTATTTTTAATTGTAGTGTAAATGCTCTCATTAACAAAGTTTATCATCATTTAGTGGAGATGTGGCAAGATGTATTTTATGAAAGTGTTTTCAGATTCAAAAACATAATATTTGGCTGCACTTCTAACTTGTTTTTAAGAGGCCTTGAAGATTAACTGGTGTAAACTGAAATGTATACATTATATTATAATCTTAAATCAAGAGTTGAAAATTGAATTTATGGGAAAATCTAATGACTTTAGATGAAGTAGATGGTAGATGCTAGATCTCTTAAACTGAAGGACACTTATTTTGTTCTATATCAAATTTAATTAGTCTCAGCAAATGCATATTGTTTTTTCAATCACATTAAGATTACATTCCTCTCAGTTTTCTAATAGCTGTCGGTTTTAATACCCACTAAAGAGGCCCATTAAAGGTATAAAAGGTAGTGTCATTAGATCCGAACTCAGGCCAGTAGCTAGACTTGTTCACGGGGCAAGTTATTTATCCGCAAGGGCAATGGAATATGACGGTGTTAGTTTGCAGTAGTGAAATTAATCGGTATATTGTCGGAGACATTGCCTCTCCCCACTGAAGCTACAGGCCTAACCTAACTGTTAACGTTAGTTGTATCTAAATTTAATTAGCATATTTTTACCTGTAATAAGTGGATGATACTCTTCTTGGTCTGCTGTTGTTGAGAGATCATGGACATGATCAATGTACAGAGCTACCTTATCATACAGATCAGTATAGTCATTGAATGACTGAGCGGTCGTATAGTTCGCTTTCCAACCTACACAATAAAAAGAAAAGAAATTTTTACTTTTATTCAACTAAATTAGTCTACACAGATTTACTACACAGATCATAACGATTCTTATTCGACAACCTGTGATAATCTGCCTAGTTCGTTAACGTTATGGGTGTATTATGTTCCATCCGAATGGGATGTACCCATACAGTTATAAATAGACTTGTCGCTTGACGTTGTGCCGGGAATGGAGAAAGGCGGCCATTTTATAAGAAGTCTACTTTGTATTTATGTTTATGGTGCCAGTAGTGGACATCGTCAACGATCTAGCCTGCGAAATGTTGTTGTTGTGGAGGTAACAATCAGCCGTATAAGCGAAAGAAATAGAGCTTCATAAGTACATAGACCATTTTCGGCTTAGTTTGGTTGCGAAGATGAAAGTGGAACGAAAAGGAGAATCATATCGTTAAGCGGAGTAGGGTATAAACCGACTTTAGAATTTGAATTCCACTTTTGGTTAATCTACCAACAAACCAAATAGCGACTTAAATCACATACTATATCTACTTTTACCCCACCAATGAGATTCTTTTATAGGAGGCATTACAACATCCGGATGTGAAGATATCTTTTGGTACAGATCTGTACTTCCACATTTCGGCTGTCCGGCAATAAAGAAATAGGGTAAACATCTCAAGCGTTTAGGTTTCGGGTCCTCGTCTAGGACCTTCTCCCAGATACTAGTCAATTCACCAAATACAGCCTTCACTTTGTGAAAATAATCAGCGAATTGGTTATTAGCGTACACTGCTGAATCCGTTAAATCTTCGTACCAGCATGGGTTTTTAAATTTACGGTTAAACCGTTTTGGATGCTGAAATAAACAAGATGTTTTTTGAAATTCTGATATGTTTCATCGCATTCATATCCATGGCCCATAGTCACGAGATTTCCTCCCTTGTCTAGTCTATTGCATCAGGGGATCAATGACACGCTCGTTATATTGTTGGTGTAAACTGGACAAATTTGTGATGTTATCGCGGCCTGGTCCGGGCAGAGAACTCTTTATAGCGGCCTGGTTAAATAGGGCTTATTACTACCCTATCGAAGGATCTTTAAGTATGCAATTTGATCGTCCTAGTGGTCTAAATTTATTTTAGACTGTTAACGACCAGACACCTGTTAACATTTATGAGCTACATTAATGAAAGGGATAAGGGCTGCGTATAAACTTCCATTGTGACATCTCCATCTATGACGGGGTCTACACTTACCAAAGACAACAAATCGGATGAAGTATCCATCGTATTACAGTTATAAAATATTGGAGCTTTGAAACTCCTAGTATCACTTGAGCTTAGAGTTTTAGTTTTTATACTATTTACAGCGCCTATCACACTCGCTTTTTCTCTTAGTATATTTCCACCATTTTGTCCGAGTCCGTTTCCATTTCCGGTGAGGTCGACCTTTGAACCGGAAGTTCGATATGATGACTGATACACAACGAGCATCGTCACAAAACTGCCGAGCAAACATATGAAGTACAGCAAACGTGCTTGACGACGCGTTGTTTGGAATGGTAGTGTACATCGTGGATCCGTTGCTACTGAAGAGTGCAAACATCTGTTTTTCATTTTCTCGTAAAGCACCTTATCCACAGTGACGTCACCATTCCACTGCTTGTTTATTGTTCTGAAAAGACACAAATCAGGAAATAAAATAATAAGAAAACAGAACCCGCTGTTATTCAAAATTAAACGATGTGTAGACAACTATATATCTGACTCGTATCTACAGGGGAAGAGGGGGGGGAATTGATTTATTTAGCCCATTCCCCCTCTGGATTATATTACTTACCCCTCCAAACAAGTCTATCTACGGGCCCGCTATACATAAGAAATAGATAGACAAGGTTATGAGGGTTAAGTACTGCTCTTAGAACTTATCATCTTCAACCTCCTTCACTCCTTCCTTTAAAATAAGGTCATTAACTATACGAGTTTTTAAAGTGGTTTTCCTGAACCGTTTTACGCTGACCTCTGACCCTAGTCACGTGATTATATTAATATCATAATTCTTCCTTACATTTCATGGCTAATTGAGTCTGGTTGCTATAGTTACTGAGAGTCATTCATTAAGAACCATCAGATATTACTATAATGACTAGCAACTTTACTTTATGATTTTTGTGTATAGGTCGAAGTAATGAAGGCTTTAACTGTTTCGGGGTTATCAAAAGTAAATGTAGTTTTACGTCTTGCTGTTATTTATAACTATCTGTTTTGAAACGACCACCACCCTTTGGTATTTGAACGAACTTCTGGTACGTTATTACTCATGAAATGAATTAATATGTCCAACAAAATAAAGAAGCAGAACTTCTGTCTAATTCAATTAATGTAATCCTGGTTTCCTGCGAACATGAGGCCAAAATGAGACTTTGAGTTAAAGACCAAATAGATGTATGCAATTCTTAAATGATTATGAAAACTGGTCTCTGTTATCTGTATGTGTTTTGTAGTAGGCCTATGTAATTAAGTAAGAAGCAGAATGTATATATCTTGTGTTTTGAAACGCAGTATGTAATAAAGTAAGAAGTAGTATATCTATATATCTTGTGTTTTGAAACATAGTATGTAATTAAGTAAGGAGTAGTATATCTATATATCTTGTGTTTTGAAACGTAGTATGTAATTAAGTAAGAAGTAGTATATCTATATATCTTGTGTTTTGAAACGTAGTATGTAATAAAGTAAGAAGTAGTATATCTATATATCTTGTGTTTTGAAACATAGTATGTAATTAAGTAAGGAGTAGTATATCTATATATCTTGTGTTTTGAAACGTAGTATGAATTAAGTTAGAAGTAGTATATCTATATATCTTGGTTTTGAAACGTACTATGTAATAAAGTAAGAAGTAGTATATATACCTTGTGTTTTGAAACGTAGTATGTAATAAAGTAAGGAGTAGTATATCTATATATCTTGTTTTTTGAAACGTAGTATATAATAAAGTAAGAAGTAGTATATCTATATATCTTGTGTTTTGAAACGTAGTATGTAATAAAGTAAGAAGTAGTATATATATCTTGTGTTTTGAAACGTAGTATGTAATAAAGTAAGAAGTATATTATATATCTTGTGTTTAAAAGTCCCTGATTGATTAATAGTCTAAAGCATTTGATTGAAATTTCCTATAATTCAACAAAATGTGCATAAGTTTTATTACAACAATTAACAACAAGGGGCTGAATAACAAACACAATCGTAATGTTATTCTAGCCACAGGTTCTCAAACACAGGTCATATGGGACCCGTTACTTGAGATCTTTGATAAATTGTGTGATGTCGAGATGCTGCGGCTCATTACCTTCAACGTTGAGTTTGGCTATCCCGAAATATCAAGAATTATTGCTTGGTTTTATTGATGACAAGTTCGCGTTGCCCTCTATTGCATGCTGAAATCACAGACAAGATAGTTGTTGGCATACGTCAAGGTAAATGTTCGCTTCACGTGTATGGTTATATTGCAAACAAGGTAGTTGTTGGTATACTTCATGGTAATGTTCGCTTCAAGCAGATGCTGATATCACATACAAGATAGTTGATGGTATACGTCAAGGTAATGCTCGCTTTAAGCGGATGTTGATATCAAGAACAAAGTAGTTGTTGGTATACGTCAAGTTAACGTTCGCTTCAAGCGGATGCTAATATCAAAAATAAGGTAGTTGTTGGTATAACGTTCCCCTCCATTATATGCTGATATAAAAAACAAGGTAGTTGTTGGTATACGACAAGTTAACGTTCCCCTCAATTGCATACTGATATCACAGACATAGGTATTTGATGGTATACGTCAAGTTAACGTTTGCTTGAAGCGGATGCTGATAGCACAAACTTAGTAGTCATAGTAGTTGGTGGATGGATTGGTTCAAATTGGATGATTCCATGTTATCAAGAATCATTTAGAATTTAGATTCATGTCTATTTATACACATTACAAACGGCTCGTCATCATTGCCCAAACAGTGAGTTAAAGTACAGTGAAACCCCTATGAAAAGGCAAACTGAAGAACGAAACGGAAAATGTTGATTTAATGATAGACTGAAATTATTACTGAAACGTAATCCTCGATTTCAGTTCATACAACATCAATTTCCCATTGCTCTTGTGGCATTTCTTGTATATCTTCTGGTTTTTGTTTTTTTTTAGTTTTTCGATCCTCTGTTAAGATAATTTACCTATATCTGAGAAAATAGGAACCCAAACAATCGAGAGTTGAAGGTTTGTGACCTAGAATTAGTGTAAGACGTCAATACCTCCATTGTGTATATACATATGCCTGCTACAGTTCACAGGTGATTGTCATTTCCTACCAGTTCTATAAACATACTTTAAATAGAATTATTTTAGTGGCACCCTGGTAGGTTGTAAGGAACGCTAATCGTTTTAAGATGGCTGTGACTGACTGATTATAAACGATACTAGGGATTACAGGTTGCAACATTGAGATGAGTTTATGGCCGGCAACAAGGTGTTGTGAGGAAGGTGATTAGCTAATTGTTTTCAGATGGCTATATAGCAAGGGGGCGTGATCCAACTTTACAATGATAAGTTAAAGATCTCTGCCATGTTAACCAGACGGTAATCGTTTGAGGATTTAATTTTGAAGGAAGGGACACTATATTTCTCTATACATATCTAAAACCTTAATTACTATATGGCATCATGACCAAAGATCAATCATCCTCTTTATCGCATGCTGTATTCCTATCGCCGTTTATTAAAGTCTCGCCGTAGAGACTTCTCTTCTAGAGAATTATAAAAGTGGCATCCTGATGATATTGAAACCGACCTAATAGTATAAACACTACCACCATTCATACTATAGATCATTAAAACGTATTGGGTCTTTAAGATCGGACGGGGTTCAATTCTTCCGGTTTCTTAAGAGCTACTACAGGTTAATTGGAATATAAAATATCTTTTTCATGGTGATTGACGTTGACCAAGATACTCATTTCAAGAAACCACACCTCGACCGCAATAGCCACTATTCTTGTACCTCAAAAGGTAGCGATTTGATTAGACTGTACGCCAGTAAATACTGTCAATCAGAGCCCTAAATATTTGCTATTGTTTCACAGACATTCTGTTGAGGCCTGTGAGGCCTGAGGCATTGGCTTTAGCAGTCAAGATATCAGTCCGATAGCTTGACCCTATGAAAATGATACAAGAATAGTGGATATTGCAGACAAGGTATAAGTACGAAGTTAGTAACAACTAAAGTACGTGTTAATAATAGCTTGACATTGTGAAGATGTATAAGTATGAAGTTGGTTCTAACTTGACATTGTGAAGATGATACAATACTTGTGGCTATTACAGTTAATGTGCGAATAAGTAATAGCTTGACATGGTGAAGATGAGAAGTCTATACGATTATGTCTCATTTCACAGTTGACAATTGCCTCATAATTGAATAATAGCATCATTATATATTAGGGTAGTTTAGTACGACGTTAAACGGAAAGGTGAAGGTTAGTTTTATAGACTGGATGACCATGGATTCGATACCAACATAGATCTGGATTACGCCTTTGGATTTTTGAATGTTGCTGTATTATATAGTGATGAGGATCATAACAGAGGCACTTGATTAGGCAAAAGAAAACTGGACGCCTTGAGCTGTTAAACGTTACTGTCATGGTCCCCGTTTTGTTAGGTTAAGGTTGCTGCAATGTCTCTTTCAGTGCAAATACAAAGCCAAAATAAACTTTAACTCGAAAACAAACCTCACTTAGCAAAGTGCCCTTTAAAACTTAAAGGCCGTGAATACCAATTTTTGGGGTTTGCTATAGGTCTTGAATATACATGTAAATAGTAAATAGTCTTCAGAAGTACTAGAAAGGAAAGAAAGTCGTACAATTTAGTCATAAAGGTATCAAACTAGAAACATCACTCTATCTATATTGCTATTTATGTCTCTTGTATGTATAGCAGAGTCTCAAGAAATGGCGAGGAAACACACATGGATTTGAAGGCTCAGATTTTGATGGTGAGCCGTGCACACTATTACTGATTAACTAAGCTACAAAATTATTGTTCCTGAGAATAAGGCATGATTAGACAAACTAATGGCGAAATACCATTTTGACATTTTTGTCGAATTGTATGACATTGTCAACGTGCCAAACCTCTCTGTGAATAATACCCTAACCTATACTTGACAAGCGACATATTGTATTTCCGCTTATAACTTCCCTCTCTGAATCAACTAAATTTAAGTTAAACAATTTAACATATAGTACATTAAATGAAATTTCTACTAAAATATTGAAGAGTAATATAGAAATACCACTGTTAAAATAGTGCTCATTACATCAATTGTAGAGCGATATAGAAATACCACTGTTAAAATAATGCTCACTACATCAATTGTAGAGTGATATAGAAATACCACTGTTAAAATAGTGCTCATTACATCAATTGTAAAGTGATATAGAAATACCACTGTTAAGATAATGCTCACTACATCAATTGTAGAGCGATATAGAAATACCACTGTTAAAATAGTGCTCATTACATCAATTGTAGAGTGATATAGAAATACCACTGTTAAAATAATGCTCACTACATCAATTGTAGAGTGATATAGAAATACCACTGTTAAAATAGTGCTCATTACATCAATTGTAAAGTGATATAGAAATACCACTGTTAAAATAATGCTCACTACATCAATTGTAGAGTGATATAGAAATACCACTGTTAAAATAGTGCTCATTACATCAATTGTAGAGTGATATAGAAATACCACTGTTAAAATAGTGCTCATTACATCAATTGTAGAGTGATATAGAAATACCACTGTTAAAATAGTGCTCATTACATCAATTGTAGAGTGATATAGAAATACCACTGTTAAAATAGTGCTCATTACATCAATTGTAGAGTGATATAGAAATACCACTGTTAAAATAGTGCTCATACATCAATTGTAAAGTGATATAGAAATATCACTGTTAAAATAATGCTTACTACATCAATTGTAGAGTGATATAGAAATACCACTGTTAAAATAATGCTCACTACATCAATTGTAGAGTGATATAGAAATACCACTGTTAAAATAGTGCTCATTACATCAATTGTAAAGTGATATAGAAATATCACTGTTAAAATAATGCTTACTACATCAATTGTAGAAGTGATATAGAAATACCACTGTTAAAATAGTGCTCATTACATCAATTGTAGAGCGATATAGAAATACCACTGTTAAAATAGTGCTCAATACATCAATTCGATAAAGAAATACCACTGTTAGAATAGGTCTCAATAGAGCGATATAGAAATGCCACTGTAAAAATAGTGCCCAAAACTTTAACTATAGAGATATATAGATATAAAACCGTTAAAATAGTGCACAATATATCAATATCAATTGTAGAGTGATATAGGCATACCACTGTTAAAATAGAGCTCAATATAATGCATATTAATTGTAGAGTGATATAAATATACATGTACCACTGTAAAAATAGTGTTCAAAAGAATAATTGTAGAGTGATACAGAAATACCACTGTTAAAATAAGTGCTCAATTAATCAATTGTAGAGTTATATAGAAATACCACTGTAAAAATAGTGCTCAATACATCAATTGTAGATTGATTTAGAAACACCACTTTTAAAATAGTGCTCAATACATCAATTGTAGAGTGATATAGAAATACCACTGTTAAAATAGTGCTCAATACATCAATTGTAAGAGGATATAGAAATACCACTGTTAAAATAGTGCTCAATACATCAATTGTAGAGTGTATAGAAATACCACTGTTAAAATAGTGCTCATTACATCAATTGTAAAGTGATATAGAAATACCACTGTTAAAATAATGCTCACTACATCAATTGTAGAGGATATAGAAATACCACTGTTAAAATAGTGCTCATTACATCAATTGTAAAGTGATATAGAAATACCACTGTTAAGATAATGCTCACTACATCAATTGTAGAGCGATATAGAAATACCACTGTTAAAATAGTGCTCATTACATCAATTGTAAAGTGATATAGAAATACCGCTGTTAAAATAATGCTCACTACATCAATTGTAGAGCGATATAGAAATACCACTGTTAAAATAGTGCTTACTACATCAATTGTAGAGTGATATAGAAATACCACTGTTAAAATAATGCTCACTACATCAATTGTAGAGTGATATAGAAATACCATTGTTAAAATAGTGCTCATTACATCAATTGTAAAGTGATATAGAAATATCACTGTTAAAATAATGCTTACTACATCAATTGTAGAGTGATATAGAAATACCACTGTTAAAATAGTGCTCATTACATCAATTGTAGAGCGATATAGAAATACCACTGTTAAAATAGTGCTCAATACATCAATTCGATAAAGAAATACCACTGTCTCAATAGAGCGATATAGAAATGCCACTGTAAAAATAGTGCCCAAAACTTTAACTATAGAGATATATAGATATAAAACCGTTAAAATAGTGCACAATATATCAATATCAATTGTAGAGTGATATAGGCATACCACTGTTAAAATAGAGCTCAATATAATGCATATTAATTGTAGAGTGATATAAATATACATGTACCACTGTAAAAATAGTGTTCAAAAGATTAATTGTAGAGTGATACAGAAATACCACTGTTAAAATAGTGCTCAATTAATCAATTGTAGAGTTATATAGAAATACCACTGTAAAAATAGTGTTCAATACATCAATTGTAGATTGATTTAGAAACACCACTTTTGAAATAGTGCTCAATACATCAATTGTAGAGCGGTATAGAAATACCACTGTTAAAATAGTGCTCAATACATCAATTGTAGAGAGGTATAGAAATACCACTGTTAAAATAGTGCTCAATACATCAATTATAGAGCGGTATAGAAATACCAGTGTTAAAATAGTGCTCAATACATCAATTATAGAGTGATATAGGTATACCACTTTTAAAATAGTGCCCAAACCTTTAACTATAGAGTAATATAGAAATAACACTGTTTAAATAGTGCTCAATACATATATTGTAGAGCGATAAAGAAATATCATAGTGCTCGATTCAGTTCAACAAAATGTTACATCTTGTATGTGACGGTCATAAGGACGAGGGTTAAACGTCTGACATCAAACCAATAAATTTGGTTTAAAACAAACTTAATTTTGTAAATAAAAAATATCCACGAGTTTTCAAAATGTTTTCGATCCTTTTTACATGTACCAGGGACGCAATTTTCATTTCCTATACAACGTCAGCTCTCCTTGTATTTTTGGAAACACTGGCCCTGTTAATTGCTTAGGCCGATATCGCTATATCCAGTTTTTATGTGTATGAAAACCTTATTGAATCCTTATACCTACTTGATAAATAGAATTCCTCCAAATCAATTTAAATCGTTCATAAACATAAATACCCCTTAAGCGAAACTTAGGGGTAACACCTAAACATTAAACATTAATGATACAAAAAAACGAGAGACATAATTTTCATTAAATATACCGACTTAGTCATAGAATTGCTAAGAGAAGATATCGAATTTCAGAATAATTTGAAAATCTATTAAAAGAAATACAATTTTTTTTTTTTTTTTTTTTTTGTCAGAAATAGTACATACTAAGACAAGTATAGCGAGAGTTGAGCCTTGATCCTAAACCTATTTTTTGATAATCAAAATCTATACGCGTTAGACTTGCGTTAGACTTCTACGACTATTATTATGTTTTACTTACAAAATCCTTCTAACTGATGGTACACCTATCTATCTGGATATAAAATTCATGATAATTGAAAGTAAAATTCTAGTTAATCAGCAAAAATAATATCCAATTACAAAATCACCGAAAAAAAAAATTTAATTACCGACAGACAGTGGTTAGTCAACTGAATGCTATGCATTTAAATTCATAGATCAATATAAGTATTAGTTTTAGATTGTATTAATTTGATATTTATATTCAATTATAATGACATAATTATATATTTCACATATGGAGTCACAAAGTTATTGCAGAAAAATTGCAATCAAAATGAAATATTATATTAACAGAAATAATCCTAGGAATTTAGTAATACTGATGCTGATTATGGTATGTTTAATACTCTCTAATAGGTAGATCAAAACGCTGTTGTTACACGTATTTCAATGACATAAAATTTAAAACAGTAAATAACAAACTTATATTCCATGTTATTTACTTAACAAATTCTGATTAGATATATTTTTATCATTGCTGAAGATACTAATATTCAATGATATCATTATCATAACTTCTACTAGTTTCAATATCAAAATAATATCCCTTACCGTTAGAAAGTGATTTAGTCCATTAACTGAATGCTATAAATCCACCGAAAATACAATATGAATGTTGACGCTTACATGTTAAATAAAGAACTAACTTCAAACACTCTACATCAACTCTTTCAGTGAAAGAATCGCAGGAACACTGAACTTGTAGAAACTGTATGTATCGGATTTCCCCGAGTTAAATAACTACCGCCACAGCATGGAATCTCACATTAAATTTGAGGCCCTGTTAGGGTTTAACGAGAGTAGTGTTGAACATCCGGTAGAAAGTTTAACCTAAATTCCACAGTTGGTGATATAAATGAAAACATTCGTGCCAATCTGATTCTGATTATCACAGCCTCAAGACCTCGTTACACTGCCGATGTCTAAAGCTATGGAAAGCTAGATAACAGCATAGCCAGACTAGATTGTCCGAAGTGTATATCCAAAGGGGAAATGTGAAATGAGCAAACTTCAAGCCTTCTATTCTGAAACTACCCAACCATCATTAAACTACCTTCTCTCAAATGATTAAGCATACTTTGTACCTGTTGGTTTTAGTCTCAGTCTCAGTATAGTGGTCATCTAAGAGACGAGATCCTTAGCATATGTGTGTTATCGTTCAAAAATAGGGTTTTTTCGTTTTTCTGAGGATGTTCTATTTTTATCATTAATTTGTTATCATTAAACAAGCGGCCACGCTGCATGGGATAGATCCTTAGATAAACCTGATAGTGGGGAGTATAGCTTGAAAGATAACACATAATATAAAAATAACATACATTGGTCAGACACGCTTTACGAATGGACTTTATTTTGGCTCTGCAGAGGAAGGGGCGTTGCCGTGAATCATTAGATGAAAAAAAAGGGTCACCTTTGATTTTTGGAAAGCTTTCGGATCTGCGCTCAGATTTCTCGACATATTGTGGTCCGAGCCTATTCCACAGTTGTGTCCATTTCTGGTATAAATGTTCACCTTGATAGGCCCCCAGTTTTTAATGGATATTACAGACTGGTGTTTCCTACAACAACTCTAAAAACAGACGGGGATTTAAAATCAAACGAGAACATAAAATAATTAGAAGCTGCATTACATTAATTTATTTAGTCCGAAACAACATGTTATATGAGTTGCTACTTTCACAAAAGATATCAAGAGTCTGGAATGGATGCAGATGTTTCGGACTAACAATTATTTTCCTGAGAATGGCATGGTTTACATTGCTAACAATCTCATTCTCATTGGAACCCCAATACTTCATAAGAAGAAGGTAGGCGCTGAACGCATAATTCTAGACATCGTTCCATACCCCATTGGCCCCAAAAAAATTCTAGGAAAATTAGTCAATCAAAAATCAAATCTTTGGTTATAGATTCTTTGTTCCTGTTTCCACGCCTCAAAAGAAAAGTTTAGTGGGGTTACAATTGTATTTGAAAAGGATAACAATTAACTTCTGTTCTTCCGTTACATGGATCCTTTCTACCAGCTGGTCCTAGGCCAAACCTCTTGGTATTGATCTTTTCCGGATTATCCGTACCCATTTACAGACGGGTGGACTGGAATTATTAGTGAAGATGACTTATTCAAGGTTTTGGGATACGAAGAGATTTAGGCAATTTTTCTTACACGTGTTTATAACAAATTAAATTGCACAAATATAACGAACACTTTACTTCGACAAAATTGCATCATTAAGTAATTTCTATCCAAATTGTTAATTCAAGAATTATAAAATAACTGATGCTCTTCGATAAGTTATCCTTATCGTGGATTATCGGGCTCCAATTAGTATTATCAGTTGATGAAGGTTTAGTTAACAATTCAGTTATATCACAATTATGTAGTTTTTATTAAATTAAAAACATATGTCCTAGCTGCAAATTCTCAAAACGATCATAATGGTAGGATATATTAGAAACAGTGTTAGAAGTTAAGACTTTAGGATGTGTTAGAAACAGTGTTGAAGTTAAAGGGATAATAGGTCTTAGCATGAACATGAAATTTTAGTTCTCAAGAAAGGTCAATTTGAGTGTATATTCATAAGGAGTTATAAAGTAACAGAAACTCTTAAAATCTTGAAAACTCGATAAACTGTCATTTTTGAAAATGCCTTATCAATTTATTAAGCGTTTTTCAATAATGAAATGCATCTTCATGGATAAATTCTTTTAGATGTTTTTTTAATTTTTTTATGTTATTTATGGTAGCAGGTACTGATGAAAAGAGCTCTTACTGACCAATTTGAAAATTTTGAATTTTATGTTCATTTTAAGACCTATTATTTCTTTCAGACTTTAGGATGTCTTAGTGTTAGTAAGACTTAAAGATGTCTAAGAAACAGTGTTAGAAGTTAAGACTCAAAAACAGTGTTAAGTTCAGACCCTGAACGCCATAAAACTGCGATCGAGAATACGGGGCCTTGCTTTGCGCATAACCTTTAGCCTCAATTTGTAATCTTTCGATTTTTTGGGTTCCCGCTGTTTCTGAAATCTTGGTCATGTCAGCAGCATTATCCTACCCTCTTTTCAATTACCGATCACGTACCCGTAGTCAGACTTGATTATTCCGTTGGGGGGGGGGGGGGTTGGAACGAGTAGTATATCTGGAGGGAGGGGCAATGGAATATGGACTTATTTTGCATTACTGGAACTTATCGGTTAATTTCAGTGGAAATATTTCCCCATCCACTTAACCCCTGTAGCGATAGGCCTGAGTGACCTATTATAATGTGCAAGTTGTAGCACGAATGCTCTATCAACGGCTAAAGAATGGAGTCATGGAAATCTTGTTGTGTAGCACAACACAGCGTCTTAGTTCCCTTTGAACGACAAGAATAAATATCAGACCAATAACAGAACCGACACAAAATTTACGACTGTTGTAGCAATTCGGGTCCTCAAGACTAATTGGTCTGTAAATTTTTGAAAGAAATGGGCCTTTCAATTATAAATTGTTGAAATATTGTATAAATTTAATGAGGAATAACAAAGAATTGACATAAACCATAAAGTAACAAAATCAAAATTTATTGAAGAGAGAAAATCTAAAAGTTAAAAATTAACAGTGACCATACATCTGGATCTTATGATTTCTTATTGACGAATTCTTCGCACTATTCACGATATAGAAGACGTGTACAAACAAAGGGAGATGATTCACCAAGTGCCTTTGGAACCCAAAACGATAGGTAAATAATTTTGAAGCAATTTAAGAAAACGGTACAAAACTACCTCTCAAATTATATAATTTTTGAGTTTCTGATACAATACTAGTGTCAAGAGTGATGTCAGATAATAGCACAACTCTCTCCGTAAGGTGATGTCTGCTATTAGGTGTTTGCAGATCCCAATCTAGAATATAACCCAGAGTAAGGTGATGTCTGGTTATTCCATTACAAATAATAGTACAACAGTGGATCACTCTCTAGAATATAGCCCAGAGTAAGGTGATGTCTGTTATTTCTATTACAAATAAGTACAACAGTGGAGCACCCTCTAGAATATAACCCAGAGTAAGGTGATGTCTGGTATTTCTATTACAAATAAGTACAACAGTGGAGCACCCTCTAGAATATAACCCAGAGTAAGGTGATGTCTGATATTTCCTTTACAAATAATAGTGCAACAGTGGAACACCCTCTAGAATATAGCCCAGAGTTAGGTGATGACTTGTATTTCCATAATCTGACAATAGTACAACAGTGGATCACTCTCTAGAATATAACCTTGTTTAAAGTCATGGGAGATACATTCCATGGATATTGTTAATGTTTTTTTTGTTTTCCACGATGTCTACTCAGTGTTAGTTGAGTCCTGGTGTTTTTAAAACTTGACAACACAGTTAACAAAAATTGTTGAGTTTTACACGATGTCTGGTGTTTTAATAAGTTTACAATAGTCTATCTGACTCTAGATTTAAATATATGTCTAATGTCTTTGAAAGCAGCTAATAGTACAAGAGTGGACTAGCTTCTCGAATATAATCCTAACAATTCTTCAAGGTTTCAACAGTATAATCTCTTGAAAAGTCTCCATTGTACAAAAGTTCACTGTATTCATAATTTCACCTTATACACTTTATACAGATAAATAACACTAGCTGTACATCACATCAGCTGATAGAAGGTGCTTTTTCGCGGTATTTTTTAAACCTTTTCCACTCTCCTGTCGAATAGTTCATTTGAAAATATGTATCGGCAATCATGATTTTTTTATTTCCATCAGCTTGTTGTATTGTTTCATCATCCTCTGATAGTTTGATACTCAAAACACTGCCCTGTTGAGGACAGGGATTCTCTGAAAATACCAAATAATATTTATTTAAAAACAGCATTCAAAATCATTTTTGACTCCTTGATCACTGAGTATAAATAAAATCAGTGTTTAGAAACCTGAAATACAAGTGAATAGGGTTGCAACGATTCCTGAAGTGGCGATTCGATACACTAAACGATACCCGTGCGACGATACGATTAATTGCGATAATAAATCGCAATTCTTTGTTAAAAGGGAAAAGAAAGAAAAAACTGATATTAACATTAATATTTAAACACACTTTTCAATATTTGGCACAAGTACAGTCTTTTTGTACAAGCATCACTCCGTTTTCATCAGCATTTTTTAAAATGTGTTCTTAGGAAAATGAAGGGAGGTAATCAAATATCAAAATCGTGCTGATGTATTGCGATTATTTTTTTCTAACGAAATGCATCGATAAGCAGGAACGAATCGCGATTCATCGATTTTATGGTGAATCGTTGCAGCCCTACAAGTGAAGTAACTTAACCCTTTGAAAACTGAGTGTACCTTAATCAAATTCTAGTTCCCTGAAATACAAGTTATGTTAGTTACTTAACCCTTTCAAGACAAATGGAAGCTCTTTCTGACCAGATTAATTAAGTGGGGTTAAGTTGCAAATTTACGTCACTTATCATTAATGCCATGCTCATTTAGTTATATTACTTGGAGTTCAGAGTATGTGATTTTATTTTTCATTCAAACTTAACACACAACAAAAAGATAACATAAAGATGTAACTTGGTAAAATCATTAGGGTTTATATCACATATTATTTGGCTCGAAGAGCATTAAATAGTGTTGATGGAAATAGCAAGCAATAACACATACAAAAGAGTTGAAAACTTAATAATTATCCACTTTGTATGTGATACCAAAACTTATACAAATAAAAAAGTGCTGCAATTGATTAAATGAATAAAAATATAAGTTGCCCCTACCTCTAGAACCAGCCATGAAACCTAATATTAAAGCTTTCTCTGGTCTCGATACTTTATTAGAATCTCGAAACATTTCTTGGGCTTCTATCATTTGTTCTCGCTGTAAAGAAATGTATCAATCTATATAAAAATTCCCTTAAAAATGGAGTGAATGGCCGAAAACCAAGTGGACAATGAGGTTAAATTTTGTCAGGACAGCAGCATTAGCATTTTAGTTTTTTTTTTATTCCAAACTTTTAAGTATCTTTACCATGGACATATTGTAGTATACATGGTCCCAACTGACACTTCTACAATGACATCCTCTTTGATCAGCATCACTGACAGGAAAAACAAATCAGAACCATAACTTGATTAGTCCTCATTGCTTCTCACATAAGTTTAAGGGTATTATGATGCTTTTAAAACTGCAGAACTGGACCCTCAATAAACCTATAGATTATTCAGGAAGGGTAAAAAGCCTTGAAAAGCTACCCTGGTTTCATTAAAACAAGTGTAAGGGTCTTACCGTTAAAGATAAAGCTTTTTTAATCTGTCCTCCTGCAGGTACAGCTTGTGGCTGTGAAGGGGGAGCCATCGTTCCAGGTTGACCTATAACCTGTTGTTGCTGTGGTAACGTCTGTTGTGGATATTGTTGTACTGGAGCAGGTGGTTGGACTATGATTGGTTGAGAAGTGTTCACCACTCCTGGACTTGTTTGGGAAAATGTGTTTGGTGCTGGAGGAACTGCTGTTTGGGTTCGAATCTGAGACTGACCTAGTTGTTGCTGAAGCTGCTGTTGTAGATTCTGTCTTGCAGTCTGCTGAACACTAGAGGACAAA
This sequence comes from Nipponacmea schrenckii, assembly GCA_030562195.1. Classification (NCBI taxonomy): domain Eukaryota; kingdom Metazoa; phylum Mollusca; class Gastropoda; family Lottiidae; genus Nipponacmea; species Nipponacmea schrenckii. The sequence continues at coordinate 31,717,409 of JAUJPP010000007.1, forward strand.
GGAGCTGAAAAACAAATCAAGTTCTGTTTATATCGCTGGGCAATATTGGATATCCAATATCACAAGGTTGATAATATATATGGCTAGGTGTATGGATAAGCGTAGATTAATATAACATCCAAATTCAAATGTTTATAACAATCCTGAACCCAAAACCAAATTCTTATCCAGGCTTATGCCACTACTGTATAAAATATTTAGCTTGTTTTCTTGTTTTTATATCAACACAACACTCTGATTCTCTTAGCTTTGCAAACGCAATCCACTATGATAATAGTATGTGGACAGGATTTATGTATTACTTTTTATTATAATCATTGGTCAAAACTAGGATTTATTTTTGAGGACTCCAAAACATCCCTGTCTGAAACCTTATCAATATATCTTAGATGATGAGTCAATGATTTGTATACAATAGGTTGTATACTAACCAATATTTCCAGTTAATGTTATACCAGTAGAAGATGGATTAGTTAATCTGCTGGTTGCAGGTACGTAAGCTGGAGTCGTAGCTGATAAAGAATTGGGTGTAGAACTCACAACAGCTGTTGGCATTTTCTGGAAATAAAAAGACTCTATTTTCTAGACATGTTAGCGTAGACTATAGGTTAAGGTGAGATAATTGACCAATAAGATTTCTCAAAGTTCATTCAATATAAGCAAGTAACAAACTTCCGGGCATCAAAATAAAGACTTACAGGTGTTGCCGGTGCCATCAATCCTGCAGCATAATCTGGAGTAACAGACACAGTTGTAGTTGCTGTGGTAACAGTCAGTCCGGCAGCAATGGCTGCCTCCTTTTCTTTCCGTTGCTGTTCCATTGCTTCCACTTCTAGAAAGACAAAAAGTTATATTCATTACGAGTTGTTTACTAATTAGCAATTAAGAAGAACTTTTAGATTAACTTGTGCTTTAGAAAACAGTGCTTCAACCTGTGTTCCTCACTGTGACTTTCATACAAAAGATTTCAAAATTACTTAGTGATATTTACTACAGCATAACAGAGCTTCCATTTCCAAGACCAGATAGTGTGATGTTAACTATTAAAGATATCTAAAGGGGTTTTACCTGCTTGTTTCTTTCTACGTTTTGCTTCTTTAGCACCAATTGGTTGTTCTCCTATATCTAGAAACTATGTAATTAAAATTAGAGTGAAATGAATGAAACAATAAATGTATGAGATATGAATGAATGGGAAATAACTCTTTCAAACATCCTACTTTTCTGTATGTTATAAACCTATTATGAAGCACACCGTGCAGTCTGCAATGAGGATAATCTTGAATAGTATGGTAGCATTAAAAAATGCACATCAAAAGTCATTACTAATTCTAATTGGGAGGATTCAACTCATTTTGTAGAAACAAATGACATAGCAAAAAATTAATAAATCAACCTGACACTCTGGATCTTTAACAAGCAATTGTCAAATACAACCATATCATCAACCAATAACAAACAACAAAAGAATATCTTACCTTTATTCCTCCTTCTTTCTTTCCGGAGCCAGACCTAGCTGGTATTGGCATGTGTCCTATAGGAGAACTATTCAGTCTAGCTAAGCCAGAGCTGGGTGTTCTATATCCTGATGGTAACGGTGTTCTACTTGGTAATCCCTTCAATGGAGCTAGAAATAGATCACAAGAATATCAAGAAAATGAAGGGATATAGCATAATGCAGAAGAATGGATGTAAAACTCAATTCAATCCCTTTCAATTTGAAGAGAGGGAACATTACAACGCCCACATTTTAAGTACTGATATTTTAATAAGACTAGATACGTTAGTTAAAAGAACAAGATTATTATAAGAATTAATAAGTGCAGAATTAAAGTATCTAATTAGATTCATTAAGACACTGATTTCTCCTGTCTACAATTATATAAAAGTTTAAGATCATAAAATAAACTCACTTGCATCATCCATCTTTTTAGCAAAACTTCTGATTTTAATGGGGACACTATTAGGCATATTATTTTTACGATTATTAGCTACTTCATTGGCTGAAATAAAAAAAAAAAAAAAAAGTGTAATAAAAATTATTATTAAGAAAGAAGATTGCAAACACAACACTTTTTTTTAAAAATCTATAACATAATAGAATTGTATAGACACTGTTAACATCAATGTGTATGATTTTAATTTTATATAAAGCGTCTGTGGTTGTTATTAAATCCTTTTTTGATGCTGGATTGTTTTGTTATTAAAATACTATATGCTACACAAATACAAACTCACATTTCTGAAGTAATTCGCGTTTTAATGTGGCTGATTTTGGTTTACGTTTGAGTGTAAAATGTTTGATAGGTTGAGATGAATGACCAGCGATTGAATTTAAAGCTGATCTATTGACAAATTGACATTCTAGTGGTAACATTCTTACATCTATACATTTCTTCACTGAAACAATAGAAAGAAGGAAATCAACTGTGAACAGCTCTGAGCGTGGCATGTAACTGGACCTCATAGTCATCAAAACGTTATTATTTAATAATAATATACCAGTAATGATAAAAAACAAAAGATAGTTGACAAATGCTGAAGTTATGACCCTAAAAAAAAAGTGAAAATCTAAACAGTAAACTTATAAAGAGTTCACAAACTCAAAAGTTTGTGGTTCTAGTACACATATCTATTTAATAGTGCTCACACGGATAGTGATTTTTGCTATTCGATGGCATAATTCGATGTGTATTCGATTAATCGACGATATTTTCAATTAAAAATTGCATTGAAAAATAAGCTTTAATATCAGTGAAATTTGTTGGTTTTCTCTCTTGCAATACAGATTTACAAAGTGCTATAAATACCTCTTTTTGAAAGGGTATTTCATGACATACAATTATTATTCATTACATGCCGGTTGCATTTTGAGGAACAATAAAGCAGGTAAACAATAGAATAAAATGTATTCAGTTCTAATTGATAAAGAAATCGAAGTACCAAAATAAAAGAAAACCATACAAAGTGAACCTTCTTTCTTCTGATTGGATAATTACATGTTTCTATTTATACCAGCTAATCAAAAGTAAAATACTTTGATTATCCAGCACTAGTTATATAAACGAGATGCGACACTGACAGACTTGCCAACACAATCTATATATATAACTTGGTACAGGGATTATCTAGAAATAATTTCTAATAAATTGCTTAAAAATCAGTTTACCAAATTACTCTTCATAATCTTGTGCTAACCAAAGCGGTCTGTACTTCCAGGCATGAGATTAAAATAGATCCATGGATAGTTGTTTGTCTACATTTGGATTAAAAACTGTATTGCACTGCGGTTCGATATGACCAAATTGATTCCAGTGGATTCGTCCTATATCTGGGTCGGTTCGTATAAGTAGATTTTACAACGCACATTTTGTAATCTTAGAACTAGGATAACCAACCAACAGTAGTAATCAGTAACTATTGTGTGCGAATTTATGTTCAATTTTGAAACATCATTGGCAGTTTGGGATGATTTATTTAAAGTTAAATATTTCTAAACAACACTCTTGCATTAGCCGGTATATTAGTTTGACTGCCGTTCAAAGGGGAGTTTTTAAAACGTCGGAATGTATTATCATTTAATCTTGTTTATGGGTGAATAATCGAATAGGAAAATCCAATTCGAATAATCGCGAAGACGGCTTCGAATACTACTAATCGATTATTCGTGTGAGCACTACTATTTAAATTGTAAATGAAATTCTTTGAACAAAAGAATAATAGGTGTTGATCAATATCTTGCAAATCAAATGATAAATCATACAAAATCATTATAACATTAGAAAGATTTGACAAGAATGCCAGAAATACATAATACACAATAGGCCTACTACGTACTCATTTTCTTCAAGTCTGTGACCACATCAGCAAAGGTATTACTGAATCCCTCTAGCTCACAATTGATGGTTCCAGTTGATGGGTAGGTTAGTAACATCTCTGCCACCATACAAACCCAAGGATCACTGTCATTTTCAGCCATTGCCAGTATCTCATCTAAATCTACCTTCCACTGAAATAACAGAAGGTCATAAGACGGTAAGAAAGAGGAGCAGAGAATGATTAAATTCAACACAATCAATTCATAGAAGGTGTTTACATAAAAAATAAAATAAGGTTTCAACTTTAAAAAGATTAAAAGCATTGAAGTGTATCATAACATAGGAATGGTCGGAAGGACAACAGATTACATTCACCCCAAATTTAAAAAAAAAATGCAAACTGAAGGCATTAAACTAAATAATCAGCGGCCTTTGTCAAAAATTTCTTGATTTTTATATTCAAATCAAAATTATCCGGATACCAAATCCAGAATGAGCAATGTCTTAAGCGAAATAGATATGTAGATCAAAGAAGAAAAAAGTAGTTTGGATGAAAATGAAAGAAACGTAAACAAACCTGCTCGGTATTTCGACGAGGCATATGGAGGAATGCCAGCAACAATTTGACTTTAACATGAGGTTGAAGTGTATGGAAACATTCCTGGATGCTTTGCAGACGTTCTCGAGAAAGCTGTGAGCATATTGTCCGCCCCGACCATAAATCATCGGTTGAGCCTAATTTATTGTGAAGCCACAGAGCAGTATCTCCCGCGGCCATATTGAAAAGAAACGGCAGCAAGGGAAACCATCCTTTTCCATTGGTTGAAAATCGTCAATAATGAAAGTTAACTCCCTTTGGGTTTCAAGACTACATCTAAATGAATTTGTAGGTTTGCAAATACTATCCGATATATCATTAATAACTTTGATCTACTGTCTTTTTTAAGCCTATGGCTTCTAGACAACCTTGGTAACACTTTTTACTTTAACACTTTAAAGAGTTCCAGTTGTTGACTACACGATTACTAAAATAATGTTTTCTTAAGTTGGGATGCAAGTGGGTTTTTTTTGGTAGTTTTTTCGTATGGCCTCTCGTTCTATGTTCACTGGAAAAGGGTAAAATATTTCGGCTTAGAGTGTCTATTCCATTGACTATGCGGTACACCTGGATCATATCTGTTCGTTTACGTCTGTATTAAGATTCAGATTCTACATCTTATTGGGTATCAAATAAATACATTTAAGCATGTATTTATTTAGTTGGCCAATAATTATGCAGTTTGAAAGATTGTCATCGGTGTGCTTTATTCCCTGCCGAGTTTGAGCTCCACTTGAATCTCTATGTCGGGTGTCGCCAACAATGCGGGAGAGGCTAATTTTGATAAAATATATAGGCTACCCTGAGGCTAGTTGTTTTCAATGGGACTGTAGGAGACAGTCGAGTAAATCACGGCCACTGCCTTTGTACACTCAAATTTAGAACGTCAGGGTATAAAACCCTAAATTTTCCTTCATAATTAGTGTTTTCAAAGTTAAAAGACAGGATGCACAGGGCTAATGATGTTGATATGTTATATATATTCAATTCAGATTAACATTCATATAGCCTCCATTATATGATGTATTATAATAACAATTACGAATAGGATACTATATTGAAATAGTCACGTCAAACTAGTTGGTCAGCGAACCAACACGTCACTTACAATTTCGTATATCAATGAATCCTGCTCACACGACCACCTTGGTTAAGAAATGAAATTAAATGAATGGAGTTTTAAGTCCTACTCTCCTCTACCTAATGGTCATTTATTTAGAAACGTCCTTCAATATGCGATTACCATAGAGTATCACTACGACTTTTCAATATAGTCTACCAGCGATTCACTCCGTATACAATCAAACTCAATCAATTAAACGACCATAACAGTTCGCAATATTGCCATTGTATAAATATCATATACATTCAGTCATATGAGTGAGATTAAACGAGATTGTTGTTTATTGACAATTTGCTAATCATCATAAGATTGATTCAATACAAATAGCTGGCTCAATACTCTTCGAAGAGACCAAGCGACCTTGAGTTGTTATACAGTAATAAGTAATCCACAGGATCTTATGGAATGAGCCCACGCAATTTTATAGTCCACAAAACCTTTCTCATACTCCGCAAATATTTCAATAGAATTACAAAATAGCGCAGATTAGTTCAAAAAGCTTTTAACATTTTTTTTAGGCGTGGTCCCGTTTTATTGATTCTTGTAAAGATGTCAAAAATATCAAGGTCAGGGGTATTTATTAGAAGAAAATAGAGAGGTGGGACAGAATGGTATAATTTCTATTGAAAGCATACTATACTTTCATTATAACATTATGCACTAATGTTCAAACCGTACCCAGCTGTAAAACTGAGCCCCATTTTAACATCCAGTGTATATAGACTTCTCTTTTAATGTTTGACAAGTTCAAAATGCTTCTAGTTTATTAAAGTAACCCAACCCTTCGAGTCCGAGGTATTGTACAACTAATATACAGACCCCGTTTCAATAAATATATTCTGATAAGGCCCGGGTTTATCAAGTTTAGAACAAGTTGGTGTGCGTTGGAATTTTAAAATGGACCTAAAATTTAAACCAACAAACTTAGTCAAGAGTAAATATTCACCAGCTGGACTTCCAAAATAATCGACGTTACAAAGTCGAAAGTACAAGGTGATGGTTCGGTTTTTTTCTATCATGTATGGAAAATTTGACGCAACCGAGGGCGTGAAATTCACGGTGCAGAGGGGGACAATGATGGTATGATTGAGAAAAACATCCATCCATCAAAGAGATTTGGTAGATTCGAAGCCTTTAAATAAGTTTAAAACACCTGCATCCGCCAAGATGCGGTAAATCCCTAATATTTTAGCCTTAGTTTTTCTGACTCTCCCCCAGCCATATCTGCCCAAATGGGTATCAGAGGCTGTGAATAGTTTCGGACTAGTTATTATGATGTTGCAGCTTTCTCATATTAACAAAAAGATCATGCAAATGAACGCTCTATCCGAGGCTTCAGATTTAAGCAATTTTGGTTGTATACGGTAACTACAAATCGGTTATGTTATTGACTTGTATTATGGGTCTCTATGATTTAAGAAACTATAATAGTTGCGTCTTTCATCGTCTGAGATTGAATATAATCTGTTTCCACTTCAAATTTTAATCTTATATTCACTTTTATTAGAAATAAATTGATTATATGTTTACAATATATTTTTCAAATAATCATTGAGAACATTGACGTAGTTCTTCCTAGACTACGCCTGCAGTTGGACTCTTTCAAAAATGAATATTATCACATTGATCAATATTATTAATACTAGGTCAGCTGCAACTTGTTTTTTTTTTCTGGAAACTTGAATTGAATGCAAAAATAAATCAGGCACATTATTTGGTCACATGATGAATTACAGGTAAGGTAAATTGGTCACAGTGAATATGTCTTACGATGAATATGTCTCACGATGAATATGTCCTACAATAAATATGTCCCACTTAATATGTCTTACGATGAATATGTCCCACTGAATTTGTTTCACTATTATTATGTCTCACGATGAATATGTCCTACAATAAATATATATCCCACTAAATTTGTTTCACGATGATTATACCTCACGATGATTATGTCTCACGATGATTATACCTCACGATGATTATGTCTCACGATGAATATGTCTTACGATGATTATATCTCACGATGAAAATGTTTTACGATGATTATGTCTCACGATGAATATGTCCCACTGAATTTGTTTCACTATGATTATGTCTCACGATGATTATATCTCACAATGAATATGTCCTACAATGAATATGTCCCACTGAATTTGTTTCACGATGATTATGTCTCGCGATGATTATATCTCACCGTGAATATGTCTTACGATGATTATGTCTCACCATGAATATGTCCTACAATGAATATTTCCCACTAAATATGTCTCACGTTGATTATATCTCACAATGAATATGCCTCACGATGAATATGTCCTACAATGAATATTTCCCACTGAATACGTCTCAGGGTGGTTATATCTCACGATGAATATGTCTCACGATGAATATGTCTTACGATGAATATGTTCCACAATGAATTGTTTATAAAGGGATTGGGTCACAATATGAATGTCTCACATGATAAATTCAGAAGAAGGTAATATGGAAAAAAATTGGTCACAAGAGGTATATATTGGTCATAATGTGAATGGATCACAACGTAAATTTGTCACAATGTAAATTGTTGTTCACAAGGTAAATCGGTCACGAAGAAAATTGGTCAAAAGGTCAATTACTGATCATACGGTGAGTTGGGCACTATTTGAATTGATAACGAAGTAAAGTGGTCAGAAGGTAAATGGTCACAAAGTAAATGGTCACAAGGTAAATGGGCCACAGTGCGATTTGATAACAATGTAATGTAAATGAGTCAAAGGATTAATTGTTGGTCATTAGGTAAATTGCTTCCAATACAAATTGGTAACAAGGTAAATTGGTCACAAGATCACTAATATTTTGTTTTAAAGAACCAATTTTGTAAGAATGTTGAGAAATCGCATCTTTTCAGAGTAGATGTGTAGGTGGATGGTAAAATTTGTCCTACTCTCGAGCTTGTCTTTGAATCTATTCGGCCTAAGCTATAGAACACGAAACAAGGTCACACATTAATTTTCTTTTAAGTTATTTGAATCGCAAGTTTTGACTAGTTAATACATGCATCTTTTAGAGATCTTGTAAGGAAAAGGCTATAGTTCACATTAACCAACCGCGAATTGAATATTGGAGAAATAGGGTGTGGCCTTTTGGAACATAATAACTTCAACTCGGTCACTCTGCATTTATTATTCTTGAAAAGAAAAAAATGAATGAAAGGCAAATAAATTGACGAAATTTGAACAATGTTCTGTTATGATTAGGTAAATAACTAAGAATATGGCTGATCAAATAATTATAATAGTGTTTTTATTCAGTTGAAATTGGATAACCCTTGCGTCTGTTTACTTGAACTCTTGCTGAATCAACAAAATTAAGAGGCGTCGGTAAATCAAATTTTTTATTGAACGATGACGTTACTGATTAACTGATACAAAACAAAGAGGTTCTACATTAATTGTTACTTAATATCTTCTTAATATTTTCAAAAAGAACTCGTTCTCGTTTTTCCTGTCGTCATCAGAGACCTACATCACTGACAAGGTTAAAGTTTAAATGGGTTCCTCATAATAGTAATGTGATCGAATGGGACAGTCGCTAAGTACACACAACGTCGGGCTCTTGTCAATTTTAGACCTATACGATAAAGGCTAAATTTTTCATATTGACTTTTTCATATTATCATTAATAAATGAGACAGATACGCATAGTGGTAACAGGGACGGTGAACATTATAAAACACCCAAGTTAACATTACTACTGTAAATTTAATCATATTGGGGTTTTAATTAACGAATAAATATGGCAATTTCTCTTTCGTGTGAAAACTTTGCTTTTTTTGTTATATTTTTTATTCAGTTGAAATAGAATAACCCTTGTGTGTATTTACTTCTAACTCATGTTGAATCGACAAAATTGGGCGACGGCCGCTGATTTAAATTTTTATGTAACGATGACGTCACTTTAAAACTGTTATAAAACGCAATGTCAATATAGACTCGTTGGTTTCCCCTAGTATAATATGGTAGAATTATATCTCGAGATAGCAATAGATGTACATTTCGTCCCCATCGTAAATACCATCTACACCAATATTGTCCAAGTATAAATTATTGGTCAAGGGTCAAGGTTATATTAGAAGAAACATAGAGATGAAAATGAGATTTTGCGAGAGGAATCTATACGCATCTCCGAAACGCATAATAAGGCTAGAAAAATTATTTAACCCTTTGACTTGCACCAGCCGATCAATTAACCAATCAAGTCACCGTTTTGTACTTGAAATCTTTTCATTGAGTTATAAGGCACATTTGCTAAAAGTAACGTTGCGATTGCAACATGAAAGCAAAGCGGTTTCAATGATTTCATTCGGAGCCTTTAGCAGACAATAATCAATTGATTAATTACCCTAGAATTTGAATGCTGAGTAAAAATACTACTTTTAGCCGATTGCTTCAAGCAAAGCATTCCATTTTTTCTCATAATGTTTAAGACACAGAGGCTAATTGATGATTGATAAGAAACAGGACTCTCGATAATTTGCATTTCTATACTGTGCACAATTTATCTGGTTCTTTTTTTCTGTCTTTTCTCAAAGTCCTTTTAGAACCCTTGCCTATAGAGAGTTCACTTCATCTTCAAGGCTTAAGTTCTCTTAACAATTTTTATGCCACGCCCTTAATAAAACGATTGAAAACATATCTGATGCATTTTTCTAAATCTTTTATTGACCTGCTAATAATCATTTACCAATGAAATATTTTTTAACATGTTTCTTAGAAACCTGTACTGTCCTTCAAAAATAAATTTCAATACTAGTATCACCTAAAAAAAAATTAAATCTTGTACAGTTTGAAAGAATTGTTAATATTTTCAATGATGTAGGCATCCATGCAAACTTGTTTTTCAAGAAAGAGATTTGGTTAAAAATCCATTTAATACAGAACTTTGGCCTCGTATTCAAACATTTTTATAAAAACGACTATTATATAGTTATCAAAACTTATGTGAAACCAATCAAAATAGTATTATAATATTTTCTTTTTATTGTGGGTACACACAGGTCATGTCTATAGATCGAGGGGCTGGTTACTGTACTACTTACACATCAATCTTTTCACCATCATGATATAGGTTTTTGAAAGGGGTTTGGTAATACTGAAAGGAAGCATTATGAATTATAAACGCCCAACATTCTAACCATTGAGTACATAGACGGTATAAAATAGTGCAGGTAGACTAAAGGTGAGAGAGTGACGGTAAGAGTCATTCAACAGTGGTTCAGTTTAGTGGATACCTATTCTATTTCAACATGCAGGGGCCGACTTGGTCAGTGATCCTGCTGTTGATCAATGTGATTCTTACACTTCAAGGTAAATAAATACATAATATTTGTTTATCAATATAGAAGGGAATATACTCGCAGTGTATTAATCTGTTTGTCTAGAAAGCGCGCACTGCAAAAATTCAGCGTAAGAATAAGGGGTCGGAAGGGTAACTCTGGAATCAGTCGGTTTGAAGGACGTCCTGAAAGTGTTTTAGGGCAGCAGGAGCCCCTGGTATCAGTGTTTTCTCGACCAACTGATACAAAAGCAATCGCATTTTTCGCAAATGTTCTGAAATTTGAGCTTCTCATCAATGTTATTGAATTGAAATATAATACAGAATAGGATGTTCGTTTTGTGCTTTTCTCTAGGTAACTAGACTTACCGTCTATAATCCGACGCAATTGTCATGTTTCTCATGTTCTGGCTCTTTAATACTCAACCAAATAAATACTTTCATCAATAAACAATCAGATCATGTACGGAAATGTACATTATAAACTTAAAACAGAACATAATATAGATGACTTTAATATAATTTTAAATTTATAATATTTCATTGCATAACTTTCGTATCGATTTCGCTGTTATCGTTGCTTATACCTATTGTTGATATATATACTTTATTTTCACCTTTTCACGTACTATCATCCAGGTAATATTATGGAATTTTATGTACCCGCTACGCGACCAACATTCATGACTCTTTCAATGCCTTAAAACAGGATGACAATTTATTGTTCTTGTAAGCTTGTTTGTAGGTATTTATAAGTCATATTTTTGAAATGTACACCCCGGAATATTATCTACATTGCTAGTAAAACTTTCTGTAAAGACGAAGATTCGTGATTTTGTCCCAATAAAACTTTTCATAATAATAACCCTACGTTCAGTCCGTATACTTAATTAAATCATTAAATTCAATAGGGACAATATTGGTACAACCTGTATGTTAACAACGGTCTGAAGTCTTACACCGGGCACAGACGTTGTACAGATACCAATACCGACGATTGAGCACAATCAACTGACTAAAATACATTGATACGACTATATATCTTTTGAGTAACACATACAGCCTGGTGATCTTGAGGACAAGAGTACTATATAGGCCTACTTTTTTACCTTTGTTTGAGATCATTTGAAGTATAGTTATATAAGTTTCTGAAATGATTCATTGAATGAATTAAACCTCTTATAGATATATCAGTTGGCTTGCCTTAAAGGATGTAGTCCTTTAGATTTGAATTTGATCAAGCTTCCAATGTATTTGGTGCAGTGGGTTTTCGAGGAAGAATTAGGCGTGTGATCGAGCATACAAAATTTTCAGACAACCAATTCCTGGATTATGCAAAATGATAAGAAATTGATATGTGATAGAATTTGCTCTGAGTATTTATTCATTTGTCATTGTAGACGTAAAGGGAGTCTGATTTCCGCATTGAACAGTGACATGAGAAGCCCACATATGATTCTACACCATTGCAAATTGAAATGTTTGAATATTGTTTTAAATGTCGAAAAAATCACGTCTTCCTACAAATCGCTTGAGTGGTGCGTATGGGCGTTAACAAGAAAACCAAGCACTCTTCTATTAGAATTAATGCTTCTTGGAATTTGGACACCAATACCACTGTAAAAAAATCGATTATTGCATGTTGCTAATTTTTTTTTTTAATAGGATTATGAAGGTCCTTTCTATCACAAACGCACGACTAACAACAACTGACTGAAAATTGGAATGGTGTATATTGATGCTATAAGTGTATTTAAAAATGAAAAAAAAAAACCAACAAAGGTTTAGAAAAGAAACCTCTTCAAACCCTTTAAGTACAATACTCATGCGTTCAATCAGAATAATCTGATTTAAAACATTAAACTCCATTTTATTTCTGTTGCAGCTTGTGACGACGTGACTGAATTTCAGTGTGTTGACGATAAAAAATGTATTTCTAAAACGGAAACGTGTAATACCATCAACGATTGTACTGATGGCAGCGACGAACAAAATTGTGGTAAGTAGAGAGTCCTTAAATTCATTTTCTTTACCATTTCTCATCTTTCATCTTACCTAAACGAATATTTTCTGTCGTCTAAACTGTAAAGGAAGGAATCCAAGAGGCGTAAGATTTATTCCTGTCGAGCCAGCTGTCAACGCGGGAATGCAAAGGTTTGACAGGCTTAATTGAAAACATCTAAAAGTTGTTAGCCCAGTAAATTATTAGTTTCTGTCATTCATTTATTTTTTATTATTGATTATAATTTCCAAAACTAGTTCACGCCTTTAAGATATAGTTTTGTAGGACAGTAAAACTTATCAATGTTCAAATCGCAAGTCTGAACAATACAAACATGCTTTTCAATCCAGTGTAAATATTGTTCATATAAAAAAAAATCTATAGTACAACTACATGCCCGTAAACATTGTATTCACAAAAAAATATATTATCTATCCTATTGTAATACGATCTTCTATAAAACCTCATATTATAGTTGACAAATAAGAGAGTAATGTAGGGTAATATTCAAGGTGATCAACCTTGAGCTACGATTTCCTTACAAATTGCTATAAAAGTTGTAAATCAATTAAGTGGGTGTGTGTGTGCAAGCTTCGTCAGAAGTATGAGTATAGATTTTCTCGAAGAAGCTTTATTTCCCTCATTACCTGATGTTGTCTTCCCTTGTGCTAAAATGACTCTTTGGTCTTAAATAAATAATATTATTGATGTAAGAAATGCATTAAATAATTTAAAAAAAAAATTGGTTAGTAAATACGGTTAGCTTGATCAATCAAAACGTTTTCGATCAGATAATTTCAAAGCAAATTTTTTCTGTTGACCAGTTTTTCTTCAGATAGAAACACATTTACAAAGCATAGATTTGTTATGCTTACTAAATTTAAAATTTAAAATAATTCCATCCCAGACAGACATCCTTCTGCGTCTTCTAAAACATTCTAAATGGGTGCAGACTATCCAGAACATTTCAAAGCCAAGAAGTTTTGCCGAAGAACGGCTGGTTTGCAGGATCTTTGTGAACATATATTGCTTTCTTTGGTTCTACTATAAACGAAAAGAACGAACGAACAGCGAAAATGTATTCTTTGTTTGTGGTCCAAGATTGGCCATTTGTTATTAATCCTAGCGCAAGTAGACCAGCGTGACCGTTTCATATCCAGCAGGAAAGGTACCAACATCAAACTCTCCGTCCCATGAAATTCATACATTGAGAGTTTTATTGTTTGAATTATTGGTAAATTCACTTATAAGTTCTAATATCTATTGCTTCGATATATTTCTTTATAAACCTTTTAATAAGAAATGTATAGATATTTCATCTCCACGGTTGCCGTGTCGAGAAATCATGAATCATTTTTTAAATCTTTTTTTAGCATGCCTGGATAAACTGGGAATGGAAGATGGAACCATCCTGGATTCAAGTTTAATTGCTTCATCCAGTAAGGAGGGTTCTTCACCACTTCTTGCCAGAGCATCAAATGACAAAGGTAGTGTATACAAGAAAATTCTACATTTTATTTTTCATCGGAATCATATTCCGTAAATTTTACAATAAAATGTTTTACTCTGTGCTTAAAATATTAGATATAATACGTTGTTTAGGTTGTCTTAATATTTCTATTTAGTTATAATGATAACCGAGCAATTCTGCTAATTCTGTGGATTCCATTTTTTTTTCATAAGCCTAATTCACTTGCAGGTCATTGGTGTCCCAAATCTGATGATGCCAAACCCTTTTTCAAAGTAAAATTTGATGAACCCAGAGCAATAGCAGGTATTGTTTTCACCCTGAAACAACCAGTTATTGATCCACTCAAGTATTTAACGACGTGGACATTGAAAGCTGTACTGCCTGGAAGCGATGACGAAGTTACCCTTTATGAGGTTTGTAGCTATATGATGATAAATAAACTTATTCTTATGGTGACAATTACTATCTTATCAATAAGAATTAGTTTATTTTATCCGACACCTTCACCATTTACCATAAATGCCATTTAAAGATTATATATGATGATGAATTAGTCCGAATCCCAAATGTAAAGAGCCATCATACGTCCAAAACTTTTGTCTCCAGCAGTTTCGGATAATAGGACGTTAGTCAGTCTGTGAAAGAATCATTTGTTTGGCAAGAATAATAGGTTTGGAATTTGATAAAACTATGTAAGCTATTTCTTTAGATCTAAGATCTTTAACGAATTCAAATTTTAAGTTGTATGGAGTACTCTTGGCGTTGATGTTATTACTCACTCTAGCTCCATAGCATAGAATACTAGTACACATGTACATAACTTTGACCACCTTATTGGATCTGCATCATAAATATCTTTCAAAAACAAATTTACGATAGTAAAGCTTAGATTTACAAGAAACGTAGATGTCTGAGGTGTTGAGGAATGTTCTAGCTACACAGCCTGTCATTCACCCAAAGTTTCTCTTTTCAGGATCTCAATGCGCTGTCAGACAATTCGTTATATAGATCACTATTCTTCCCTGCTTTCGTTACTGATACCTTCATCATAGTACCAACAACATGGCAAATTGAACCTTGTTTAAGCTTTGAGCTTCGTGGATGTAATATAGATGGTAAGTTTCCAGTAGATTCAATTCAGTGGCATTTTCACGGGAAAAGTCTCATGTCCAGTGTTGCACGATGGTTATACTTAAAGCCTCTCTGTTAATATACAATGTACATTAAAAATTATAGTCAATCAAGTGAAATTGGTATTAAATGGTACATTAGAATTTGTGTTTCTTCTATCATTATAGACCTCTGTCCAGGTGGATGTAAGAGCGGTGGTAAATGCTCTGGAAATAATGTTTGCTCCTGTCCGGATGGTTATTTTGGTACAAAATGCCAGTTTGAAAGTAAGTTATATCCAATTTGGTTTTATCATATAATGATGTGGTCAAGAACCGCTATGAGTTTTAATTACATGTACGATTTGTTTTTATTGTCTTATAAGTCAAGTGATCAAGAATTGGTTTTAGTTTCAATCATATTTATCATTTGTTTACCTTTGTCTGTATAAGTGAGTTAAGCCACATATGCTATCGTAAATCTTATTGTGATCATCGGGAATAATCATGATAGGACGATATATCGAATAGTGCTGATAAAAGTGTCCTTAGAGGAAACAATAGGAGGAAACATCCAACTTTAGTTTTTGTTATTCTCCCAAATGGATTTTAATTCCAAGCGTTTCGCTCCGAACACACTTCTATCGGCACATACCCGATTATTCTCAAAGATATGGACGTTATTTGTCTCATTTTAATTTTTCATATTTGGATGTTTCAGAAACTACCATACCTTTCAGAAGCTATCTATTTACTTCTCTGGCATCCGGGTCTTTGGTGACCTCTACAGAGACCTTATCCATCCAGACCGTAACCTCTGTTAGTACTTCTAAACTTATAGAAATACAGGGAAAGAAGGTACTAAATTTACCTGTAGAGGACTATTTTACGGTAAGTAACAAAGACTTGGTTCCCATGAAAACCTATTTTAAATCACCCTAAACGGTTATCATCTTCACAATATCAAACCATAATTAACATCGTACTTATACCTTGACTGCAATAGCCACTATTCTTGTATCATCTTCAATATATAAATTTATTAACAACGTACTTATACCTTGACTGCAATAGCCACTATTCTTGTACCATCTTTATATACACGAACTTCGTACTTATACGTTGACTGCAATTGCCACTATTATTGTCTGATTGAAGTTTGTAAATGAGGGATGAGTGCGAATGCAGCCAATAAGGGCCCTGACAGAAAATCTGTGAAAACAAAGCCTAAAGCCATGATGTAGGCCATAGACGCACCAGTTAACATATTATTAAAAAAGAAATATGTGTTTTAAGTCTATTCTTTTTAATCAAAGCTTGAATATTTCATGAATGATAATTGTGTTTAAACCCATGTTTCATTTTAGGCATTAAAAGATGGTAACTTTGAATGTCTGTCAAAATTAGGAAGTGAGGGATGTAAATCATTCTATTTATCATTGGAATGTGAGCTAGGGGAATCCAGTAATCCGCTTTCGGTGCAGCTTTTTTCCACCGGACCAGATTCAACGTACATCGGAGCCGAGGCTATTCTAAAGTCGGATAATATAGTAGTCACCTTCCGAACGTCCGAACTAAAGTGGTCTCTCATCGTACAAAAGACAAATATGTTTTCGTCTTCAGTTAAATACGGTTTCGAATTTGACTGGGATATATCTACGGGCATTCGAGTCTACATCAACAAGAAATTGGTTGGACAACAAAGACAAGCAACTCGAACAACCACGGTTCTCAGAACAAACACACAGACAACGAGTGCGGTCGAGTTCTTCAAGTCCAAGAGTGTTGACGTCAAGGTCTTTTCCTTAAAATCGTCTATTGTTAACAGAGTCAGTTTAATCAAGACTTCGTTGGTTTCACTCACAGGACCAGAAGGTGAGTTAATACAAGCCTGATTTTAATTTGTGTACTTTGTAACTCGAACAATAGGAGAAGGAATTGCAACAGATACTAGTTATTTTAAAGGAAAATGCTTCTAGACATAGAATGAAAAGCCTCCAACCTGACCAAAAAAGTATATATTGGACTTCCAAATCTTCCATTTAGTTTCCTTGGGCTATAAAACTGTCCTGAAAGATGATTTGATTCCGAGACCGACGCGATAAAGTTAAGATAATCGTAGGAAATATTGGATCAAAAATGGAATCATTTGTAGCTAGCAATCTGCGATGTGATATCGCTTGAACCCTGCGACGTCGGGGTATCTCTGTCTGTCACAATTTGGCATTAAAACGTTTATTAAATTATTTCTTATTTCCCCTCTCGACTTTCATTTTAGAATGTGATCAAAAGAAAGAATATAAATGTGCAAACAGTGATAAATGTATAGCGAAATCAAAAGTCTGTGATTCAGTTGAGGATTGTGATGATGGAAGCGATGAACAGAATTGTCGTGAGTATTTCCCAATTTCTTGTTTCAAACCTTCTGATACATTCCTTTTTTTTTAAAGTTAGTTTAAGTTATTGTATTGTAGCGTTCTCCATGTTATGTACCGAATTTCCATGTCAGCTCACCGATCTGCATACCTGGGCAAGGAAAATCAGAAGGGTTATTTAGATCTGTGCCGGAATGTATACCCTTTAGCTTCGCTCTAGATAAACAAACAAACACCCTACAGCCACACAGTGTCATCGAGCTTGTCCTGCCTCGGTAGCTATTAACACCCACTATTGTTTTAATTGTAGTGTAACGTAAATGTAAATTTTTGGACAAAAGCAATATGCTACATTTTCATTATCAAAAACGTTATGAATTAGACTTATGTAGTTTTATTACATTACACTTAGCATAACGAACAAAATTTTACTTGAGCGTAGTTCAAACGTTAAAGAATAACATGAAAGATTGTTTAGGCCAATACTTTCAGATAAGTCCATGGTCACATATTTTCAAAATATTCAGTGTATAAGGGTTTCATAAATTTGATCGATAGGATTTTGAGTTACGACAAAAAGAGAATGCCTAGTTAAAGCTTATAGCTCAAAGTGTTACTACTTCTACCAATAATAATAATGATAATAATTTCATTTCCAGCGACGAAAAAATGTGATGTGAAAAATTATAAAACGCTCGTAACTAAATCTGCAAGTCTTACTCTGGACCTTTTTGAAGTTGATGATGCTCAGAGGGAGGCTAAATGCACGTAAGTTTTAGAATTAATAAAATTATTGTTATCGATCTGTAAGAATATCAAAACGTATCAATATCTAGATAACCTTCCAAACTGAAATTCAATGCTTACTTTGATTTTCTAATACCGATAGGCGCATCCTTACGATGTCAAAGCTAAAAAGGAATATCTTATACCTTGACATCATTACACTCTTTCATTGCATCACAAATATTTTGAAATGTCAATGAGATTGATTGCAAGCTAAGCGAATCGAATTACGTGATAAAAGAAAATATCCCAATGAAGGTCTTTGCTGGCATTGCGATGATGCAGAAGTTTTAATCACTTATTTTATATCCAAATTCTATAATACTGTATCCGAAACAACACTGAAAGGGGTAAAAAAACGCATAAATCCTATTATGACGTTACAAGTAAAATAACGTCACACTCGCAGATTTTAATTCTCAAGTTAAAGTCACGCTGCAAGTTTTCAGAGCAAATTCGTAGAATTTAGAGAAATTTCGAGATATTTTGAAAGAAGAAGATGACTATTCTGTAAGTATATATTTTATTCTTAATCTTTCCTTAAAATTTGGATGTTTAATCAAAAAAGGGAGCCAAATTTTCGCGTCTTCTTTTTTCGTTTAACAATATGAGATTATTGTCTTAAAGGCATTATTGCAATTGGAAACTCAAACATTAGTTTTCAACATTTTATAAATGTTTGTGTAAATCTGGTTTCATTGCAAACAAAAAAATCATGCACACTAATCATACGGGCCCCGTATTCTCGAAACGCGCTATAACGTCCTTAAAATAGTGTTAGAAGATAAACCATAGGACGTCCTAGAAGCAGGGTTAAAAGATTAAACCCTTGGATGTTCTAGAAGCATTGTTAGAAAATAAAACCCTAGGATGTCCTAGACGCAGTGTTAGAATATAAAATGTCCTAGCATTAAGATAATAGGCGTTAGAGCCCTACCAAATGCACAAGAGAAATTGTCTTCTTTCCCTCGTAGAATAATCTTAGATGTATCCTTGTATAGAGACACATGCATCTTAATTTAAGACATTCTTATAACGCACAATTCGCTGAATTTGGAATTTGAAAACTCACAAGGAAACTGGACTCAACATGTACACAAATCCTTATAGGCCTATACAGAACAATGTTTTATATTATGTGAAACAGATAGTCACAGTGTCAAACTTAAACACTGCTGAATATTCCATGAACGTTACGAAACATCTGATTTTAAAGAAATATACAAACACACAACAGTGGCTTTATTGCATATCAGAAGGGTACATAAAAAGAAAAATGGCATTTGGCTGTTGGGCTTGTTTCCTTAGGGAACTCCATTGTTTTCTGTTCACTTATATCTATTATGACGTCATAATGAACATAGCGTCAAATTGGCCTAAAAGTCGTTAGCTTTTGGTTTTTCAAAGCGAAAAGAAGCTTTTTAAACCTGCTCTGAAATTAATTCTAAAGTAATATTTTTGTGTAAACTAAAGACTATGGCTATCATGTAAGTAAATCAAATACAGTAAGAGTAAAATTCCACGCTATTTCGTCCTTATTTTTACATCCGTTGAAGAATCTTAGTTTATAACTTACTGTTTCTATTTGTATATTTCAGATTACCAGTTATTAGCTATGTAGTGGATGAGATTTTATTGGATTTTCTGTCAAAGAACCAATATCGGGACCAACTCTCCGCTAGTAATGGTATGTATGGATTTTATGCTAAAATTGTAAAAAAAGAATAAGAAACAACAATATTTTACAAGGATAACAACTCAGGTTTACAAGTTCGCCGTGACAGGGATCATTTCTACCAGCTGGTCCTGGACCAGACCTCTTGGCATTGATCTTTCCCGGATTATCAACTGGGTAGACTGGAATTATGAGTGAAGATGACTTATTCAAGGTCATCGGACTATCACACACCGATCGCGATTAGAACTCACGTCGGACATTTTCAACGTATCCAAGATTTCTATTGCAACTATGCATATTTTCTATGGATGAGCTAAATTTCTCACCTCGTATTCCTGAAACGATCTTAGTATTAGGATATCCTGGGGTCTTTACCTCTTACACAGTTTCTAGGATATACTAGCGCCTTGTTTGTGTAATGCAAAATAATTTTCATTATTTTCAGGCTTTGCTGCAAACAAAAACAACAACAATGACGAAAACAACAACAATAACAAATCCTACCAGGATGAGTTTCAGGAAGAAGTGTCCAACTGGGCTGACGAACCTTGGACTCCCTGTAGCGATGTTGATGTTCCTGACTGGGCCAAGATGGAAGGTAGGTTCAGCTGAAATGGATATTCTTTTTTCAAAATCTGAATAACCAATCACTAGATCACTGAGGTCCTTTAGCAAAAAACGCTCATAAATTAATAAATAAGTAAATTAAAAAAGATCCAATCTGTCTGAAAATAAGCCCAGTGGATTTCACGGAAGGTTTGTCCAATGATTTATTTTTCTATTTTAATTTCAGATTCGACGTTAGACGGCTTCAATCCAAATTTGATTTGGGCTGAAGACCCATGGACCCAGGAACCACTTGTGGGCCTTCCATCTTGGATGGTCTTACCAGGGATCGACGACGTTACAAAAGAAGACCCCTTGGAGGAAACTACATTCGACAATGGCGAAGATGACGCTGCATTTTTAGCTTCTGGTATAGAAGTAGGTAACTGGGGTAATGAACCCTATTTCCAGTTACCTCTATATGTACCCAGATGGGCCCTACTTCCCGGTATCGACTATCCAGCTCGACATGGATATAACAGTCCCTACTGGAAGTATAAAGTGAATGATTATACCACCTCAAGACAAAAGTTTAGAAAGAGAATGGTTGCAAGAGAATTACCTACGTTAGGAGAGGAACCGGTTCTCTGCAGCGAACAATCCAGGTTGTGTGCAGCCGAGATCGACTGCCCTGAGGACCCCGTGGCAAAGAAACTACACAATGACGAAGATGAAGTTGCATTTTTAGCCTCTGCAATAGAAGTTGCTAACTGGAGTGATGAACCCTATTTTCAGTTACCTCTAGATGTACCCAGATGGGCCTTACTTCCCGGTATCGACTGCCCAGCTCGACATGGATATAACAGTCCCTACTGGAAGTATAAAGTGAATGATTATACCACCTCAAGACAAAAGTTTAGAAAGAGAATGGTTGCAAGAGAATTACCTACGTTAGGAGAGGAACCGGTTCTCTGCAACGAACAATCCAGGTTGTGTGCAGCCGAGATCGACTGCCCTGAGGACCCCGTGGCAAAGAAACTACACAATGACGAAGATGAAGTTGCATTTTTAGCCTCTGCAATAGAAGTTGCTAACTGGAGTGATGAACCCTATTTCCAGTTACCTCTAGATGTACCCAGATGGGCCTTACTTCCCGGTATCGACTACCCAACTCGTCGTGGCTACAACAGTCCCTACTGGAAGTATAAAGTGAATGATTATACCACCTCAAGACAAAAGTTTAGAAAGGGAATGGTTGCAAGAGAATTACCTACGTTAGGAGAGGAACCGGTTCTCTGCAACGAACAATCCAGGTTGTGTGCAGCCGAGATCGACTGCCCTGAGGACCCCGTGGCAAAGAAACTACACAATGACGAAGATGAAGTTGCATTTTTAGCCTCTGCAATAGAAGTTGCTAACTGGAGTGATGAACCCTATTTCCAGTTACCTCTTGATGTGCCCAGATGGGCCTTACTTCCCGGTATCGACTACCCAACTCGTCGTGGCTACAACAGTCCCTACTGGAAGTATAAAGTGAATGATTATACCACCTCAAGACAAAAGTTTAGAAAGGGAATGGTTGCAAGGGAACTACCTACGTTAGGAGAGGAACCGGTTCCGAATAACAACAACGGGCAGTCCAAGTTGTGTGTACCGAGACAATATATAAGAAAAAATCACACATTTTAGAATGACATCCATTATGATATCATTGCATTTCTGGCACATTGCTTTACGTTTAGACTTGAGATAATGTATTTGTAATAATATTGAGATTGAGAACTATTTAATATTCACTGATTATATTTGTTGATACTCATTTTGGGACCACATGCAATAAACTATTTTCATATTGGCATATATTTGTAGTTTTTCATAAGGTTTAACAAAGAGTTGTACACAAGAGAAAAGCCTATCCTCGTTTGCACCGTGTGGGACACAGGGCATTGTAGAACATCTGGAAACGTGTTTTTGGTCTTATTGGGTTAATGGCTAAACTTGAATGTATGCTTAAAGTTTGCCAAATTCGGTTCATGGTGATATGGTGAAAAGTTGAAAAACAAGAACTGGTCAACCTAAAGTGTATGGGAGAAACTCCCATAAAAAGTTACATTATGTCTGGCCCTAACGAGTACGTTCAGATTCGTCTATTTTAACAATTATTTGGCCATTTTGCTATCCTATACCAATATATCTTTAGTTACGTTAGGATCTCCCTATATCGTACTTTTAACTATTGCCCTTAGACCAAAGCCATCACAAGTTGCATATGGTGGGGAATAAAGAAAGTGTTCATAAGTTCCGAAACAATTCACAACACATAGTAGCACGAGAGTTGCGGCCGAAACTTATGACCGCTATTCTTATATGCAACCATTCGCAACAGGCGATCGAATGGTGTGCGGGCACCTAAACAATATAATAAGTAACATTTTTGGGGTCGAGTTAAACCTATTATTCTATACTTTATCACAATCCAATATCAATGAGTTCGGTATCATCACGTTTGGCCTAATATGAATAGTTCATCATCTACATTGAATGGTCCTACAACGTGTATATGGACCACAATAGAATTAGTGCCCAATTCCATCCTCTAATATTCCATGTACCTTCCAGTGAACTGACAACTACCATAGAAAACAGTATTGAGTCCATGTCGGAATGTTGGGATGTAAAAGATAGCTCAGTATCATCCACCGATGAAATAACAATCTTACGCCATACTTTACGACCTCATTTACAGGCGTTTAAAAAACTGAAAACAAAAATCTGCGGTAAATATTTATTTTTGTTTTGATTTTGGGTGACATTATGATCTGTATTACATAATAGATAGCGTTTTTACTAAACCGCAATTACAAAAAAACAGACATTTCTCAAAACGCATTGATAATGTATAAGTATACAAACTGAAATATCGTATCCGGTCAAAGGTGCTATTTGAATTTAAGGCGCCGCAATGCGCCCAGTAAATTCTTTACGATCAAATGATGGCTGAACCACCTATACATTTTAAATCATCAATGGAGGGGCCTAAACACTTCTACATTTATTCACATTTTTTACATCCTGCTTTCTTCATATATTTCAGAGAGTAACATTAAGTTTGGTAAGTATTTTTACGTCTATGAAAATTTACCAGCCGTAAAGATGTTTATCAATACTATAAGAATTTCTTGTCCGTAACTATCAAGCCTTATTGGTTACCTTAACGTATCTTATTTGGGATACCATCTGCCTGTCAGCAGATCGATGTTATCAGTCTGTATAGGGTATTCTATCCCCCCCCCCCTTCCTTTCGGGATTATCTATAATATCTGTGCATGAATGAATTGAGTAATATTTTAACTGTAGTATTCTTATATAGCTCTAAGCACTATTTTGATGGAATACTGCCTCTAAAAAGGACACAAAGGCCTCAAACTCGGCCAATAAGAGTTTATATAACACAACATTTCCATTAAACTATGTAATTATTGAAAAACTACTAAATCACTTCGTTAAATGGATTTTTACTAAATTTTGTGGATTTGGGACAGAATATAATAATGTTATTTTTGAAATTTCAATATTTTGGTCATTCTAAGAAGTAGTATACCTTTAAGATTAATCAAATTTCATCATCATGTTATCCGTACTGTGTCAAATAACCTTACTATCTATTGTAGCAAGTACTGGAAAATGTAAAGTAAAGAATGTAGCCAAGTGTTTTAGATCTTTTTATCAACACACTATTGGAAGCAGTTCGTCTATAACGGGAATTTGCAGGTATAGTGACTTGAAAAACTTTGTCATTTAGTGAGTTAATGCAAAGCATATTCGATAACAATTAAATTAATCCAATACAAGATTTTATAGATTAAAATTTAAGTTAGATCCAACTAGCAAACACTGCAAAAAAAACTTCAGTGAACTCACACAGCAGAGCCAGCAGGGAAGTTATCAAAATTGGGCTTGGATTCTTTGAGCAAGTGTGTGCCATTAAGCAGAAGCAATATAAATTGATAAACAATTAGTGGTCTTATTAGTTGAAAGGATGTTGGTAATGAAACCGGAGAGTAAACGTTTTGAATATCCTTTCAGTTCTACCAGATCGTCCTTTAGATGTGTCTCAAGGACCACAGAAGATTGTCCGGATACGTTGAAATCTGCAATCAATGATCTAACCAACGAAATGAAGACCACCATTACATCCTTCTGTTCACCCAACACCTGTAACATTGAATACAGCAAACTCTGTTTATCTGATCCAGTTCTGGAACAAGTGATTGTTCAGGATGGTGAGCTGTCCAAAGAATCTTGCAAGTAAGAATCCTGTTTTGATTTATTCGCTTTTGATTTTCAATTTTCGTTGGCATGTATTATGTATAGTATATATGTAAATGTTATCTGAAAGGAACAAGCTCTTATATTACAGATGATATACAAAAGGGTTTTCAGTGGTTGATAATGAAATAAGATCGATAGTCATCTTTGACCATTCAAGTTGGAAATTGCAAAATAACATTTTTATTTCATATTTTTATTCAAATGAATTTGATTTTTGATACATATATTTTTTATTTATGGGATATCCAATTCATACATTTGGATTTATTTGTAGGAAATTAAAACAGGTTTTGTCTTGTGTGACCAATCATACAGTCGATTGTCTCCCCTCTGAGTACAGTGTAGTACAGTCGATAGTAGAAGAGAAGAGAGTTTTGTACACTCAGAAGTGTCCATTAACGCCAGAATGTGAACGTTCTATCAAACCTACAGGTCCTTTAGTAGCTGAATTAGCATTATTTAACAGTGGTCTGATACCTTTATCAGTTTGCAGGTAGTTCCCAATTTCATATCACCCAGATTTAGATCCAAAGCGGTGCATATTTAAACTCAATCCAAAGGAAAGTTTTCTTGAAAGATCTTGACAACGTCTTTCGTAATCTCAAGTTAATATTCGTTGCAATAAACTTTTTGAAGCGGTAATTTTTAGCTAAATGGAGCAATAGCAGCTTAGGCTTACAAGTTGCTCTCTACCAGCTAGTCCATGGTTACACATGTTGACATTGATCTTTCCCGGATTTCAGTCCAATTTACAGCCGGGTCGATTAGAATAATAAGGAAAGATTAATTCAACAAGGTCTCAAGATCAACCGAGTAATGGGAACCAAATCCAACCATTTGAATAATAGATCCAAATAGCTACTGAAAGTCTTATAATATCCTCTTTTGCATTCTTATAGTAACCGACTGAAAGTCGACACGACCAATCTAGAAGATGATGATGTTAAAAGTCTCACAACTTACCGAAACACAAAGATTGAGAACTTCTGTAAGCATATAGCAATTTACACTGTCTATATTTTTTGTATTGAAGTTTGATAAGCATTTAAAGCCACTAAAATACCGTTGGGGCATTAGGGAAATAACCATCGTTGTACAAGGATGACAACTTAGATACTAAGATAAACTAATACACAAGATGCTGGTCCCAAACCTCCTGCCATTGAGTTTTCCAAAATATCCGTGTTCATATACAGCTGAGTTAACTTGAATAATGAGGAATGATTC
Organism: Nipponacmea schrenckii; assembly: GCA_030562195.1. Classification (NCBI taxonomy): domain Eukaryota; kingdom Metazoa; phylum Mollusca; class Gastropoda; family Lottiidae; genus Nipponacmea; species Nipponacmea schrenckii. The sequence continues at coordinate 31,743,790 of JAUJPP010000007.1, forward strand.
AGATATTGCTTCATTTTATGAACATTCCTTACAATTTTGTAAGAGTTGATCCTAACGACGAAAACCATTCAGCAATGACCTTTCAGAAATAGAAATAAGGTGGATTAAGATACTGCCTACTAACTGGTCATTGGCCAAACAATCACATTGAGCTTTCCTGGATTTCTATTTATAATCAAGGTTTTATCTTTCGTGGTGTGCAATTTGAATTTGTTTTTACACTATGTTCTCTATTTACTTACTACTGTATTTTTAAGGTAAATGTAAAGTGTGTGATACTGTAAAAGCTGCCCAGATTGTTGGCGAGATAACTGCCGCATCAGATATATGCTCGTAAGTATGTCAAGTATTATCACATTCTCGCTGAAAGGCAATACAATTGGAAACTTATACCAAAATTAACGAACCCTTGTTTACTGAATCCCTGAACATTATTTATTTATTTATTTATTTATTTATTCATTTCAGGACTGGGTTAAAATTTGAGGAACTAGCCCAGGCTGTCAGTGGGTGTAATTCCGGTGAGGATATTACGGCAGTAACAGATGTACGAGATGATTTCACCTCAACTTGTTCAGGAGCCCTACCAACCTGTAAGACCCCAGTCTGCTCACCAAGTAATTGGGAAACGTGTTTGAAAGATGCAAACACCTGCCAGTACGTGTTTTTCTTCCTTGCTGAATTTCAGGGCAAATGTTTTCAAAATGACAGGGAAATATATTTCAAATTTCGAAATTATAAATTGTAACTGAATCCGGGGAATTTTGGCTTTAATAATGGTCGGTAAAAGCCTTAAACGCCCAACTACATTCTCTCTCGACGGCCCTGCTTGTGAACTTGGCAGTAAACTCGTTACATTATTGCTCCTTCCAAACAATTAGACACTTGTTCATGTCAGATCTTGTGCCTCCGACTGCCATCAAAAATATCCATACACTAGATTTGATTAAAGCTGACACATCAATGCATTTGAATAGAAATATGACATTAAATGTTTTTAATTTATATTTTAGGGATATCAGTGCATGTCTAAAGGATGAATTAAATGGTTGTGAAGATGTTGAAAAGTTCAGATATTTGGCCGAAGCAAACGTACGAGCGTTAGAAATACCATGTTCCTTAGCGAGTATATTTCCAGTTGGTACTGTCGTACAGGATGTCTTTGACTGTTATGAGAGTGCTTATACAGAAATAATGGTTTTGCCTTCACGAAATGATCAACTGATTCTTTACATGTGTCCAACCTTTGAGAGTTTCAAAAGCTGCGTGGCCAAGATTGAAATAGATGATGTGACGGACTTGGCAGTACAGAGATATCTGAAGATATTTGAAGGTGTAGAATCAGTGGTATGTGAAGGCTGGACGACCGGTGGTACTATACTGTCTGGTTTCAGTGGTAATAGCAAATGTGCTATTGCCGAAGGAAAGTCCTGTCTCGATGATGTAGAGTCTATATTGTTAAACCTTGGACCAGATGATGAACTTGATGACGTCTGTAGGTAAGACAGTCATGTTATTCTCATATTATGAAGATCTTTCAGACCAAAGCATTCTTTTAGCTAGTTATATACGATAGTTACCGTATGATCTAGTTCTATTCTGACAACATCGACCATTCAAACTTTCAACCCATCTTCTAACTATCAGGATTGAAAATGTTGTTGAAATATAAGATATTTACTGAGTTTTAAAGGGTTCAGGTATTGCGCTTAACTATGTGAAAGTGCCAAAAGCTTACTATTAGCAAGGTTAAAGGTGGGATTTCAAACGACGTAGATGAAACATATGAGTGAACTGATTGAAATTCAAAGTTTATGCCGTTTTTACCATGAAAGACGTTTTTTGCCTTATTTATGTGTTCACACATCTGTGATAGTGTCATTTTAATTTGATATTTATTTCTTGGATGAATGATCTTGAGGTTGGTTTATTTATTTTCAGCAAAGGAATATTGGACAAACTACGATGTGCAGCTACCACGATATCTGATAGTTGTTTATCGGCGTCGAGTTCCGATTTCACCCTCTATGATAAAGCATACGGATCAATGTTAACCACGTATAAATCAGTGTGTGGAAAAAATAAACTACCAAACCTAGGATTGACTTCAGGTTCGTTTATCTCAGTGGAATCTCTATATCGCTCTACAATTGATGTAATGAGCACTATTTTAACAGTGGTATTTCTATATCGCTCTAAAATTAATGTAATGAGCACTATTTTAACAGTCGCAATCCTATATCACTCTACAATTGATGTAATGAGCACTTTTTTTAACAATGATATTTCTATATCATTCTACAATTGATGTAATGAGCACTATTTTAACAGTGGAATCTCTATATCGCTCTACAATTGATGTATGGTGCTCTATTTTAACAGTCACATTTCTAAATCTCTCTTCAATTGACATAATGAGCATTATTTTAACAGTGGTATTTCTATATAGCTCTACAATTGATGTATTGAGCACTATTATAACAGTGGCATTGCTATATAGCTGTACAATTGATGTATTTAGCACTATTATAACAGTGGTATTTCTATATCGCTTCAAATTATGTATTGTGTTTTAACAGTGAGAATATTTTTTATCGTCCTATTCGGATTGAACATATATTTAGTCTACAGTATGTTTGAATTCTATTATTTGTATATTCAAAGATACATTCTGTGGAACAGAACTAAAGGCTTCTGTTTGTGTTGCCAAATTTGTAAACCACGTTTCCGGCAATGCGTTTGCCTCACAACAACCGAAATCTTGCAGGTAAGTGTTCTATAACTGCACATAATGGAACAAAAAAGCTTCAGCTGAATGTTAAAATCAATGATATTTCTATCAGCTTGGTCTAAATTATTTTGTTGTGTACCGTGAAAGGTAGTATTTTCACAAGCCTCTTGGGACCTTTCGTGTAACACTTTCGAAACCCCTCTCATGCATTTACAAGACGTGCCCTCGTCTTACTGCCATATTATTCAAACGTTATAAAGCAATACATTAGTCCGAGTCTAATTAAAATATAGACCTAACTTTCGTTCGTATCTTATTAGTTTCGTTTCGAATGTTTTTATTATCTATTGGCTTTGTACGTAACAACTACAGTTAGGTCTAACACTGCCTTTCAATACAGACTGTTCGAACGACCTTTGACCTAACTCAGTTTTAACCTAAAGACCTGTTTCAACCGATCCACTTAATTTGAACTGATACAGAACAGCCAATGAAAACCCTGGTACAAAGGCCATTCCAAATATCAAACACACATTTCTTTTAGTATAAACCTTCTTCGGTGTCTACATTGAATCCATAATAAAGAAATAATTTATCAGCGGTTGACGAAACAACCATGTCGTTCTACTTTCTATTTGAGCGTACTTGATAAGCTAGTTAAAACTGAGTTAGGTCAAAGGTCGTTCAAACAGTTCGAATTGGAGGGCAGTGTTAGAACTAACTGTAGTGGTGAGGTACAAAGCCAATATCTAATAAAAACGTACGAAACGAAACTAATAAAATACGAACGAAAGTTAGGTCTATATTTCAATTACTGCATTAGTCCTAACCATTAACCAACGAATGCAACCGTGGGTTTGTAGAACGGATTACAAATTGACATCCATGGATCAAAGGAAAAATGAATTTTGTTTTGTAATATGTGTGACACAATGTGCTTTTAGGACTTTTAATTATTGGTTTTTCATTTCAGCGAATTAAGTGAGCTAAAGGCCTGTTTGAACTCTCAACTTTACTGTAATGAGGATTCGGGTATGAAATACCAATCAATTTTAAAATGGGCTGCGGACCTTACTAGTCCGTCCTGTTCTCCCGTTTCAACCGACTGTGATGTCGACGAAATCAAGTCGTGCGTAAAAAAATACCTCACAGAATTTTATTCCAGTTCAGATGATACTAAGCTCTGCAGGTAAAGTTGTCAACGTTTTTGTGTTGTGTCACTACATATTACTTTGTACTCCGGTATTGGTCTGACCATCGTCACAGTAGTCAATATTTAACAAACTTCCTCTTATCCCTTGACTACAGTAGCCATTTTTGTCCCTGCCAGAATGTTAACTTGTTGTTCAGATATTCCGTCGAGGGCTCGTCTATCTGTACTCACTAGCATATAAGCCAATTAAATAAGTGTATTTACAAACCAATATTCGAAATAAGTGGTTATTGTAGTCAAGGTATAAGACGATGTTAGTAATATAGCTCTACCATTGTAAAGATGTAATCTGACTTCTTTTAACTTACAGCGAATTAGAAAAGACCAAAACGTGTGTTGAAGAGAAAACAGCCAAATGTCCAGACAATTTAAAGCAATATGGTAAACGTCAGATACATAAATTCGTTACATTGTCATCCGAATCCTGTCAGGAGGAGCTTACTTGTGACATCTGTGATCCGGCTGGTGCTATCAACTGTATCCTGGACGTTCATCACTGGTCTAAATTCCTTTACCCAAACTGGCAACAAATCTGCCCGTAAGTTACCTTCCATTCTACTTAAGTTGCAAAGATCTTACATTGACAAGTTGAAAAGGTGGATTGCCCTTGAACACAATCAGCAAACGACTTTTTTCATTTCCTCGACACCATACCTAATCGTCCTCCCCAAAGCCCCCTAACCCCACCCCCAGATATACTATTTACCCCAAGAATCAATCAAATCTGACTAACGGTGTGTTCAGATTCCATGATAGGTCCGGAGATTACCTTTAGCCTCTACAACGATTTATAATTAATGAATGTTTTCTTCTGTTCTTTCAGAGCCCTAGATAAGTCAACAGGTTGTGTCAAGCAGCATATAGAGTCTTGTGAACAGTGCGAGAAGGACACAGTCAATGGTATCGTAACCAAACTTAACTCCAGACTGCAAGATACCTGTAGGTATCCTCCCCAAACCAAGTGTAAGATAGAAGAAGCTAAACAATGTATAGAGAAGCTACGATATGACTGGTCAGAGATGTCTGTGGATGTCGAAGATGAATTGGAAGACTTGATGTGTCTGTACGTAGCCATATATATTTTCTTAACAAAACAAGGTTTTAAGTCTCGACTCCATGCTATTCTTCAATGCAACTAGTTCAGTATGCACATTATCCATACAATAACAATTCTTTGAGGTGATGCGGTCAGAATGATACCATATCTAAATCACTTCACCATCAATCAATTCACCATCAGCCATTTCACCATCTATCATTTCACCATGAGTCGTTTCACTATCAATCATTTCACCATCAGTCATTTCACCATTTCACCATCAGTCATTTCACAATTTCACCATCAGTCATTTCACCATCAGACATTTCACCATTTCACTATCATTCATTTCACCATTTCAGCATCAGTCATTTCAGCATCAGTCATTTCACCATCAATCATTTCACCATTAATCATTTCATCATCAGTTATTTCACCATCAGTCATTTCACCATCAGTCATTTCACCATTAATCATTTCATCATCAGTCATTTCACCATCAGTCATTTCACCATCAGTCTTTTCACTATTTCACCATAATACTGTTGTTTTTTTTATGCTGGTGCAACATTAATAGCTCTGCCAATTTTGTGAATTTGTGATATCATTCCAGGCGTATATCTGAAGCTAGAAATTGTCTCTATGAGAAAATTGAACATTGTGAATTTGAGACCGCAATCGTATTAAAAACAGATTTGGAAAAATTGGTCACGAAAATGGATAACTCTGCCTGCGACGACGAAAGCAGTTTCGAAACTTGTCTGAATCTCTTTGATGAAACTTATGATGAGATTATGAATATCCAACCTTCAAAGGGCAAAGACTCTAATTCTAAAGACAAAGACTCTAATTCTAAAGACAAAGACTCTAAATCTAAAGACAAAGACTCTAATTCTAAAGACAAAGACTCTAATTCTAAAGACAAAGACTCTAACTCTAAAGACAAAGATAATAATGGCAAAGGTTCCAAAGACAAAGATAATAATGGCAAAGGTCCCAAAGACAAAGATAATAATTCTAAAGACAAAGACTCTAAAGACAAAGACAAAGATAATAATGGCAAAGGTTCCAAAGACAAAGATAATAATGGCAAAGGTCCCAAAGATAAAGATAATAATGGCAAAGGTCCCAAAGACAAAGATAATAATGACAAAAGTCCCGAAGATAAAGATAATAATGGCAAAGGTCCCAAAGAAAAAGATAATAATGGCAAAGGTCCCGAAGATAAAGAAAATAATGGCAAAGGCCCCAAAGACAAAGATACTAATGGCAAAGGACCCAAAGACAAGAACACTAAAGAAAATATCTATTTGAATACGGACAAACTGGAGGTCCAATGTAAAAGATTAATCCAGTCATGGAAATGTATACAGTTTCAAATCGTCTCTGATAAATCACCAAGGAACCTCGCTATTAACCTAACCCTAGCCAGTTTTTATCAGATTGCACATCACAAATGCCAAGGTTTGTTTTCTTGATATTTTCGAATTTTATGTTGGTTATTGGAGTAACCCCCAAGGTTAGAATGAAGCTAAATATATTCGCCATGAAGTGAATTCGAGCACCTGTAGCTTTCTGTTAACACGGTTCCATTGTACTTCTTATATCGATATTATTAACAATTTCGTATGGTGGTTGGTATTCATTTAGGGCAAAAAATGGACTAATAAATATCCCCCTCCCCCTCCTTCTCCAAGAAATAAAAAATAAACATCTTATCGTTCAATCCGATTACAATTATAGTAACGATCATGCCTGATATTGTAGTATTGCAGAATACGGAGTTGAGTTGTCACAGCTGTAAAGATCAATCAGATAACGAAGAATGTAACAAGGAACCAGTACAGACTTGCTCTGAAAATCAGGTTAGTTATCTATACTAAAATATATATGGTTATTACTATGGAATAACACACTCGAACCTAGTCCACAACCACCCTCGACTTAATAAGTCGGAATTTCAAACAGACATTTAAAGCCATTCCTTAACATATAAATGTGACTTGAAGTTAATTAGAAATATTATAATATATGTGGCCATTTTACTTGATAAAAATTTCGTCATTAGTAGCTATTTCTAAAATGAATAATTACAGATTTTCGATAATTTATGCTTACATCACCAGGATTTTTCAAGAATTTTCATCGTCATTATTGGCTATTTCCGATATTATTCCATACAACGTTTCGATAATTTACACTTACATTACCAGGATTTTACAATTTACATCATCATTAGTGGCTAATATTCCATACGACGTTTCGATAATTAACACTGTTATCATGTATTGTAATGATATATCATTTATTTAATAGATGTGTCGAACTGTAGTAGAGACTGTTGATAATGGTGATAAGAAGTGGAATAAAGGTTGTATTGATATAGACCAATGTAAACCTGGTAGAAATTACAATAAATATACACACTGCTGTCGGGGTGATTATTGTAACGCTGAATCTCTAGCTCCAGTTTATGGTATGACTTATTTCTTAACTTCTTCTTTTTAATCTCGACCTGAAATATTTATTACTGTTTCTGGTGAATTCCCTGATCAAAAACTAAATCTTTTGTATTTGTCGGAAGCGAAACTTAGCTGATCATCTGAAGTGTTATTTCCATAATGCGATTATTATGCTTTGAATCAGAAATAAAGTAAATTTTCCCAAATAATTGCTTTTGTCGTATTATTCCAGGCGGTTGTAACATCACAGCAGCTAAAGTTTGTTCCCGTCGTTTGGTAACTGGTTTACTACTAACAGAAGAGTTGGACTGCAGGTAGGTCCATTATATCACACAGTGCTTGAATCTTCAATTTAGCAATTGGACAATAAATCTTAGTCCATCACAGCAACTGTGTATGATTTATCTAATAGTCGCTAGTAAAACGCCATGAAAATATTAAGAAAAGTCAGTGTTTCAGCTAAATTACATGCATTATTAGCTTTTTTTATCTATAAAGCTTGTCAGTAACCTTTGGTGTGTTCATTGGATGGAAGCACAATGGCACACCCAAAACACCCACTCTATCGGTATGTTTTATATTGCTCTTCAATAATAAACATTCTATTCTTCAATCCACGGGTTATAAAGTTATAAATTTATTGTCTTTATTTCAGTGTATTAGATAAAGAGCTATCTTGTATGGTTGACGTGAGAAAAGGCTGTGTTGAAACGGGGCACAAGTGGCAACTTCAAACTGTCGACCTTCTCCACAAGTCATCGGAAACCAGACAATGTAGATTGAAAGAGTTGGACACCGACTGTGGTGTAAACAGTATCACATCGTTATTTCAGATGCTGAAAACACCCGGTATTCTCATTGACGACCTCTGTGGGTAAGTTATACACAGGTACCTAGAGGAATGAGGGGGACCCTTTGCCCCTTCTTTGACCCAATCCCACTCTTAACTCTTCAAACGCCACGGGCGCATATATGTGCCTGTCGGCTCAAACGCCACGGGCGCAGATATGCGACACGAGTTGTGTTCTTACTAAAATCCTATTTACGAACAAACTTCCGATCGCAGCAACAAACGCACCTCACCATTAGAGAGCTGAAGGTCAAGGCTATCTCTAGATGTAAACAAAGCCAGGTGGTTGTTCTGGAAAAATTTGAGAAATTTTCGTTTGAAAATGACCAAAATTCAAACGTATTCTACAGTTGACATCGCGTATATTGTTCAGTACAGTGATGGAATAATGGCATATAGTGTTTTCAGTGAAGATTTTGATTTTGAAATCGATTTCGGAGGAAGATTTATCGTTAAATTCGACACAACAAATAACGAAAAAAGCCCCGGTCTGGACCACCGTTGACGAGAATCGTCCCTCCGGTTTCACGCCTGTCCCGATTTCAAAATTCTAATCAAGGTAGGCTTGCCGATAAATATTGAATTTCAAAGGTTATTTTTTCTGTGAAAATACTGTAAAATGACACAAATATAATGGATATGCCAAGTCTACTGCAAAATACAAATGAATGGGGGGTCTAATTGTGTTTGTTCTTCCCTTTATGAAATTTTACTTTAATTTACTTTTTTTTTGTATTACAATCTACCTGTTTACCTGAATTACCTGCAATGTTAAAAAACAATCTGGCCTGTACAACTAGTTCATTATAAACAACCTGGCGTTTGAAGAGTTAAATATCATTTTAAATAGGGATGGAATTGCCTGTGCCCCTCTTCCCTCCTCCCTACAATTAATCCTGTGATCCCCTTTGACGTTGTATCTGAACTGTGTTGGTGATCGTCCGGCTCTTCCCTTACCGTCTCCTACGCCCCTACGCAAACGATTAAACAACATTGATGTGTTTTGAGGTGAACTTTCATGAAACCTTCATCTTTTATTGTCGCCAGTGACATTCCGTTTGAGTTAATGTTCAGGTCCCGTGTCACTAAAACCCTTAACAGAAAAATTTGTCTTCGGTATGATATTTAAATTGAGAGATGATATATTTCTGATACATTTGATAGTTAGACGTTTTGTGAAACAGGACCTAAGCCTTGTGAATTGGTGTGATTCTTTAAAGTCACGTTTCATGATATTTTTCAGCTTATTAGACGTGGTAGGAAAAAAGGTACAAGCTGTAAGAGAGGATCCGAGATGTTCAGATAAACTACAAGACATCAACACATCGTATCTTGTCATATGGTACAGATTTAACGGCGTCAAATGCCGTGAGGTACTTCCGGTTTGTATAAATGGCAACAAGGAGAACTGCAATGCCAACCCAGTCTGTGATTACGTAGAGATAATAAAGGAATGTTTCCATACACAGAAATACGAGGGGCTAGATACTTGTCAGTAAGTATATTATCACATCAAATCTCGTTAGCACATTAAGATATTCACCCCGAGAAACCACCTCACTCGAAAGTTTTGTTGTGACTTTTTTTATCCCCTTCTTTTCTATTTTTGAAAAGTAAATGAAGTAAATTTAAGCTGTTTGAAATACCATTATAACCGTTTTGATACGTCATATGCTGATATCAATCTCTACCTCTTTCAGAAAAGTCCAGAAGCAGTATGAGTGTACACAGTATTTCAGTCAACCATGCCGTAGACACGTGGTTCTCCCTGGTATAGTGGATCTAGTATTCCAATCATATGTACAACAGGAGGACATCAGCAGTTGTTCTTCACTAGCAATTACACCAGAACTCAACATGTATGACTATACTCATATGTATTCATGCCTTAAAGAATTCCTGAAAACACCAGCACCGACCGAACACTCGTTATTGAATCTGGGAACAAGGATGAATCAGATAGAAACCTGTTTGATGGATATTGATGTTTCTACAATTCAGGCCGAAACGACTTTAACGAAGATCACATATTTTTCCGAACAAGTTGTTCTATTACATCTCACGTCTGTCTTCAAAACAAGTAAGTTTGCTATGGTGCTATTTAATGTTTCAGTTATCAGTGCTCCTAAGTAAATTCATAAATTGGTGACATTTTCCTCATAGCATACAATTATGGCATTGTCCGTCTTCATAAGATGATTAATCATTCATCTGATTTTGCTTCTGATAGTTCTTTTTAGTTAGTGCTGAAATGTCAAGATAAGAGTGAATTTATTTCCAATCTATGTATTGCTTCTAAAACTGTTTGGTATCAGTGATAACGATATGAAATATATTTTTTTCCCAGAAACGGAGGAAGTATGCGGTACTTGTGATGAAGTTGCTGCTGTGAAATGTCTCAATGATGGATTAGCCTCCCTTGAATCCCCGGATATCTCAGATGTAGATACCATCTGCAGGTAGGTTTGTCATCTGGAATCTAATATATTCATATCTTAAAGTTTCTATCAGCTTTTGTTTTGTTTTTGTGATTTTCTCAATGTTAAGCTTTGCGAATTTCTTCTTTTACCTTAATGCAATAGCCACCTTTTTTGTATCCCCGAATGAAGCGTTTTGATTGGGCTGTACGCAAGTGAATACAGCCAATCAGAACCATGGACACCAAGACTGTAAACATTATGGCTAAGTGAGTAATTGAGTATATAAAATACAAGAAAGGTGGATATTGCTGTCAATATAGAAGACAAGCTTAGCATTGTGATGCCACTAGAGACTTGGTTTGTTAACTCGGCCATTTATGATATTGTTTATTTGTTTAGTTTGACTTATTTAACATTAACCTTTTTCAGTGAAACTTTAGATAAAACTATGAAGTGTGCCTACCTAGCTATAGCCAAATGTGATGATAAAGGGGCATTCGAGGCTTCATTGAAACAGTTTGTCACAAACTATGACGATATCTGTTCTGTACCAGCCGATATTACACAATATACTATACCATGTTCCAAACCTAAAGGTACAATTTTAACTCAACAAATCTGACCCTACCCGTCCCCCGAATTTGAACTACAATGACAAGCTGAATTGTTCATCGGGCGAGGGAAGACAAAGGGCGATTGAATCACTCAATCAGCGTCAGAAGTTCTGAAATGAAACTTAGTTGTTAGTATCTGAAAATAATGTTGAATCTAATGCATACGAAGCTTCCTTGTTGTGATATTACTATTTGTGAGTACGTCTATCATTTACCTTGTCCAAAACTTTTAATTCAACAAACGGGGCCGTAACTACAGACTGGCAAGGAATCAATGCCCGTCTGTAAAATTCCATTACTACGTCTACACCTCATTGTTCCTCGGGATATATTGCTTAAGTTTGTCTACGGTCCTGATAAACCACACTGTTGTTTTTTTTATTTTTAGTGTCTGACAAATGTAAACCGGGTCGAAAGCGAGTGGATGTTTGTTTTACTACTCAGATTAGTGCTATCCTGGCTAAACAATTTATTGGATATAGAGAAATGGGTTCGTTCTGCAGGTAACTTGATCTTTTGTTTTGTTTAGAGGAAAGTTCGTCAATGCATTAACAAACAGTACATCGTAAGTGTGATACAGGCTCTGCACATTCAATATAGGGCCTACTTAGGATACAGTTGGATATTGAAAAAGAGCAGACTAATACCAGTGTCCGTCATACTGCACATTGGCCGACCAAGAGTAAAACTCGATCAATTTGTATTTAATATCTATAGATATGGTAGAGACTTTGAGGAATGTTACGACAAGGAATTGTTTGATTGTACAGAAGATGAAGTTTCGGATATAGCCATATCTCGAAAAATTATCCAGAACTTTATGAAGATAGAGTGTGGAGATGGGCTCACTATTAAACCAAAATGTGAAGCCGAAATGGCCAAACAATGTGTTGATTCGTTGATAACAGATCTGGAAGATGGGTCGGAGTCCGAATACAAATGCAGGTAACTGAATAAATAAACCACGCACTCACGATCCAACTCACAAAATGAAACCCGAAATCCCAAACATTGTTAGCATCTAATGGACGATCTTTCAAATTGTTATCTTGTATGTGTTCAACGAAAACAGTAATTGAAGATATGTTTGTAGTACATCTTTATTCCATTCCTTTAAAGGTATATTATCAAGAACATTGGTCTTTGCAAATGGAATTACTATTACGTGGAATTACTTGCTTGAAACAGACTTTGCCTAGAATCTTTTTTCAGGTCGTTTGAAACTTTTCTAAAGTGCAGATATGTCATTTGGATTCCAATTCAGCAAGGATGCAATGATGGAGCATGAATCCAAGCTATTGTTGCAATCGTATCTTTTAAATATTGATCTAAAACGGAAACGTAACCTAGAGTATGTCTACAACTTTTACTTTTCAGATCATTAGAACACACCATCAAATGTTACGATACTTACACCTTCAATTGTAAGGCCGATGATATATCTGGTATCAAATCGCGTTTAGAGCGAGTAATCCAAGCTCAGAGACATACATGCAAACAACTGCTGCAATCCTGGTCGTGCCCCGCTTCCGGTGATGAAGGTGATTCTGGTTCTGATAGAACAGAAGCTGTCGGTGATGTTGCAGGAGATGGTACTACCGGAAGTAAAGTAGATCTGACTGTCTGCGACAAGACATTAGCCTTAAAGTGCTTCAGTTCCTTTTCTCTTACAAGTCTACCTTCCTGCAGGTAAGTCATCTATTTTTATGTCAGGAAGGATCGTCAACTTTCAAAATCGGAAGTGCTCTAATATACATTTTATGGCTAATGTCAACGATGTTTTGAACTATTTACGTATAATTCGTTCCGTGCAGATCATTTGATTCACAGAGGTCACTGATGACTCTCGCTTAATGTGGCTCTACTCATTAAAAATATTTGAGTTTGAAATTGAAACGATGGTTCAGTATGACCCGATATCTTCTCAAATTCACATTAAAGGTGTATTCCCTTTCCAGTGATTTCAAGTCTATGATGAACTGTGTAATAAAGAAAGTTATTGGGTGTGAAGATAATGTAGTTGCAGAAACAGTCAACGGTTTAAATAATAATTTCTTGAACGTGGCCAGTTTGACGTCCTCCTGTATTAAGAAGACTACGGTAGAGAAATTTAAAGCTGAAATTAAACTCATTAAGGGAGGGGCGACTACAAATGCTGGTGGAGATGGTACTTCCGGTTCCGGTGTTGATCTGACTGTATGTGACAAGCCATCAGCTTTGGCGTGCTTCAGTTCCTTTACTTTGACCTTCCTACCGTCTTGCAGGTATGCCTTCTGGCAACTTTGGAAATCTCATTACATAGTTGTATTATGAAATGACTTGATTATATTATGCTGGTTTGTTGATGAACAGTTGCTTTTATTTAATATTTTATCACATTCACAAAAACAGCAACAGAATTTTCAATTTTTTCAATTCCAATGCTGGATTACTGCAGTTTAGTTACACAACCTTCTAGTACAAATATATTATGGTTTACTGCAGTTCTTAAACAAACTCTCCTGAAGGCTTCTTTTAAAGTAAACACTGTCGCTACAAAACATCATTAGGGTAGATAAACACGCTACCAAATCATTGATTTTTGACTATCTTCCTAAAAATGTATGTTTCCTTTCCTTCCAGTGATTTCAAGTCTATGATGAATTGTGTAATAAAGAAAGTTATTGGGTGTGAAGATAATGTAGTTGCAGAAACAGTCAACAGTTTAAATAACAATTTCTTGAACGTGGCCAGTTTGGCGTCCTCCTGTATAAAGAAGACTACAGTAGAGAAATTTAAAGCTGAAATTAAACTCTTCAAAGTTGAAGCTACTACTGTTAAAGAAAAGGTGTGCAGTGTTGACGAAGCCGTGAAATGTTTTGGCTCTTTGAAACCAGACACTAACATCCCCTGCCCGTAAGTTAATCATAACTTAATTACTCACGTTATCCGGAATCCTTAAATCCTTGAATCCATGTTGTACTAGATGAAGCAACTAAGTCCAAATATTGCACTCCGCTTCTTAATAATTCATAGTTACTAGCATTGAAATAGTTGACAATTCTATGTAACTTCTTGTGTTACACCCCCCCCCCCCCTTTCCCATTTACACTCCGTAAAATGTAAATCTGAAAGCCCATGTCTGTGAGACACTCTTGTCAGTTGTTTGAACCATACTCTGTCTCTCTAGCTAAGAATTAATCATAAAAACTCTTTAGTCAAATGAACTGACTCTAAGCATGTTGTGTGATATTTCAGTACATTCGAAGAAATGAAGAGATGTTCAAAGCTAAATATTGAGAAATGTACATCAGATGTCCGAGACACGGCCATCACTGGCATCAACGCAGCTATCTCAGCATTCCTGTCAGCCTCAAACACCTTCGTACCATCCTGCATCAAAACTGTTACCAAAGATACAGTATTAGCTATTGGAATGATGCCGAAACCATCGTTTTCTCTCAAGTTAGACCAATGTATTGACTTCAGCATCAAACCATCTAATATAATACAATGTGTTCTTCAGAAATACCAGAATAATGAGTAAGTTTTAAAAAGCCAATTGATCGAAACTGTCCAGATTATCATAAAACAGAGGAGTTCCAATCTAAGATATCGTATTGCCTGTTAGATGGCAATCCGCTGTACTGAGCAAAGTCACTTGATTTGATAATACTTTAGTTGCAGTTAATTTCCTTTTGGGAATCAGTTATTGAGACGTGCAAACTCTATACATTACTTGTTCTTTAAAAATACCGGAAATGAAATTTTCTTATAAAGAATCTTCAATCTCTTTACAATACCTTATAGAGCCATCGATTGTGATCTAAAAGGCCTTTCAACATTCGAAAAAGAATTTGTCAACATTTTCAAGAAGGAGACCACGACCACAACAGTAACGTCTACTACCTTGACTTCAATATCCACATCTATTGAGGAGATAATTGTAAAACCCACTGGATATCTCTGGCATGTGTGTTCCGGAGCCAAAACTCTTACCACCACCTTGAAACAGTACGTTACTGATGTTTCTGGTATGGTTGATTTGACCAGAAGTATGAAGTCATTGGATACCTTTTTGATAGATACTTGCGGAGATATCGGTGAGTTGGAACGTATACTGGCATAACGTTGACTTGAGTCAAGATATTTTCATTTGGAAATTCTCACAAACACTAGCGGTGCACAAAATCAAACTAAACGAACTCCCATCAAGAACGTTACTACATGCTTCTTTCTCAGTGGTAAGAGGAATAATAAGATAATGAAGAACTTTTAATTTTGTTTCAGACATCATTAATGCTGCTACAATAAAAATCCCAGAAACTGGTAAGATTTAGTTGTATCTTTTGAAATTACTCATAACTGAGAACTAAACAGTTATTTATTAACCTACGTCCTAAATAATTGGACACAATTTTATGGATTACAATTACTTTATAAAATACCTCGTTTAAAAAAGTAATTGTTATCCATAAAATTGAACACTGAAAATACTTATTGTTAAGTCAGAACTGTATTATTTAAGTCACTGCTCTTGGTGTTGACTTCATGCTTGACAATGGAATAATATTGTTGATTTTTATTTCTGTGTCATGTATAATAGGATGGTAGTAAAACATTACCATCTAACCGACAATCACCAAATTTTGTATCAAAAAGAATCGGAAAGTGCAATTCCATTACGTCCTGTTTTAATTCTTATACTGTATCTGTATATTGTAGAAAAAGATGAATGTAACAAAGATAAGATCAACAGAATTATAACTCCAGCATTATTAAAATATCTGTTTAGTTCTAACCTAGCCTATAGTGATATTTGTAGGTACGTGAAACAGTTGGTTTGGGTTGTTATAGTTATCGTTTCGCAATCATACGCTATTTCCTCTACAACAAAAGTACTACTATCAAAAGTTACACCTCTTTAAGTTGAATCTGTATTAGTTCTTAATTTCAAATGCTTTCCGTTTAATAATCAGGCATTGTGCACAGTGTTTGAAAAGTTCATTAGCTTCCAATTACCTAACTAATATAGGGACTATTTGAACCAAGTTCACGTTAGAACACTTAGTCCTTTTTTATTGTATTGTTCATAATATTATTACAGCGACGCCTCAATGGTAAAGACCATGGTACAAGATGAACTCGCAGAATGTTCCGATGAATACAACGAACATATAAAAGTGGTATTACGATTGTTAACAACTCTTGCCAAACCATCGTGTCCAACATCTCCGAAATGTAACCTACAGAAGGCGTTTAGCTGTCTGATTAAACTGAATTCTGAAATTGCTTTGTTTGGAATCGAAAACACTCCACATGATATCGGCAGGTAATTCGTGATACTTTGAATTTCGTCTGAATAATATAATAGTACAGAAGTACTATCAACATTGTAGAAGACAGTGACAATCACCCTATGGTAATTCAAATACATATAGATAGTATTGAAACACATTCATGTTCATTTGCTTTCATGTCATTACTTAGACTCAATGTTACAGCCAACATTTTAAATACGGATAACCATTATTGTCACTTCCGCTGATTATTGTGCATAAGGAGGTACCCTGTCCGTAAACAAGCGCAAGCTTCAAGAAACCGGGAAAATTCAAATATAGAGATCTTTAAAACTGCTCCAACCGGACTTTGCAGTGTTCGAGACTAAGGCACACAATAACCAAATCAACCCTATTTTAAATAAATTGTTGTCTGTTTTTCAGAGCTTTATCGACAAGTGATAGATGTATGGAGCATTATCTAGGTGACTGTCATCCAGACAGACTCCATCTAATTAGATACGTGTCTAATAAAGATAGAAAGACGGCACTCACTCTGTGTTCCGGAGAACAGGTACAGGTTCTACCGGCCTGTCAGTCAATGTATAGTGGTAGAACTGAAGGTGAATTGAAATGTTCTAAGCTACATAGCGGGTGTAAAGTTTCTTTGTTTAAAGATTTTTACTTGCCTTATGATGGTGCTCTTTGCAGGTAAGAATAAATGCGTCGGATGTTCTGTTCGAGCACAATTATTTGAGATTTGACACCTATTTATTGCATCCAGTGAGATGTTTTTTTAAAAACATGTCTGACAAAACGATTCACCAATGATCAGAAACGGAGTAGAAAAACGTAATTTTGTGTCTTGAGGATGGAGCAAGCGTCTAAATTTTACCGACGAACGCCCTTTCAGAGAAAGAAATAATTATTAAAGAACTGTCGATAAGTTAAAGTAGATGAACAGTTTTACTGACAGGTTCAGCAGAGGCTGCACCCCACACCCCTGTGGGCACTTCTTTGGTTTATGTATGTATGAGTACCACACTTATGTTTGAACATTTTTGGCTGTATTTCAACCGCCAGGGAGGTGTGCAGAATATTTGAACCCCCCGCTTTTACTTCATGAGATTGTGTTTGGAATTGTCAAATTGCATCCACATCAACAGTAATACAAATCACTAATACCGATCTTAATTTGATGTTTCAGTGCCTCAGCTCGGTTGGACCAATGTCAAGTCGGCTTCGAACAGAAATGCTTCAATTCCCTACCAAGTACCTACTTAACTAGCAGTAAGACATACTTCTCCTCCAAATGTGATTCTACTAAATATATAATACCTTGTCAAGCAGACTGTGATCCAAGGAAGATACGGGGATGTTTTGAGACGTTATTCAATAGCGTTGATCCCTTCTGGAATATAATGGATTCGGAAGGAAAGTGCAGGTAGGTTTAATTAAGACCGTGACTGAAATGGGACATGTTCAAAAGCATTCTAAAAATATAGAATTATTCATACCGAGTAACCAACCTGTCTCATGCACTCTTAACCAGCTCACGTTCTCTGTGGATGGGTGAACAATGCAACAATTGGCGAATTCATTCTGTTTCGCAATGATAGGAAGAGCCGACATCGAAAGACAAAAAAAAACAGCCACTACTATAGAGATTGGTTGAACATGTCAACTTTGAACTTTACACTTGACTTATAGATGGGTCTCAGAATACGTTAGAATAAAGGTAAAAAAACAAGATTCCGGAAGGGATATCAAACCACTTTAGTCCATAGGCCCCCACTCATCTAGTTGACCAAGTTCCTATCTGATCACAGGAAAGCTTGTTCATTTACGAATTGACTTACAGAAACATAAAATGATTTTTTTTTATCTTTTGTAGAGAAGTACAAAAACTAAGAAAATGCGTTAGAATGGCCACAAAGAAATGTGATGAAAAGACAAGAGAAAAGTCCTTAGACAAAGTATCGAGGTTTGTGAAAGCCTATGATGTACAGGACTGTCCTGATGGATATGATTGCAAGGTGCAGTTCACAATATTGGCAAAGAAAATATTTATTGCGTCTGAAATATCTACCAAGACAGATAAAGATAGCCATGGTTCAAGTGACACCAAAGATAGTGATGATACGAGTGAAAGCAAAGACTCCGAAGACGAGGATTATAATGGGAATAGAGAAAAGTCTAGAAAAAAGAGAGCACCGGGCAAGAAAAACACAAAAGAAAAGACAAATGAAAAGAACACCAAAGAAAAGACAAAAGGAAAGAATACAAATGAAAAGAACACCAAAGAAAAGACAAAAGGAAAGAATACAAATGAAAAGAACACCAAAGAAAAGACAAAAGGAAAGAATACAAATGAAAAGAACACAAAAGAAAAGACAAAAGGAAAGAATACAAATGAAAAGAACACCAAAGAAAAGACAAAAGGAAAGAATACAAATGAAAAGAACACCAAAGAAAAGACAAAAGAAAATAATACAAATGAAAAGAACACCAAAGAAAAGACAAAAGGAAAGAATACAAATGAAAAGAACACCAAAGAAAAGACAAAAGAAAAAAATACAAGTGAAAAGAACACGAATGAGAAACACTCAATGGAAAAGTCCGACATCGATTTGTCCGCCCTCTGTCATAAAGCAAAGACGTTATGGGATTGTATCAAAGGAAGTTACGGTACTATATCCACCAATTATAATGACCAAATCGTTTATCTTTCATTGTATGGTATTTGGTCTTCAGTTAAAGAAAGGTGCTCTAAGACAGGTAATACATTTTGTATTTATTTTGACGTGTACGTGTCATATTCTATTTGGACACTCCCTTCGATCAAGTCCTCATGTCGGACTATCTGATATTCTTAACGATTAATATATTTCCATGTTATACTTACGGTGTATAATAATCATTTTTTCCGAAGCCGTTATAATATTCCACTAAAATATCTAACTATGCGTAATCAGAAACACACATCTATGTGTAGGATGCTTTTTGCTATTGTATGTTGTGACCGATAATAGACAATCAGGTTGATATACATCTATTTCCAAATTAATGTCAGAATCTTGCCATTCGCGTTACGTACTGGATTGTAGAAGAAGCTCTAAGTTTAGTTTACCCTCTGAATCCTCAAGATCTCAAACAATAATTTCTAAATTTGATTTATCCGTTACAGTGAAACAGAATTGTTATAAATGTGATGGTGAAGCAGATGAAGACGAATGTTTTAAGAATACTGAAGTCTGTTCTCATCATAGCCAGGTACGTCCTATTTATTTTATCATCAAACAAAAGGGGACTTACGAACCATAGAGTCATAGAGCTTCCCACAAACCGCCGGGGAACGCCAATCAAGCTGATTGGATTAAAGAAGAAAAATCGAAAAAAAATAATATCTCGATATACAATTCGTCTGAAATACTAAAAATACACAAGTACATGTGTATCAAATGTTTTCAAATTATTTCAGATGTGTCAAAGTTTCGCTGGAGTCTCATCTAAAACTGGAGCATTTGAACATAGTAAAGGGTGTGTACGACCATCTCAATGTAAACGTGGTTGTAACAGTAAGGGTTGTACAGACTGTTGTATTGGTGATCTTTGTAATGAAAAAATACAAGTTACTGGTGTTGTTGGTATGTATAGAATTGTATTTTATATCATATTATATGGTTTAAACCTAGAGTATATGCCAGCTTCGAAAGTGTAATATTGAAAATTAGATTATTACCTTTTAAGGGCAAGTTTGAAAAGTATACTACGTAATTATTATGTTGTAGATACCAAAGTTTGCGATGTTAGTAAAGCAGTTAATTGTAGTCTGATGTTATTGAAGAATCTAAATGGTGATAGTAGCTGCATGTAAGTTACTATGAAGTGTTGGTCTTCAACAACAACTGATTATATAACAATTGCATGTTCTGTATATTCTCATTTCTTCTTTGTCCACAATGTCAAAAATTCACAGTAAACACATACAATTAGATATTTAAGATCCAACGGGCCTAGGGCGAACATACATCAAGGCCAACGAGCTTAAGTCGAACGTGAAAAAAGGTAAATTGTACAAGGGCGAACGCGCTTCGGGATTGCGTTTCTTTCTGTCTTCATAGATCCTTCACATTGTTGTAAATTTTGTTTCAGAAAATCCTACGAGAAGTTGGAATGTATGATAGAATATAGTAAAGATTGTTTGAGCGATTCAAGAAAAGAAATTAGCCGATCAGCCTCCAAAATTGTTAAAATATTAGCTCGTAATAGTTGCCCACTGTCAGTTAGCAAACAGTGTAACTCGGCCGCCATCTTAGCTTTCCAAACTGCTCTCAGAAACCCTTATGTTGCTGGTAAAGACGTGATTTGCAAGTAAGCTATCTATTATTTAAACCTTTATGTTCCACTCGTCATAAGGAGACACCTTTTCTGGTCCAAACAAGTTCGAGTTTCAATAATAGACCTATACTGATTATAAGGAGACGCCTGAGAGCTGTATACTCCGCCACACCCCACACCCACTTGGAGGCTTTTGCGATCGGTAAAGTAAAATCAGCAAAATCATTGGTATGTACGGGGTTCCATATATGATGCGTGTTCTGGAATCCGAAATTTTGACGCATACTTGTATTTAACTTTCTTTTGGATTGTTTTTTTTTTAGACAAAGAAAGGACGCTTTAGCAGCACTTACATCTTTATCAGCTTCAACCACATGTTCTCCAGTTGATATCAATATCTTTCAACAAGTCATGGCAGATTCTGAAAAACTGGTTCGAGATTTCTGTTTGTCGGGCAAGGAACAATGTACGGTACCACTCACTGTAGATATAACTATAGATATCGACGTCTCAGTGCCACTTGTTGACAAGGCTCAGTGTGCTCGCGAACTGGCTAATTTCGGTATTTGCTTATCGAACGGAATAGTAAAATTGAAAAGTGTTCTTGATGATACCACATGTAGGTAAGTCTACTTTCAGTCAATCTTCTACATTATTTACAGTCTTTACAAAATCTTAAAAATTAAGGTCTTGCTATTTCGTTTCTTCCCATTTTTTACACGTTACTTCTGTTACTAGTGATGTTTCTGGGACAAATAATGTTAATGTAAGAGGAGAGGGGGGAGCTTTTTCAGTATGTAAATGATGAGCAATATGATAATAATTGATCAGGGCCGGGCCGCCCTCTGTTCTGTATTCCCACAGAAACGCCACTGTTAGTAATCTTGTCATCCTTTATCGAAAAATTCTTCTGTATAAGTTTTCCGTTTTTAACACCATCTTTAGATTTACCTTACATTTTGCTTGCTTTGTTTTATTACTCAATTCACATTAATTTTCATTTGGCTCAATACCCTATTTATTTATTACAGCGCAGTGAGTCTAGATAAATGTATGTCGAAAGAACTAAAGAGCTGCGCTGTACCAAAAGGACTGACTGATTTGGGATCTGAACTGGTTGCATTTAAAGGTTCGGAATGTTCAATGGATGATCCAGCACCAAGAGATTGTTCTATTTCCACGTTGATCAAATGTGATATTGCTGAATCGTATCAATGTCTTGAGAACCTCGACAAGTCAAAGACAGGCTTCTGTCGGTAAGTTCATATAAAGTATATTTCATGTACATAAACTTAGACGATACTATTTTGTCAGTCGCTATTTTGGTTTTAAAATGGTAGATGACTCCGCTGGTGGGAAGGATTGTTACCGAGTTCATTCTGTATCTCAGGCAAATCGAGATACGTTCTCGGATTTAACCCTATTAAAATACGTCCTGCTGCGGCTGAAGTTAGGTTAAATATCCTGGATCTTTTACCAAATTACTAATTTACCAACAACTCGGCAACATTGTCAGATAGACTTGATAGCCGCCCATTGATAATAAACATCGTTTCTGTATTTCAGAGATCTGATAGCATCTAGATCATGTGTAAAATCGTCAACATCCGGATGTTTGTCTGTGCAGGAACTAAGCACCATTGATCTGTATAATACATATAGGAACGAAAGTACGACGGTCTGTCTTGCTACCCAAGTAAGTCTATCGACATCCTTAAATCTAATTTGGATATCTTGAATATGGGGTTCTTATGTTGATTAATTTTCTGCATAACGCTCCGTGTCAGACGTGAGTTCTACCTTTGATCAGCGTGTGAAAGTTTGATGACATTGAAAAGTCATTTTCACTCGTAATTGCAGTCCACCCAGCTGTAAATGGGTAAGGATAATCCGGGAAAGATCAATGCCAAGAGGTTTGGCCAAGGACGAACTGGTAGAAAGGCCCCCTGTCACGGCGGACTTGTGAACCGAAGTTGTTATCTTTGTAAAATATAGTTTTTTTTTTTCTTTTTCTTTTTTTGTCTTGGAATCGATTTGATCTTATTGAATGACCAGAATCAGAAAATATTGCGAATACTGATCACAGATATCTTTATTATTAGTCATGTTTTATAGGTTCCTGAAAAAGTCGAAGTCAAAGTGGACGTTTTTACAGGCTATTCGAATTGCCTTGAAACTTTCGGTGAAGCATTAGGCACTGCCTTTGAATCTGATGATTTTAAAGCTAAGATATGTAATGCCTTGGATGTGTCTGATACCTGTATTGATCAAGTACCAATGCCTGAACTAACTAAACCTCTAGTTACGGCTACAGTGAATAAATACCGAGACGGAATGGCGACCTTCCTCAGTACGTGCAGCTCAGAGACACCAGATACAGGTCAGCTTAATCGTTATTGAACTCTTACGTTTGTATATTTTAATCTGAAAATAAGGGTCAATTTTAAGTACGAATTGTTCTGTTTGGTGGTACCCCATGGAGATCTAGTTGTGTACAAGGGTTTGAAATGTTTGGTTTTGAAGATTTAATTTTATTGTAGATCCTATTGGTGATAATGTAGATAGAATGAAAAGAGATACGACTGTTAGTGATAAATGTGATTTTAAACGGGCCGGTTTCTGTTTGAGTAAATTAAGTATGATATCTCAAACATTACCTGTCATACATTATTCTGATCATCTGACTTTCTGTAGGTAAGTGAACATTTACTATGAGACTCTTCGTTTATGTTTGACAATCTTCCTCATGAGGTGAAACTAGACAATAAGAATAACAAAAGGAACTTTCGTTATAGATTACCAATTTGTTAACCAAATCGCCGTTAGAGTCTATAGTTACATTATTTTCTGACTGTTTAAAGTGTATGAAAAGTGGTCTTTCTCCATGTATGAGATTCCTCGCTTATGATCGATATGCTTCTTCACTGGGTTGTATCAAACCTACGGAGCTAAAATGAGAGATATTTCTCTATGACGAGGCTTGAAGAGACGAATCCCCATGAGGCAACGGGGATTTAGCTGATAGAGCTGTCAGATGCTGACAAAAAATATGACCTGAGATTAATATAAGGCATTTAGATTCTGATGATGTAATATATTATTTTATAGATCAATGCAAGAGTACGAGACATGTGTTAAAGAAACAACACTGAAATGTACCAACAAAGAGAAGACTGGATTAATGATGACTATTTTAAATTCTCTGGTATCCAGTTCAGAACAGTATTGCGTATTAGAAGTTCTAGAAGAACCAAGTTGTAATATAGAATATGCCGAAGAATGTATTGAAACCTTCACAGTTCTGACTTCATATAGCACTTATTCGCATGAACAGATTTGCAGGTGAGTTAGAACACCATGCGACGTCCTTGTAGTAGAGTGAATGCAAGATCCAAAAACATTGTAATGTTCAACCCGCCTGTTATGAATGCTATATTGAGTGACCCTTCAAGAACATGAGATGTCAGTAAAAATAGGAATAGAACATCCAATGCGGGGAATCTTTTTCACGTCTGTTAGCTTAATAAAATACAGGGGTGCTTTGGTTCGACGTTTGAATATCTCGTTTTTGAGATTCATCTGCATATGATCAGACTGATTTCGAATAATGGACAAACGGTTAAATAAGAGGCAATTGTAAGCGCTTTGGTTGGTTTGGCTTCGTAAATTTTACATCTTCGTGCAAGTTTGTTTTTTTAATTCTTTGTACCGTCCAATTCAACTATCATATACCCCAATCTACTCTCCTGTTGTATTTCATTACATATCTTTACTTATTTAGGAACGCCGAAGTGACATTAAAATGCGTAAAGAAATTCACCACAGAATGTTCGGACCCTGCCCAGTCAACACGAGTTCGAGGTAAAATCAGGACTTTTGTTCACAGTGTTGTCGGTAACAACTGTCCTAGCGTCACGGCACTACTGTTCTGTAACGGTGTGGACATTGATGCTACATGTAACGCAGAAGAAGCTAAATCTTGTTTTAAAACCCTGGAGAAGAAGCTATTGGATGTATCATCAAGATTGTCAGATAAAGAGGAGTATTGTCGGTATGTTGATTTCAAATAACAAACAACAGGTCCATGTGCAAACAAGTCGGTAGTCATATCAGAGGAATTTGACAGTGTTTAATCAGAGAACGTTATTTGTTAAGCCCCCCCCCCCTCCTTACAGTAATCAATGACCTCCTATGTATGCGGACTGGCCATGGGCTTGTGTGCAAACGTGTTATGGTTTACTTTGTTTTTTTTATGAACACCACAAAGATACATTGATGGTATTTGATGATGATGTATATTCATTTAATAAAGATTCAAGTCAATCTTTTTGATTTATGTTAAAATTTACTTAGCTTACGATAAATCTTCTAAATCGAACACTAAGGTTTCATATAAAAATTCCTTTCTTATTCCTTAGTTACAGCACATTCACGCCCGATCTGTATTTCAGTACTGATATTGTGGTTTAAATATTACACTTTGCAGGGTTGTAACAGAGAACTGGAATTGTCTGAAAGAAAGCGTCCAAGGTTGTACAGAAACTGTATTTAACCAGTTGACCGAGGATGTGGACGACGATTTTCTTGTACGTATCAAAGCCTCTGGGTGTGATGGTGTTACAGCTGATCCTATACCAAAGACCTGTATAGCAGAACCATCATGTTCTATTGAAACGTTGTATTCCTGTGTCCATGAATTTACTTCCAAAGCCAATGATGATAAAGCTGCAGCTTGCAGGTAAAATATTGGAATTTATAACCTAGACTGGACTCATGAACAGAAACGCAAATTAAGTTAATTTAGGGTTGAGAGGAATAGGTCCTCCCAAATATATAGGTCTGTGACAGAGTTGTGCTGATTTTGAAATCTACTGCTTTGATGGATATGGCAAATGACCCTTTTGCTTTTAAGAAACTTTCAGTATTAAAACATGACAGGCGACAAGTTTATCATTGTTTCCACAGACAGTTTCAATTATGGCTATAGTCGACTAAAGTGAGTTTTGTATTGGTGCTTCCAGGCTAAATTCTTTGGCAAATAGTTCAATCGTCAATGTAACTTGATTTATTCTTATTTGAACATAAGTCACCTCCGTTTTAAATGTTAACGATTAAACATGTTGATATCTTTGTCTTTCAGTTCTGTAGACACATATAAAACTTGTATCACATCAAAACCAGGATGTACCGCTCCACAGAGAGTAGTCGTCCTTACAGAATTAAACACTGTTTCTAACGCATTGTGTGGAACAGCGGTCAGCATTGCTCAAACTGTCCCAGAATTAATCTGTCTACAGAAATTCGTCCACGATTTGGCATCAGAGATACTCAAACCAACAAAACCAGGCGTTCGTGGAATATGTGATCTCTTTACATCCTATCCGACCTGTTTTGGTGCAGCTACCTTCAAGGAATTGGGTGGTGTGATATCAAACTTCTATGGTGCTTCCGGAAACATCCTTTCAAAGTTTGTCAATGCCCAGACTCTCTGTAAAGATGGTAAGTGTTAGTTTGGTACAATTAGCGTGATTCGGATATATAATGGCGACGCTTTGGTTTAAACTTGGCCTCAGATAAAATTTAGACTGAATGAAAGAACAGATCCAGATGCGTTTATTTACATTTCTTTAAGACTGCTGCAAAAATGATTATGATATATATTCCACCAACTGAATATAAGGATAATATTTTATTTCTGTTATTTCAGATCCAACTGATACCAAAGTGGTTACGATCGGTGAGTAAGCATTATTCTCTAAATTTAATCTCATTGGTTCATGTTTAATATTCTTGTTAATCTCAAAATTGAATGCTGATCTTCAGTGCTCAATACATCAAGCCCCATTACATGCTTGCTTGAAACGGTATACAGAGATACTTTGATCTACTACTGCTGTGTCATTAAAAACTAGTGTTCCATCCTGTGCTACTTATTTAATGTGCCATTCTTACATTCGCACTTAGGAAAGCACATCATGGGCTATGTGTAGCTGGTGTAAAAAAAGCAAGGAATTAGCCCACACCACATAGGGTGTTCGCTCTGACCAACAATGTTGATCACAGTTTAAATATATTCTTCATCTTTTATTGAATTTGTAGATTTAACGAAGGGAGTGTCAACAGTAAGCTGTGTTGTCCGACAATTGTCATCAGTACTAGTAAGAAGATTGCTTCCGTTGACTGAAAAGGAGATGATCTGCAGGTAAGAGTTGAATCGAATATAGATCAACAAAAAACAAGCCTTTGTAGAATAGAGATTGATTTGCTTTCAGACATCTGTGGTTCCTGCAATTCCACTAAAACTCTAATTGAAATAGTACAAATTGATCTTACCAGTGTATCTGATACATATAACAAATTTAGAAAATACAATTTCTGTAAGCTTAGTATCATTGTTGACGTTACTCCGTTTCATTGTTCTACTTTATTTCTAGCAAAAACTCGTATGTAGAGTCTTGTATATCAGAGAAGACTTCCGGACTAACCACCGACGAATCTGCCTTCTTCACCAAACTAACAACCCTCACTGATAGTTTAACTACCACTACCGAATTCTGCAAAGAACCACAACTCTGTCTGCTACAGGAGGTAACTGTATGTGTTCAGGATCTACAGACAGAAATATCAACGTTTGAAATATCTGGAAAGAGATCTCACGTTTGTCGGTGTGTTGTATTTTTTATCAATTATTAGAGAGAACAATCAGTGGTGGCATTGGCATCTCAAGACTAGGGGACGGACTGACTTCATGGGAGGGGATGGGGGCAACTTTCGTGGTTGAGATTCAAAATAAGTTATTTGATCTATACACCCGCCTTCATTAGCCCATTAGGTGCAGAAGAGTAGGACGTAAAACTCCATTCACTTCATTTTTATCTAACGTGTTGTCGTTATCATGTCCTTGTGTATTGGGTCTAATTCTTACCAATGTAAAATAAAGAGTTTATTATTATTATTAAGAGTATGTAATAGAGTACATCACTCAATGAACACATTTGCTTTATTCTAGAAAAATCAAAGAAACTGAAGATTGTGTGAAACACTTTGGTTATAAATGTGGAAATGATGGAACTAGTGTAATGAAGACCTTTAAAGCAGCCAAGAAACGAGTTGAGACGATCTGTGCTGATATACTGCCTCCAATTTGTGACAACGTGATGCTACCTAGTTGTGACATAGTGGACTCTCTAGAATGCGTGACGAAGTTCAATGCTGATCTGCTTTCACATCAAAGTGTTGTCTGGAGAGATATGTGCACGTGAGTAGACTCATTGCAGACATAATGCATGTATAAAAGCAGTAGACCTATTAGCTCTGGATAGCGCAAGTTTATATTTAAGACCAAAGCTCATCTGATTTCGTTGACAAATGTTTTGGATCAGCAGAACAGTTGGTTTTTGACATTGAAGATGCATCATTATTCTTTTTGTTATGAATAATAGTAGCATGTGTATTCAATTTCAAATAGACACATGCGCCCTTGAAGTCGCTTAATAGCATTAGCACCTGTTCCTTCTTTCGTTTATAAGTTAACGATCCAAACCCATGGAACAACTTATTAAGAAAGTATTCGTTCTTTGTTTTCAGAGAATTGCAAACCACGGTACAATGTGTTGCCCACAGTACATCCTCGTGTGATCCAGACGATATTAAGGATGTAGTGGCCAACATGGTTGAACTGAAGAATGGTATAGGTAGGCGCTGTCCATGGTTAATGGATGACGTCTGTGGTAAACCCTGCACCACTGAGTCAGCTAGCTGTATCGCGGATTTCAAATATCAATTGCTTGGTGACACCACTATAGACTTATGCGGGTAAGTGTGACGTTGTCTGTATATTGATCACTCTATATTAATAGTACTTTGTAGACCTGGCATCGCTAGCAGTTGGTGGTAAACTAGTTGAAAAATCCAATTGGGTAAAAAATGAAAACATTAAAGAATCGCTTTGATATTTCAGACTGATCAAAACGGCTAAAAAATGCATCATCACAAAAAGTAACACATGTGGCGCTAAACAGAAACAGGCAGGACTGGATAGACTGGACAAAGCAATTGAAGGCATGAACATACCAGTGAACTGTGAAGAAGCGAATGCTGTAACAAAATGTCTGGTATCTAATAGACAAGCTGTATTATCCGAACTATCTAAAATAGCCAGTGGCTCTGATGGAGATGCAGTTTGTAGCTCGATTGAATCCATAAATGACTGTATTAAAAATGAGAAGGATGATGATGAGGTTCCTCAAGCTATTAAAGATATCTTAGGCGCAGTGTTCCCCTTGAAATTTGATTGCTCAGGTAACTTGCATTTGTGTCAGGGTTTAACATATAGCTAATGTCATATGCAATATGACTAACCCTTTTCTCTATATGAAATGATGCACATACTACATAGATCTTTGAAACAGTTCAGATCAACAGCCGTCTCAATATGGAATTTGAATCTCTGGATGTATACAAAGACGAATAAATTCTATTATTTTCTTTATTTTCACAGCAATTCTCGACGGAAGTTGTCCTCTTAAAGACGTTGGATCCGCAACTCAGGGGCTACTAGATTTTCTTATATCAGTAACGACCGGTGAGGCCTCGAACTTCAAGAAAGACGTTTATTGCAGGTATGCTTATATATATATTATATCTAAAAATATATTATCTTTGTGAATTATAATAATAAATAATAATAACGATATTTATATTGCGTAACAATTCAATCTGTGATATTTCTTAAATCCAGATATATGATCTTAATCCAAATTTCTGTTTAATCCGTTATCTTCTTAATCCGGGTATGAGCTGTATCGTATTAACTGATTCCATTTGGTGTTTCAGTAAGCTGAAAGTATTGGAAGGTTATGTATCAGATCTTGTTGGTAAATGTGTTGACAGAGGTTTAGGAAAAATTCTCGGTGGTTTGCAATCAATCTGTGAACCGGATAACGGTTGTGATGATCTTACGACGACTTTAGATGCCTGTGTTGCTCTTTATGATGCAGATGAAAATGATAAAGCCACATCATGCAAGTAAGTCATTATAACAATTAAAGTAACAGCTTCATAATATCGAGACAAAAACAAGGGCAATCTGGACATGAATTTACTATGTTCTAAGATATTGTTAGTCCAAGTTCAGATATTAGCCAATAATACATTGCATCACTCGTACTAACTTCGTGAATAGAACACTGCAACTCATGGAAACAAACGAACATTGGCGACATTGAGTAGATAAACATAGAACATAAACTGTGCTATTCATAATCGCATCGCAAAATCTATTTCAGAGGAAACAATCTAGCTAGAATCTGCCTATCTTCAGCGGTTACCGGATGTACAGGTTCCACTGTAACCACCCTTCTAAATACTAAACTACAACTTCTACCTGATGAGTCGCAATGTCCTCCAATACCACAATTCAAGGTAAGATGTGGTCATATGGTTCAATGGCTCAACTACTATAGGGAATGGTTGAACCAAATTCCAAAGGTCCCCACATTTTACACAGAATAAAAATAGAATAGATTTAAATACTTCGGAAGGATCTCGGAATGCATGATAGGATATGCTACAAAGCATCACAGAAGAAGGGCCCAACCCACTGAAGATGAAGGCCCCAGCTCATCTAGTTGGCCCCCTGTCCAAAATATATAGTTTGCGTTGTGTTCACATTGGGTTTTCATAAGACATAAAAACTTCTTTATCTTGGCTACAAAACAAAGGTGGCCATTTCGAGGATAACCGGAGTTATGACTTTGTATCTTCATATACATATAATACATTCTTGATTGTTTTTTCTAGCTTGCGACATCCACCAAGAAGACAATATATCTGTTAGAAGGAGGTTCAAGTTTTCCATTATCAGTATCGTTGTTAGAATCTCCTGGAGACAATGCTGTATATAAACTTACTCTCAAAGTTACCAGCATGGCTTCTAAACCGCCAAAGTAAGTTATCTCCCCTTTTCATCAATGGTGTTGACTGAGTTGGCTTTTGCCGTTTGTCTCATTGACATCTATTACGCCCCTTCATCAAATACATAGCACTTCACGAGCACTTTACACATAGCAAACCTAAGCAAACCTCAGTTCTCAGATCAAACGAATTAGACCAACTTTCGTTCTGTTTTTTAATTTGTTTTCATTTTAATAAGGGTCCAAAGACGGGCCTTGGGAGCATTCACCATAATAACCCTTTGACGTAACCCGGTGACTCGGTGATTTGCTTTTATCTGAAGATGGAAAATGTGATATGTTTGTATTTGACATCTGTCCACTATCAAGAAACTGAAATTTGTCATTCTAGATGCCGAAGTGAGGATGATGAGGGCTTCCAACAAATCCACGTGACGAATCCTGCCTCACAGGAATTTACCAAGGACAATTTCAATAAGCCTATAACCTTTGATCTTAATGCTGTACTTGATGGGCGTGTTGATGAATCTCAGAAGATGATGGTGAAGATGATAGCAGATCTGGTTGTTGACGATGACATTAAATACAGTGACTCCATCGCTGAATATACTGTAAGTTGTACTATATTAGTCAATAAGTCAATAAAATTAGAATGACAATACTAGCTTACACGATTAGCAGCATGTCAATCAAAATGGTGTT
The DNA here is from genome assembly GCA_030562195.1 of Nipponacmea schrenckii. Taxonomy (NCBI): domain Eukaryota; kingdom Metazoa; phylum Mollusca; class Gastropoda; family Lottiidae; genus Nipponacmea; species Nipponacmea schrenckii. The sequence goes on from JAUJPP010000007.1 coordinate 31,775,334, forward strand.
ATTTGAACATTACATCTATCATTGAATTTCAAAGAAATGTTCACTTCCACGGTCATATAAAATTGCTACCGAATTTATGAATTAATATAAATGGGAATAAAAATTGAACTCGATTAACCAAACATGAAATTGGTGTGATACATTGCTTATCGTTGTATTACCATGTGGTGTTTTAGGTACTTGTCGTCGACAGAGATGATAAAACAGCTATTTGTTCTTCAATTAACGATCCACATATAAAAACATTCGATAGACTGTGAGTATAGAAATATAGCTCTGTTTTCATTGTGTTACACATAACCTTATTGCAAGGTACCAGAACGTCGATAGTAAACCCTAAGCAACTTGATTGATAGAGCTTTGTCCAGTTCTAAACAAATGACTGTTACGGTTATTTCCTTTTGATGGTACAATTCCGCACTAGAAACATGATTATTCTTATTGTAAAATGTGGGTGTTCAAACAGGACCGTTTTACAGTCTAAACACTAGCCATAAGCCATGAGCTTTATATTCAAATTTATTTTCCTAGTGCTCAAATATTATAAAATATATCTGTTTCTCTATTTTAGATTGTATGACAATCAACTTCAAGGCAAGTTTGTTCTGTATAAACATCAAACTTTACCTTTTATGGTAAGACATTTTGCCTATAACTATATATTTGTATTGTAGGGTGGTCCAGGATTTAGATTGAACCCCGTGCCCAGTTGGAATATATTAATTAATTTCTCTGGTCCCTTGGAAAATTCTGTAACCCAACTCCGCCAGATAGATACACCAATAAATACAATAAATAGGTTTCGGAGAAGGGAGGGATTGAATCTCCCAGATGTACAGGCCTAGAGTGGAAAAAATATTTTATTGAGAAATGGGGATAACGAAACCCTCGTCTTAGAATGTGTTTATCAATATATTATGTTCTCCTGCATTCTGAGACCTTGGTTGATCCTCGACATAAGTTGTAAACCATTTTATATTGTGGGTTAATATTTAAAATACTTACTCGGGTACATTTATTTTTTTTATTTATTATTTTTGTCTGAGGGTGGGTGCTCCCTTAGAGTTGGAGGTGGGGGGGTGCTGTAGCTCAATCAATCCTTATGGTGACTAAGCCGCCGTTGTTTCCTGCTCGCATATCAGGCAATTGTTTCTCTTCCCCAGGTACAAGTAACCTACCAGAAATGCGCTGAAGAAGGTACATGTAACTGTCGTGTACAGATCCGATCTGATGATGATGTTATAGATTTCAACAGATGTTATACAAATACTGATAATCGTGATGTATCTAAACCGTTGGAGCTAGCGATTACTAGAACTGGAGAATTTACCTCTAACACACAGATTTATAGCCAAGATGAAGGTCGACGATTTTATGTAAGTTGTCTCGTTGGATATCAACGGAGAGCAGCAACTTGAAACTTATGAGATGACAATTTCCATGGACTAATTAATCACCACTATTTCTCAAAGATCAAATTCGGTTTCCTCACCAACAATAATGTGTCCACGTTTTCTAAGGCTAGAATAAAACTTAAAAAACATTCTTATAGTATGGTTTGCCGTTGTAGGTATTATTGCCAACTGGTACCCTGGTACAAATCAGACTTGGTGATTTTTATTTGAACGTGTGGATTACCCCTTCAGTTGTAGATAGAGATCATACGGAAGGTAAGCTTTATGACTTAGAAGTGAAAGACGTAAAACCCCAATCGTTTCATTTCATTTTTATGTTTCATTTTCATACATACAAAACAAACTGCTAAGAAAAACCTTAGTTTGAATATCACAGGATATTCATGCTGTCCCTGTTCCCATGAATATGGTTTATCTGCCACACTGAAACACGATATAAATTTATTATACCTTTCGATAGGTTTAAGAGATATTTTCTGACATCCTATAGGTCTTTGTGGAGTGTACAATAGAGATACCTATGATGATCTCAGATTACCCAACGGTGATAAATATATAGTAAAAGATACAGATAAGGTTGAAGGTGTTTTATCAGTCGATGATTTCTCTAAAGAATGGAGGTAAGTCAGCAACCTAAACACACATTTAATTACACATTAGTCGTTGGTGTATTTAGGGGCGTTATAATCCCAACCCCCCTTCATGAAAAATGTTTATTCTACTTAATTCGAAAATCGTTCAAGATGCATTCTCCGGCTCTTTGTATTGGAACATTATCCAGGGTGAGGACTGCTTCAAAGGAATGCCGGGGTGCTCGGTCAATGAAATGTATATCATGTATAGAATGCAATTTTGAAAGGTATTCTTTCAATATTACTACAATTTTTCAATGGAAATGTTGCTTATTTCCGCAAACAAAAAATGGGTCTTTGAGAGCCCCTACATATTATTTTCAATACTGTTCTTTCATATTTACAGAATAGTTCAAGGTTCAGAAAACGATTTGAGTGTAAAACCTACTGCATACTTCTCCAGTTCTGTAACCTTGAAACCATATAAAGTAGAAGCTTGTGGTCTTGTACAGGGTAAGTTCGTGTACTTGTTCGTAATTCCTGTGACCTATGTCGTCAACAGCCGTCATGATTCATACTAATGGCTGCAGAACCACCATATTATTTTCGAATCCATTTATCGGGAGACCATGGGGAAAAATGAATGAGTGTCAAAGATTTATGTAAGATCCACTGGGGCCCTTTCACCGGAATTGGTTACGGCACGGTCTGAGGTTATTCTTGATTCTATATTTTCCAGGAATTGATATCACCAGCGATCTGGTGTCTGAAAGTGAAGAATACACCGCGGACGCTAGAAGAAAGAGAGCTGTAACTAATGAAAACATTGATATTGACGAGTCTGCCAATCCATCAGTAAGTTAAGTTTATAATATTCCCTCGGTTTTCCGGTAGCTTTTCGCCGGATTTGTTCAAGTATGGGAAAATATAGCCCTAGACTATAATTCTTCAAATATTATAAGCTAGACTGCAGACCAACCCATTACCCCCCAACAAATTTTAAAAATTATCTCTCTAGGGCTAATACCTCCCAGGAAAATCTGATTCTGATATATATTAAGTTGACCATTTAGATGAAGACGAAACCGTATTGTTAATAATTGCAACCATTGTTTTATATTAAGGTCAGTGAATGGCCCACCAAGACAGGATGGACTCTAAATAACGCTACTAAATTTTGCCAAGACAATATCCTGAGTTGGGGCGTGACACAGAAATGTTTGGAAGCCTTCAGCGCTGTTGGTGGTAAAACTAATTTTGAAACCGAAGTAGATAACTGTGTGAAGGACATCAAGGTAAGTCTGGGAATATAAAGGCACCAAAATTCTCAAAACAGCAAAACACAGAATAACAATGTTGTGTATGACATAGCATGCGTGAGGATTCTGGTGATAATGATGATGCACATTAACAATGTAGTCCCCAACTTCAATCTTCAATCTCTATTATATGTATATCTTATCTGTTAAGTACTAAAACGTGAATCGCACTATGTCGGATATCGCTAGCGATTTTAGACATGGTTCGTAACTCATGGTTTCAGAGATTCCACATGGCTCATATCTAGTAAAACTTGAGGTGAATTGACCTTTGGGAAAAGAATCATGAGAGAACGTGTTTAATAGTCATATCTAAATACGCAAATACCAGTCCAATCCTTATCAAACCAGCATTTAAGGTTCTTTTAACTCATTGTTGATGTATTTTATTTCTTCCCACAGTTGAGTGGAAATACCAATTGGGTTGATTCAGCTAAAGATGATGTTCTCCAGAATTGTTTAAATGAGCTGAATAAGGACGTCCAGTACTTGAATAATCCCGAGGCCAAATTGCAAGCTGAAGCTGTGATGAGTTCGTCTTGCAATCCTTCAGATTGTAATGGTAATGGACAATGTACAGCTGGTGAGTCATTTTCTTTTTTTTCTTTTTTTTTCTTTTTTTTTTTTTTGGTTTTGAATCCAATATGCTACTGTCCAAGTTTGCACATTGAATGATGTAAACTTTGTTATTTGGAACATTTTGGAAAATAACACCCATACGCGAAAGCTAGCATCTAAACTAGGCTCTGACATCCAAACTTCAAAGATATATTATGGTTCTAATTGTGGGTAGACAGAACGGCACTGAATTGTAGAGTCTACATCTATAATTGATGGGTTGGCCATGTTTAAATTACCTCTTCGTTAAAGGTACATGTATATGTAAGAAAGAATATTATGGATCGGACTGTTCAATGAAGGAAGATGAACTACCAACTCCAGTTCTGTACAACATCAAGAATAACGGTGAATGTATACTGTCCGCTGAGTCTAGTTGTACTAATGTCTTTATTAGTGGAAGACAATTCATACAGTCTGAAAAGTTGACATGCCATATACAACCCTTGGAGGTAAGCTGATACTTTCCTGGTTCAGATTTTGAAACAAACGCTTGATGGTAGAATCGAAAATCACTGTCATTTACATCGACATCTGTATGAGTAGCTTTATCGATATCATCACTACCATAAGCAGAAGCAGCAAAACAACTATTTTTTACAAGGATAACAACTTCAAAAGTTTGCCGTGACAAGGTCCCTTTCTACCAGCTGGTCTTTAGCCAAACCTCTTGGTATTGATCTTTTGAGTGAAGATAATTTATTTAAGGTCATCGGACTTTCACACTCCGGCCAAGCTAGATGTCATTATTATCATTATTATCGTCACCTGTATCATAAAGAATTTGATGAAATTTTCCGACGGAAGATACATTTATCTTTTTTTTTTATTCAGGTAACGGAAACTGGACATAAAGCAGTCGGTGAACCAACGATGGTGATCGCTAAATTGTTGACTTTGAATCAGATCTCTTGTAAAGTTAGCGGTATTAAAACACCAACCACAAGTCTCCATATCTCTATCAGTAACAATGGAAAGTCAACTAGTAACAAGCTGGTGTATATCGCTTATAAAGTCCAGTTCCATCAGTGTAATGCCCTTGAAGGTACCTGTAAACTACATGTAAGTAGATGGTATATATTCGAAATTGCAGCATTTCAAAACAAAATTTTGGAAACGAATTGGGATGTTGTTCATTATCGTTACGTTAATGTGAATTCGCGTTTTTATTCTGTTTCGTTGGGTCCAGATATAATACGAGTATGTCAGATCCGATTATTATTATTCTATGTTTTCAGTCCAATCTCTGCCAGATTGATGGTCAGGTAATTAATAAAGACGACAGTTTACATGGTGATAAATGTTTATACTGTAACCCAGAAGAATCTCAAATTAGATGGTCCTCTAAATCAGGTCGGTGAATTTATATTATATAATGCAGTTAACCCTCACCACGTTTGTCACTGTTGTCGAAACAACTAATAGCTAGAGGATTCAGTGCAGTTTGACCCTAGCTTGTAAGTTCTCATCATTGAGGTTTTACAGGTTTGGTTAGGTGACGAGACCCACCCCTCCCCCTCATTGTATGATGCACAGAAACACCAGTGATCCAGAATTGAGTTGTTGGCTGTTTCAAGCTCACGATGATTTACAGAAAAGAAGGATATTACATTTCATTTTTTATCAATTTTAATATCCAGAAGCCGGATGTGAGATTATAGCTGAGAAACAAGAAGATAAATCCAGCGGATTAGGATTAACAGAAACTATCATAATTGGAGTATTTGGTGGCTTGGCATTTTTTATTATAGTGGCCATTTTGATCAAGCTGGTTCTCGTTAAACGAAATAGGTAAATTTTAAACTTTATCAAATTCTTAGATAAGTGCCCTGATCCTGTTGATGATATGACATATGAGATTCTGGTTACAATGAAAAGGGGAAATGATTCATCCTAAACTACCAGATTCCACATTGCGATTTGATTTAAATTGACAACCCTTCAATTAACACATAACTCATACTGTTTATTCAAAATATATTCTATGAAAAATGTTGGTTACAATTTTAATGTGGCACGTGGTTTGCATATGGCTTGATTGGTTCCCAATTTTTTTTAGACGAACTCCCAAGAGAGTAGATGATACAGAGGTGGCTCTGCCTCAAGCACCTAAATCATTCCAAGATCGTGAACCCGAGATTTTTCAGAATGAGCTCTATATAAGAAGTGATGGTGAGTAGCAGTGAGCCCATATTTTAAATGTTGTTAAGATGGACACCAAGTGTCAAGACTTGTCGATGTTGTTTATCCTACCTTACAGAACTCTGAACCTTGAACCTTGACAAAAGTCGAGGGTTGTGATGTTGTCCAATCTCTTATTGCGTACAACATAGTCCCTTATTTACATTAGCCGTGACTTTTGTCCGAAACCTTTCTGGTAATGTTGTATGATTTTATGTTAAAGCTAGTAATACTATAACGCATAGCGTTTAAATATCCCTGAAAGATGCACAATTTTTCTCCTGAATCTGCTTGCTACCCATAGTCATTCCCCATACCTGCATCAATGACAAAGTGGTGATCTCGTTATAAAGCAAGGTGTTCATATCATTTGATTTTTGTTTCAGAATTCAAAGAGGAAAATGATCCAATATCGGAACTGAATGATTCACCATCTTCTGAGAATAGAAGTGCTTCAGAAAGATGCAGCATGAGAATTAAACCACGAATTAACACACAATCCTTAACAGGGCCATTTGTGACCAAGATAGATATCAATTAAACTGGTGATACCTTACTGGACTTTTGTTTCATAAATCATTTTTCACGGAGTTGTTTTTCTGGTGTGTCACAAGGATAATTCATTTTTCTTCTCAAATACTCAATTATCAGGATAACCATTCGTTGAACCGACGTATACATGTATTGAGAGCCTGTTTCTCAATCCCTTTCGCCTCTTTATATGAATAAAATGTTGTTTACAACAAAAATAAACGTGTTTTGAAAATGTAACATATATTTTTTTCACACATATACAACGATTTCGCCATTCCATGCTAGAGTCAATGATATAATGATTTTTGAAACAATTGTCTAGTAAACGTGCTTTCAATTTACTAACCCTTCTTTCAATATGGTCAGTACAATAATAGTGTTTATTAACCATGAATCGCCAGTATTACTAATCAACTATTGAATTTTCATCTTTATATGAACCCTTGTAACGAGAAATTTGTTCATGTTTTGTTTTATCTTTTTGTATTGACTACTTTTCCGAATGTTATTTAGCAATCTTAGTAGTAGTAAAAGACGAATTTCAAAAATAAATTGTGAATGATATTCACCTATATGTAGTCTACAGAGTTTTACAAAGAATATTTGAAACCTTCTTATAAATCAGGAAGTGTTTAGGAACTATCAGCTGTTCCATCACTCTGAAGAAAATATCAAAAACATATTTTTTGCAATATTTTCGCTCTTGAATGAATATACTGAAATATGGTAAAATATTTCGGATAATATTATTTAGATATTTTCTGTTTCTAGACGATGACGATGTTGTCTATTTTATATTAAACGATTTTATGAAAAATATTTTTGTAATTTTTTTTTTTTTTGGGGGGGGGGGGGGGGGGGGGGGTTTCTTTGGGGGCTTGGTGTAATTGGAAAGGGATGATGAGACATGGGAACATGAAAAGGATCTTATGAGATGACCAGATCGGCCCTTTTTAGAACCAAATTGTATTCGTATAGCCAATATTCTTTTCAGTAACTGATAGGGTTGGAGACACAAGCTTATTATACACTAGAATAATTACTATACCAACAATAAATAAAACTTTATTTCATATCACTTAAAAACTCTGCGAATATTGAAGAAAATAGCCATTTTATATTGATATCACAGTGTTTGGATTTATCTATTGCACAATTAGATATTAATAAATGAGGCGTTTTTTTAAGAGAATTCACCTGGAGAAATGAATGATGAATAAGTAAAAGATAGCTTGCCAGGCATGGTAACATACGCCCACTGGCTGAATTTGAAGAATAAATTGAGCAATAACTCAAAAAACATTTATCAAAAAATGTTTCAATACCATTGCTCGCACCAAAATGCTTTGAAAAATTGTTGCTTCTTCTGCACCCACAAAATATTAATGACACAATTTTACTTAGTCAAGGGCAATAACTCAAAAACTGTTCATTAAAAAAAATCGTCAAATTCAAAATTGACTACTGTCTAATCAATTCTTACCCTTTCTCCAAGCTCCATCAAAATCCTTTGAAAATTGAAGCTTTCATTGCAACCACAATAGAATTTTGATGTAATTTTACTAAGTCAAGGGCAATAACTCAAAAACCGTTCATCGAAAAATCTGCAAATTCGAACTTGACCGCTGTCTTATCAATTCCAATGCTCACACCAACTTTCATTTATATCCATTGAAAATTGTAGCTTCTATTGTGTCTACAACAGATATAGAGGCAGGGGCAAAAACTCAAAAACCGTTCATCGAAAGATCGTCAAAATTTAGCTTAACCGCTGTCTTATCAATTCCAATGCTAAAACCATTAAAATTCATATAAAATTGTAGCTTCTATAGTGTCTACAGCAAATGTTGACGGACTCACAGACCGACGGACAAGGGCGACGACAATATACGTCCACATATTCATGTGGGCGTATAATAGCCATTCAACTTAACTAGATTAAAAACATGCCTCCATTGTTACAGAATATAGAATTTAAATTGATACACGCCTGCAATTCTGGCGTGACCAGACCGAATTGAAATCCAGGTTTGATGTCATTTAAAACATCGTAATTACATTTGAATCAATGCTCAAAGCTTTTAAACATTTGAAAAATCTCTTTCCTACAATCTGGAAATAAGACTCTAATAGAATATCAGATTTCCTTGTTTCAAATCCGTGGATGGTTGAATGGTTGGTAGATGAAAAGTGAATAAAGCTTATATTGCAGACGAGTAGGTGTAACGATATCTTTATTGGAAAAGGTTTATCCAAAACATTCGTTACGTCTTTCATTAAGACGCTTCCATAGTTGCTTCAGATATTAAGCATACCGTCCACAACAAGTTCGAGTAAAACAGTAATAAAGTTGTTATAGCGTCTTCGTATACTATTTGAGTCACAATTTGCACAACAATTCCAATTAAAAAAAAATTATTTGAAGAATGCACATATTGTAATCTTGTACTTCACACATCCACTTCTTGATTAGCATCGTAAAACAGTTTGTCCTGAAAACACTCAGTATCAGTATCTATATCACCCACGGGAGTCACAGGAATTCTTGTCAGATCTTTTAGCTCTAACATTGGTGTCGTACACATGGATGTCGATTTTGGACTAAAATGATCAAGATTTAAAGATGGGATAAATTTGTAACAAACAGATTAGATCCTTTATTAAAGTATGAAAGGAAACCCCTAAAACTGAACCAATTTCAAGGGTTACTACATTCAACAGAACAGAAGATGCAGTAAAGTATGCATGGTGGTATACTTGTTAAAATCCATATTGTCAATATTAGACTTCACCACAGGATTTTGGCAGTTCATGCAATGATCTTCATATTACGTGATTTGTTGATATTTTCATAACAAATTTAACCACTTTACTTACCCATTCGGATCCCAATGACCGCTTTCACAGATTGTAGAAACTTCATTATCAGGCGCATACCGGCTGTTAGTGTTCTTGGTTCTATGTTGTAAAACAAACAGTTTAATTGCGGCTTGATGAAGTCTTTCTGTAACCTTTCGATCATCATTGCTATAAATGAAAGATAACGTCTACACAGTTAATTATCATTTGTTATATTCTCCGAAAAAGGAGGCTCTGGAATATTACTTAGGGTTAAGTGAATTAATGTGTAGTCCCGGGGCTTTATTTTATATCCAGTTCAACAATGAAACATTCTTACCTATTTAACTTATATAATTATTTTGTCTACTGTCTACTAAATTAATTCCATTTCAAAAAGCAATAAACCAACCTGTAATCAGAGGCGACAAGTCGTAAATTTTCCTCCAAAATTCCTGGTAAATCAAAATTACTGTGTTCCACTGAAGGCTGTTTGGACTGATAGGCAGAGTCTTTAGTTTGAAGCTGAAGAGTTGGTTGACTGCTGGGGTTTTGTGATGGGGATTGAGGCCTTTGTCCAAGGGATACAGCGCTGTCACTATCAGTCACCGAAAGCAACGACGTACGTGGTGCAAGAACCTCATTGCCATGGCAAACCGAGGCCCGTTCTGATCTAGATAGTCTCGATCGAGGCCTCAACTCTTTTTCACACGACGGATACGAATTCGTCGGACTCAATTTCTTATGATCCTTACTACTCCTTGGTTCTAAATATTTACTGGATTCGTTTTCAGGGTAAAAGTCCGTTAGATCCTGACTTAGAAACTTTTGTAAAATATGAAAGCGTCCAATATCGCTCAAACTTCCTCTGTGAGAATTGGCCCTTGAGCTCTTTTGTCTTTGATACTGTCTTATTATTTCACTTTCCAAACTGGAGTCTTGCCTCACTGATCTTCCATCTAAATGATGATTGTACATTTCAAGGCCACTGTTTCGACGTCGGCGGTCACGTCTATGTTTCTCAGACTGAACACTACCTAGATGTCGAACACAATCTCGATAAGCGTGACGCCGAAGCGAGCGATCATCAAAACTGCCATGATGGCATACTAACAAACCGTGACGCTGTTGGTATTCATATTCTGATGTTGCGCGTCGACATTTGATGCAGCAACAACTGTCTGAAGCACAGCTTCTCGGCGTACCGTACTCGTGTCCATACACTTCCATACTTTTAGACATCTCCTTGAAATGAAGCATACTTTCTTGGCGACTCCGAACTCTTGACTCTTCTTTCCGTCCCACATTCGGCATGGGATCCTGACAAATTTGCATCTCCAAATTTGCTATCTGAAAGTCAGATAGAGAGTTACTAACTCTCAGTGGTATTCTAGCACTTTGCAGATCATCTTTTGACCTTTCCTTGTTGTCACCAAGAGCTTCATTGCTGTTAGAAATGATCACTTTGGGATAAAAATGGTTGTTAGTATGATATGAGCCGTCATCTGACAGTGAAGTTTGATTCAGAGCGAAGTCTTCGAACTGAGTTTCCTGACGAACTAAATACGGACCGGTACTGTGTGAACGCTTCATCCGGGCATCTTGTGGCAGTAACAGTGAAGAGGAAGAAGGGGGGTCTAGGGATGAGAATTTACGATGTTTGTTAATTGTTGGCTTCACTTTGAGATGATCTAGAGACAGTCGACCACCTACTATATCCCCCGAATTCTTTTCGTCCACAAGAAAAGTAGCAGTATTTTGGATAAAGTCAGTCGCCATAGGAGTTGATATCGGAGACCTTTCAGCTTCTTTGTAAGATGCGAAGAATCTGGTAGCTGCATTGTGTCCAGTTTCTGTTGTCTGAAAAAATGGAGTACAAGTCCTATATAGTTACAACTCGATCTATAAGCTAATACACTGGTCCTTTCATTTGACCTGAATGATCTCTAGACATTGTTACGGATCCTTGAAATGTTCAAAATGGTTTCATTAAAGCAAATAACAAGTACATAAATTTAGTACCTTGTGTGAGACCCCTCGTGTCCGACCTTGGGATTGAGACGCCTACAAACAACAGAAAGTATAATCTTTAAAGTAATACTACCTCTTAGAATGGACATAAAAGTAAAACGTTAAATTTGGTCAATAAGAGTATTTAGCCAAACTAAGTAACAGTTTGCCCGAGCAATACTAAACATATTGGAATAAATTATACACAACGTTTCAACAATTTACATCGACATTGCCATAGAATAGTCATAGTTATTTGAAATATAACGTACCTGAAGAGTTGGGGTGTAAGGAGTAATCAGGATTGGTGGTATTGAGGTAAGTTTTTTCAGAGAATTCTCTACGCTGTAAATCTCAGCTGGGTGACTGAAAGATGTTTCGCCAATTTCTTGGTTCTTTTCTGCAAAAGTAACATGGTAGTTAAAGTTAACAACTTTTCAAATATATCCGAGAGTCACATCTTCACTGTCTTTGTTCCAAAGTGATCCTTTTTCATAAGTAAACTTAGACTGAACTGGACAAACGAAACAAAAACTGTAACTCATGGACATGGAATGCTGGGCATGGTAAGGTTTTGTAACTTACTTTCTTGGTGCTCTCTAATCTTCTTAATATTCGTTTCACAACATTTAAAATGTTTATCAAATTTCCGCCGGATACAGTACAAAATACCAAACAATACCAATAATAATAAAATGACTATTATCCCAATCCATATCGGCTCCTTTAATAATCTATCTCCTATATCTAACACAGAGTCTTCCATAGTAGACACTTCTGAACAATTTACACCTAATTGAATCAAAACAATGAGTATAATAGATAAAGCTACAAGAATGGTTTAAGCAAACGACTGATGAGTAAGTGAACCAAATATCGTAGCCAAATACATTCAGATTGTTACATGGTGGCAGAGAGACACATACAACATAGAAAAATACGACATGTTTTTTTAGCATTGATTAATTTCGGAAAAGCATTCTGCCTCATTGGTATGCCAAGCCAACATACAAATAAAATGAATGCTCACAGTTATTTAAAACTTTGTTTCACACATTGATACTTTCCTGTTGTCCGCCAGGCAATGTGTTAAACGTACTAATGCCGAGGTCATTGTATGTATTTGAAGTACACTGTTTATTATTTGTCAGCAATCATTACACCAGTAAAGCTTTTTTACTTTACTATTATATATTTATAAGAGTTTGTGCGCCTCATTGATAACTACGTTACGAAAGCACGGGTTCAGGACGCATAGGCTTAAAAATGTTGGGAAGAGACAAACGGTCTACCGTAGAACTTCTTCTAGCTGTCTGTAACAGATTCTTTACAGAAACTGCCGAGGGTAAACGTAGAAACCTCCATACCTTGGGTTAAAGCATTACATCGGCAGATCGGGGAGTTAGAACTTCCTGTGCACTGTCCATTACCACTACAACGCTTGTTTGAACATTGAATATAGTCCATGGTACATTGTGCACCCCAGAAACCATGATGGCATTCACATTTATAGTTTGAATTAACAGTATCCAAAAGGCAGGTTCCTTGATTACAAGGTTTTAGATCACAATATTGGACTTGGCAAAATAATCCTGAAAATTGATATTCGTCAATTATAAAGAGTAAAAATATCAAAAAAGCAAAAATTGAACAAAAAATCAAATACGTTGACTTTGCGCTTCGTATTAGAGGTTTAATAATCAATGAAGCACAGAGAAGAACTTTATTGAATACAGAATACACTAGCAGTAATCTGAATAAACCATTCACACATGCTCCAACAGGCATTATTAAAAAACCTCAATAATCTGAAATACGCGTTATCTTAACAAAGTTCAAGTGACAGACATGCGAGTTTTTAAAATTTAACCAAGAATGTGGCAAGCCATTTAAAAGTTTTGAAAATTTAAACGACATTCGTCAATTATTTAATTTTTGTGGGAAGTTAAGTAAAAAAACAAAAATAAAATCTGCAATGAAAATTTTCTTAAATTTCTTATTTTAAAAAGAAAAAAATGAAAAAAGAGACATTAAATTTTCAGTTAAAGGAAATGTATAAAAAGGCATTAATCACCAAGGATTCTTTAAAATATAGGGTCTGTCTTTTTAAAATTAGTAATATCAAAAAAAACCATTTTACTTAAATTTTTTGGAAAAAAAAAAAAACACAGATCAAGCGGATGGTTAAACGATTAATAATTCAAAAACCCGGTTTTCCCCCTTAAAACCTTTTGGTTTTAAAAGAACCCTTACACTGACAGTAAAATTGGTTTAAAGTCTTTTTTAACACACATTCCACCCATTATAACAGTTGACTTTGTTACAAGAATCAAAATAACCATTTGGTTGCCCCACGGTTTTATTTGCAAGCATATCATCTGAAAATAACGTGACAGATTGGTCTTAAAATAGAAATATTGATTATTTATTCAGGTCTGCATTACATTTAATTTTATTTTTCATATTCAAATATTTTTTCTCTGTAAGTATCAAATTAAGAAATTAAATTTCAAGAAGCGTATTTGAACTAGATTACTCCACAAAGGTTGTGCAGCAATGCAACAGTGCCACCAGCATTACATAGGTCTAATATTTTCCATGTATCTATACATCAAACAGTTAGATGATAGTATTTGCTCCATTTATTTAGTTCGATTATTCGGAGGGTAAGTAAAATATTTCTTGAGGGGCAATGGGCTATGGCCTTAGTTGATGAAATGACATTTTTCCGGGGTGAATCCATTTCTCCTTTCTCTCCCCGACTCCCCTTGTGGCTACGGACCTGACAATATGGATACTTACCATACCGAGCTGTTGCGCTTATTTGAAATGAGTCGAATAGTTGGTGGGGGGTACTATCCGTATAGTGAATTTGTAACTTTAATGTATTATAGACTGATTCAACTTGAAAGGTATTCTCACTATTATTCATAGTCATATCACATAGATTAAACAGCATTACAGGCGTCAGATTGAAAGACACATCGCTGATGCGGAACATAGTATCTTCACAATTGTTGAAAAAGGATAGATTACTAAAGGTTATTTTGAGAACTAACTGATATGTCACTTCCGTTGTTAAGACAATAACGTAGTCTATGTTAACAGGATGTTTATTGGGATAATTATAGCTATAGACCATACGTCCGTCATCAACATCTACAAACTGTCTGTTAATTAACTGCCCTGCAGGTACTGAAATAGAAATTGGTAACAGTGTGTTAATGTCTCAGTCAAATTTTCATTACATTGTCTTTTAAACTACACCATATCATCAATGAATGAAGGGGAAAGGACTGTGATGCACATAATCCAAATAGCTTTCGGGTAGGGTGATTCTCATTATAAGATGTTGTCATTGATAACACTCTAGTTTCGATTTAGCTAATCATTAAGAAAGGAACAGAGATCAAGGTAAAATGAAATTGATTCAGAAAAACGGTTATTTTCAGACATTTATGAAATAGCCCCCAGCAATTTAAATTGATACCACTAAGATAGTCAACATAGTTTGCGGATTTGTATTTTCGTTCTCGCACCTGCTTAATTACTCATTACAACTACAAGGGAATTTATTTTTATCACTCAGGTATATACCCTTAAGACCATCCAACAAATACTGAGCTGTTACAATTTAAGATTCCTAAGAGGAAAAATTCCATACAAAAAATTTCAATTTTATGTAGCATCAAAACCAGTCTAATATATTCACCGCAAAAATCATTTTCATTTAACTTACCTATTTCATAACGCCCTTTGAATCCATAGGAAGACACCATTTGATCAGTAAATCTATCTATAGTATAGTATATAGTGGCTTCGTTCATGCCAGACAGGTACTGAACATCCGGTTGACTCCTAGAGTTTAAAAACACAGTGTCATTACCTAGGTCTATAGTCACAAAGTTAGTACCAGTAATTCCTGACAGTTCATCAAATGTTAACAATATCCTAGAACCCAAGGCACCCTGGAATGCGATTGAACAATCTAAGGCTTTAGAAAGTGGTTGACCGTAACTAAAACTATAAAAGCTTCCCGTAGAATCATCTAAATATTTATCTTCACACAAATTCATATCTAATTCACTCCATTCGATTACAAATCCTTGTCCTACCACGGAATCGTCCGATATGAAAGTCACATCGACGGAATTTGATTGAGTTAAATATGATTTAGGCACTGGGGAATGTCCACAAAGTTTTTCCGAGACTCCTGATTCCAGGAGGACCAGTCTATCATATAAACAGTATTTCTGGTATTCCACATCAATGCTAGAAACAGTCAGTAAAATACGTTTTCCTGAAATCCTGATTCGCCAAGTCAGATCTTGATTGTTCTTATACACACCGTCAATAGAAGGCACTGAAAAATTCCCACTGGGTGTAGTCAAATTTAGTATTTGTTTATTTATTACTTTATCTGAAACAATAAAAATAATTTGACCATTAACTACTGTTTCCATTGAAAATCTAGATATTCATACCTATAGCTACTCGCGTTTGACATTTTGGGCTACCGGGTCTAAACTGTTTGAGTTCTGTTCTGTCACGTCATTTTGCTTTCGTTTTCTAAAAACATTTAGTATCCTCAAGACCCTTTTCCCAATTAGAAGCCACTGCGAGCAGCAGCAGTCTCAAAGTAATCATATGTTATATGTGAACTTCAATTTTTCAATATTTATGTCTTTTGTATGATTGATCTTGGGTCCAATTTTTAAAATTACATTTCGCTTATGATTAAGATGGTAAAAAGGAACGGAGAGTCCAAAGGTTTGTAAACAAATTTTTTGCGTGTTTTGAAACATTTATGTGTCCTTCTTTGTGATATTATAAGTAATTATCGACTTTTTGAAAACGAAAAATAGTAATGTTTTCTCATAACGGCAAAAATCGTGACATTCAAAATAATAATTTTTTTTAGAATATTATAGAATATCGGCTGTCCGTCATGGCCTTTTTTCTTATTTCTAACTAATAAAAATCATGAAATACACAATCTGAACCTTATATTTGCTAAGATTATTATAAACCAAGTTTATTATTGGTTTTAGAAATTATCACCGGTTACTGAGTGTGAAAATTAAATTTTTGTTTACCTGTACAGTTGCTATAACATATAAAAGGAAGAGTATGATCACATTGCTGAGTAACCATGGTAATATTATGAGGAATAGTCGTCTGATCATTTAATACTTTTGGTTCCCAAATAATTCCATTACACGATAAACTCTCTAAAACAGAAAAAAACATTGGAAATATTATTATAAATGATTTCAACAACTAGGTTATCAATACAAATGCCAGAAACCAAATTGTAAATCTAGGCGGGTTATGTTTATTCAAAACCATTGGATTTTAAGAATCACAGGTTTCAATGTGGGATCTAACTATCTAAAAACCCACAATAATGAGCTTTACTGTAGTCAAACCAAAACCCACTTGTGAGATCAATATTTGCAAATAAAGACTGGGCATCAGTAATGAAATCGTTTATCACTTTTGTAATAGACGATCACAATCAAAATCATGAAATTTTCTGAAACTTTCACATTAGTGTGTAGATAAAATGTTGGTAGAAAATGGCCCAGGGATAACTTCAAGACAACTACAAGCGTCAAACCAATTATTCATGAATTATTCATTATTATTGTAACTAACACAACGTATCATCTTGATTCGGTTATATATAGACTTTAGAGTTTTACCTGTTTGATTATCAGACTGTACCCACAAACTCCTTGTATCCTGGTCATTGACTACATAGAGATAAATATAAAATTAGTGTGCATCCATTCATAAGTAAACATAAAAGTTTAGTAGCTACTGCCTGGTCGCATATTTTAAACCTATAGTTTATTATGGAAAAAAGAAGTCTTTTCTCGACTAGAAAAATTCAGGTTAAAATATAATGAAAATGATATTAAGTACATTCCATGAGCTACATATCGAGGGCTTCAAAGGTATCGTATTACCGATAATGTCATTCGGGTATTTTCATTCACGTCAAAGCCAACTGTATAGTTACCTGAATTTTTGAAATACAGAATATCAGAAAAGGCTTCAGTTTTTGATGCAGGTCTCCATAGTTGGCCATTGTCATTCTGACATATTTTTCTCGATTCGGGATATGTTGATGGGGAACTGTGAACTGTTAATATATGAGGCATTATTTCACACGTTTGCGCAACTGAAATAGAAAATAACCAGTAGGTTATGATAACCTATTTAAAATACATCCGCTGCTAAGACGAGAGCTCTACAATGTGTCAGCGCTGCCGGACTTATTTTCTATATAGTTTTTCATTCAAGTCGTGACAGTGGGATATCAATTGTTTTTAAAAGCGGTGAATCAGGAAATGAAAAGATTTTATATCACAAACCAATTTCATCATTTCCAGAATTAACAGATTACGAAAGGTTTGGTGATTAATTTTGACATTTATACAGAAGTCGAAATGAAACTTTTCAATTTAGGCTCATGTCGAATATAGTTTTAGAAGGTAAACCAAATGCATTTTAAAAAACATTGATCACTGATATGAATGAAAACACCAAAATAAAATTAACAAAATTCATATATTCATAGTAGAAAGGATTTATTCAAATTTCTACTTTTGCGAAGCTGGCATTACACTCAATTAAAATAAATAGTTCTATATGTAAATGATGCGACAAATGTCTTATGTTTTTAAAAACAAATGGGTAACCTTAAACTTCAGTGAATTTACATAAGTGAAATTACCTTTAATTGCTATTACGGAGATGTAAAAGCCAGTGAATTGTATTGAATTATCAGTATGGAATCTCAGAAAGGCGATATTACTGGGTATTTTTCGATCGAGTAAGGTAGCATCGCCAGAGTAGTTTCCGCAAAGTTTTTTGGTAGAATTATCTTGCAGATCAAACGATGTAGAACTCACTGATAAAAAATCATATTCACACCTACAAAAGATTTACATATTGATAACCGCTTTACTTTTACATTTTTCATATACTTTTATTCATACAAGCCGGGATGAAATGTTCCTTGGGGATGTCAATGATATCTAAGAGTTTTCATTGAAACAAACACACAAAGAAGTTTAAATTTCCACCCCCACTCTCTCTGACAGCACAGACACTACCAATAGACATTAAATCAAACAGATAATCTGTAAACGTTTTATTACACTGTGTCTGTGTGAGTCTAGACCTATATCTAACATACTCATGTCTAAATTTCAGTGATATTGACAGAATCTGTCGTACATTTAAACCATAAGGGTTTCAAAATAATGACAAATTGTGTCCTACTGCTGTGATAAAAAATACATAGTGACACAGTTCAAAAAAGGTATCCATCGTCTATTTCAACACACCCGGAACTATTGTACATTTCTATCATGTTTTTCTAAAGCAGGGCTATCAACAAGCTTCATATTCCTAGATTTAAACAATACAGCGCCTTAGAATGAACTTAAAATTTGCAAAATTTAAACTTGGCCAATAAGAGCAATATATTCATCAGTAGATAAACCTGCTGCCATAAATAAAATAACAGAATCCTTAAATAATCCGATAAATCCACAACAAATGGTAATTATCCATAAAAATGCAATTCACTTTTTCAAAGTTTTAACAGGGATTCTGTTACTTTATAACACCAGGTAAGTTCACTGATGAATATATACTCATATTGATCATTCTTGAGAACTAAACTATTATTCCATTCGAAGACGCCGTTTCACTTTAAATCACTCTCAATACATTTCCAGATCAAATTTGCCCAACCAGGAATCTACATATTACCCATGAAATATTAAGTGATTTATTAATATTATCTGACTGATATTAAAAATGTTCTTACCATTGGGAACTCTCGAGATCAAAATGATTAAAATGTAGGTACAGGTGAGTTGAGGGTGGGGCAGTGATGATAACAAGACAATTTAGAAGATCGGAATAACCAGACGGGAAATCGGGACTCTGTATTTCTACTGAAGATTCTATATCGGGTATTTGTAACATGTCATCACAACTTGGTGGTTTCTGTACACTGGGCATAAAACCTACAAGACGAATCATCCGGTATTAGAAAGTTAACACAATCCACAATCCTAAAATAGAATAGTATAACTAAAGAAACAATTACCAAAGTGCAAAAAAGATAATGGAAACATTGAAAATGAACATTTTATGTGTATTTAAGAATGTCGAATTGTCTTCTAGTGCATTGCAAGTCAACGTATTGCTGTAAAATATACCTGTAGTATGTAATAGGAATTTTGAAAGAAAAAAGATATTCACGATATAAGGAATCCAAATCCAGAACAGATAACAAAACATATCTCTTAGAGTAGTTAGCTAGAAGTACGATGTTTAAAGTGACAGACCGCCATTCGTTTGACCAAAAATTAACAAAAAATGTCCCAGCAGTAGGACAAGTATAGCTAACTAATCGGTTACAGTGTCCACAGCTCATCGTCGAAATTTGACCCTTCAAATGCATGCGTGTTCAGAATTATTCGTGTTTAAATATTCAAAAGAAAATTCATGTACAGAAATAGAAAGTAATATTCCTAATTTGAGTTGTTTTTGTCCGAATTATTTTGATTTTTGTGTATTTCTAAACCGGTGATCAAAATCGAATTTTAGAGGTGGCTTAATACGGAAATGATATAAACTAAATATTAAGTTTTCATTTATCTTGTTTAAACTGAGGTAGGAAGTGCAAAAAAAAAATTGTTTGTAGTTTATAGGTTATTTTCATCATACTTTCTATTTCTAATAAACCCTACGTCATGATAACGTCTGGTAAGATTAAAACTTATTAAACCTAAATTGTACTCCAATAGTTTGTCTTGTATAAACAACATTTCAATGTAGGTCTCCGATGTCTCTAACTAGGGCGCCAATATTAAACTATTCGCGTTCAACCCGAAACTTTTGGCGCCCTACTTTCCTTCGGGCAGATAATCACGTGCAATCTGATTAGGCCACTCATGACCATGATGGGGAGGGGATATGCTGCATAATCTAACAACAAGAGTTTGGTTTTGCGTTTATTTTTTTACATATTTATTGTCACTTTGACTCCATTCGTTCTCATTGTAAACATACAATTAATCGAAGCACTAGTAGAGGACCCATTTTCATTTGTTCTGGGTATAGCTTGCTTATCTCTTTCTTCTTGTCTATTATTCCTTTTCTTTCTTTGAACTAGATCTACTTTATTTAGTAATTGATCACTCGTTCGCTTATACCTGAAAATATAACGTAATCATACTAAAGCGATGCTATGAAGCAGGTCAACTGGCGTCGACTGGAAGGCTGATTTTTTTTCCACAGGAGAAATGGTTAGGGGACGGGGTGGGGGATCCCGGGGATAACGAAATGGAATGGGATTGGAGTGAGGTCTTCAAGTGGCTTCAACTGTTATTAAAATATGTGGGTAATTCAGACTTTCAAACTATAACAGTAATCATAACATAATTATATTTCATATCATTGTCTATGTCAATTTGAACTCGTCATATCGTCACTATGAATGCATGAGTTTGAGTCTTTTTCATTTTCCTTTGCCTAGATGTAAATAATTATAGTAGACATTGCTAATTATTTAATCAAATCTAGCACAATATCCCTTTAAGCTGCGCTTAAAGAAAAGTACTACACATCATCAATATTGTATGGATTACTGAAACATAGTAGGACTCTATTTATAGGAAATATACATCTTTTCTGATGCAAACGTCAATCAATGTCCATTTATGAAATCAGAAACAAAAACTTACGCACGGATCGCTGTAGATCTGTGACCGCTTCTCTCGGCTATAAACTGTTCATCAAGACCATTCTCATAAGACCTGGTAGCCGTTGTCGCCCTGAGGGAATGGTTGGTGAAATATCCATGGAATCCAGCATCTTTAACTACCATAGACAAAGTATGTCGTCCACTGAGCGTGCATGAACGTGCCGAAATAGTTGAAACTGGCTAAATGCAAATTGGATGCACGTGCCGAAAAGTAGGGCGCCAATAGTTGAAACTGGGTAAATGCCAATTTAATACAGTGGTATTTAGGTTTAAGTAGAATAAACTCCTCAAACACGCCAATAGTTTTGTACGACCAAAATTCCTCGGCCTAACGGCCCCGGATCAAAGGTCGTACAAACTATTGGCGCGTTTTCGGAGTTTATTCTATACTTCATCACGGTGTAAGTTTTAATTATTAAATCTATTATTCTTAAATTATTAATAAGCAACATGTCATTTCCCGTTAGTAAGTTAAATATATATACAATTTTGCTGAATTTTATACAATTTCCTTGAAAGTTGTAACGAAATCTTTTTGCTATAATACCTTTAAGTGTCGTTAATTGTCTTTAGAGACAGGAATGGGACCCAAGATTACATAACACGACGTAATTACCGGAACAAAGCAAGAACAAAATAAACACAACAACAGACCATAAAAAATGAAACACACAACAGCATAACTGAATATAAAAAAAACGAAAAGAACAAGACAACCATTATACAACAGAATAGAACAAGACAACCATTATACAACAGAATAGAACAGGACAACTATTATACAACAGAATAGAACAAGACAACCATTATACAACAGAATAGAACAAGACAACCATTATACAACAGAATAGAACAAGACAACCATTATACAACAGAATAGAACAAGACAACCATTATACAACAGAATAGAACAAGACAACCATTATACAACAGAATAGAACTAGGAAATCATTATTAATATACAACAGAATAGAACAAGACAACCATTATATAACAGAATAGAACAAGACAACCATTATACAACAGAATAGAACAAGACATCTATTATACACCAGAAAAGAACAAGACAGCCATTATACAACAGAATAGAACAAAACAACCATTATACAACAGAATAGAACATCATTACATATACAACACTTAGAAACGAACATAATAGCAATAAATAAAATAAAATATCCCAGAAGAGAACTGAACAGTAGAATGCCCGGTTCTTAGCAGCTGGCACCACACTGACGACTTTGATCAATTGACGTACGTACCGTTCTCATAGCACTGACAAACATAGAAATTCGTGGCATCGCAGTCCCTATCGTTCCATTTATAATCGGCTGTTAGTCTCGAACCTTTGGTCGGTAAACTGAACGATCGTCTTAATTCAACACAATCTTCGTTTGACCAGCCATCGTCACTGGGTTGATCTCTACTATCTTCATCCCACCCCTTAAACCAATCTGACAAAAAATAATAAACACTTCTTAAATACTTAACGAACAATTTCGAATCATCCATTTGATCCAGATATAACTACCAAAAACCTCCCAATCTTTAACATAAGTACAATAAAAACAGGCGTTAATGTGTCATCTACCAACAACTACCTAGTCTGTGATATCAGTTAGCTGGAAGAGGGAACGTTGACTTGTCACCTATCAACAACTTCTTAGTCTGTTATATAATTTAGCTGGAAGCGGATGTACCAACAAATCAACAACCAACATTAATTGAGCTAATCAGGAAGATTTTTTCTGAATGGTTTGGAATGGTGCGTTCAGTTGTCGTCAGCCACAAAGGATATTTTTGGATGGAAAGCAAGGATTAGTCATGGGCTCATGGCATTATAATTTTGTACATTACATCGTTTAGATGATGCACTGATCCCCAAGGTTAAACTAGATCAATATATAAAGACAAAGGAACCATACCAGCATACGTAGCTCTTGTACCATCTGTCCAATAAAAATCTTTCTCATATTGAAGATCGTTGGCTCCAATCCAGAATGATGTATCACTAGCTATACATGGGCTGAAGTAGATTGAAACAATACTTGATGCTACTTACAGTATTTATGGCAGCTTTAAATAGTGATATATTGAAGATATGAACCACGTGACATGGCCGGAGTGGGTCAATCAAAACAAAACAAAACAGACTCCAAGGTCTGAAGACATTGTGTAAAAGGAAGCCAATTTATTTCAGGGCTGGATCCTATATTTTAAATAGGGAATTTCATTGTCAAAGGTTGCTTGGCCTCATGCGCAATTTACATTAGATTTACAAGATACAGGCTATTTGAAGACGTTGTTATGGTCATATTTTTAACTATAGTTGTTTTTTGCTATATATTGACCCGAGGCACCACTTTTCACGTTTTACTTCAAACGGATATATCTTAATTTCGATCTATTTATTAACAGAATCTTCACAATTCTAATCTTAAGAAACGTATCTGTTTCAAAATTGTATTCTGACACTGTCATTTCAAGACATTTGCATTACGAGATGTTCTTTAACATGTTTATTTTAAGAAGTATGATTTATAGTTTCCTTATCTAATGTGACAGGTCAAATACATCATTATTGTAATAGAAATATATGATAAAATACAGCACAATTTCTTCTTCTTTGAATAAACTGAGTCTAACCAAGAAATTGTTAAAAATAGTTAAGCCAACAAGGCTTAAATTGTCCTGGTCATATACAGGATAATCTAAACACATAAATAAATATAGAGAAAATGTATTAATAAAGTAATGTGATGCTATTTCAAAGGTATGGATTGTGATTCGAAACGAATTCGGCTATTTATTTTATTTTATACGTTAAGAGCTATTCACGATTATGTTCATGTGGCAATGTACATGGGAACATGAACAAGATTAAAAACTAAGATAGTCCATACAGCGTAAACAGATTGTGTTATGTCTTTGAATTTAATCTCTCCGATGTACGTGCATGCATTTTAGGCCAAATACATGTGCATTTTTAATAGAGCTAAAGGCGTCAATATTTACCTCTGATGTAATTGGATGTTTAATATTTCTTGTTGATTTTCATTTTTAATGAATGCTAGGTGACCACCACGTGACCTACAGTCTGCTTCACTTTCCCGCCAAGATTTTGTTTTATAGATCACCTCAAAACAAACACCATTCTGTAAGATCTGGGTAGGCCGACAGAGATCGTCAGAGCTGATATTTAAACTCTTCCAGCGCAAACTGAAGCCCGGTAGTGTAGTGTTTGCATCAGTCACATAAGTAAGTATCACTTGGTTCACCATTGTTCTAAACGTTAATTCGGACGTTCGTTGCTTCCAGTTCCCGCAAATTCTTTGAGTTAACTGGCCTGATTTGATTTCCAAATAATCCCTCGTACAGTTTTCATCTCGTAACGGTAAATCGTTAATAGATTCTGTGTGGAAATAATCAAACTGGACAACAAGACCAGAGGAAGGGATTTCTAATGAAATATCGAGCTGACACATTTCGTTATTCGGATAACGATAATTCGTCGTCGAGTTCCAACTCCCGATCGGGTCCGTTAATGTTTTGTTTCGACACATTGTAATTTGAGTGTAAGAGAGTTCGAATCCTGTATTTTGGTGATGATGATCAGTTTGAAAATACACTGTCACGTTGTTGGATTGGGAAATAAAGATAAGTTGGTCTTGTGTGTAGTTTGTAATAACAGAACACCAGGATTTCGAAATATTGCTCACGTTATCGACTATGTGTAAACGATCGTTACAATTAGAAACTTCCAGATACAGGTCTATAAGACGTAGAAAGATGGAATACGAGTCTGGGACAATGATGTTGATTCTACAGCTGGTATTGGGTAAATAACGGGCTGGAAACAGGGGACTACTGATTATTCCTGATGAATTTGTTAAAGTCGTGGAACAATCTGAAAAAAAATTTTGAAATGTTTGTCTTGAATTATTATTGCAAGAACCTGTCGTAATGAAGGTTAATAAGGCCAAGTCTTGAGCTAACTTTGATTTTGCCACGGCCTGGATCTCTGATATTTACTAATTAGATTCACGCTTCAAAATATTATTATTCTTAATTGCAAAAATGAATATCAATAAAGCTTTCAAATCTGAAATTTTACTTATACTTTTCTGTACCTAAATTCGCTTTGAAGACGAGAATTCGGTGTGCTTTCTGTTACAGTCCGTGAATCTTCTAGAATCCTTTGGGTGCCTCGAATAAGGAACAGAATTGTCAATATGGAACTTGCATGTATATTCTCTCCCTATGTATCCCTTGGTAATACTGATATAAAAGTGAAAGGGAATTTAAAAAACACCCAATCATACCTTGTAGTGGTTGAGCTGTATAAACTATCTTGAAGCCGGTGTTGGTGATAGAGCTATCAGAATAAAATTCTAATATTACCCAGTTACTAATACTGTCGAATGTCCTATATTCTAGATCTGTATAGTCACACAACCTCTCTGTTGTATTATTATCATATCTCAATCTAATATAGTCCAAACACATGTTATTCGTTTTCTCTAGATTCAATTTCTTTATCTGAAAACAAAAATAAGTTTACAACACTTAACTTAAAACCGATGTATATTTGAAGAGCAATTAACTGGGTTTATGTTAATGGTCTTACAATAGACGTAGATTTAGGGCCGTTCGAGTTGCGACTGTGTCTATTTTCTAACCAATATAAAAATTTTGATCAAGCAGTGGATACACTTTGACATGTAACATGAATCCAATTAATGACCTAACTCTGGGCCATAATAAATGGTAACAATATTCTCCAATTATGACATCTTAAAACTGTCGTTTTAGTAAATTTTCAGGATCAGAAGACACCAGAATGGATAGCTGCACACCAATGTATCACCAATGTATCACATACACAGTATAGTAAAACCTTTTCCCGTCTTCATTAGCCCATAAAGTGCAGAAGAGTAGGACATAAAGCTCCATTTATTTCATTTAAATTTAGAAAAAGCTTTTAATATCACGTTTCGTGATTAATTTACCTGTAAGTGAAGTTTATAAGATTTATCAACCACTATAATATAGGAACAGTTTAAATTGCTGGGATAATTAGTCGGAAAATTAGGGGAGCTGATTTCACCATAGAGTTCTGTAAAGTAATTCACACAACCTGTAAAAAATGAAAGAAGAGGATGAGTTATCTGCACATATAATTGACGTCTAGGGCACGTTGTACTGTGGAGCATGTAATATATCAGGAGGGGCAAATATATTCAGAGGGCAAGTAATATATCCAAAGAGGCAAGTAATATATCCGGAGGGGCAAGTAATATATCCGGAGGGGCAAGTAATATATACGGCGGAGCAAGTAATATATCTGGAGGGGCAAGTGATATATACGGCGGAGCAAGTAATATATCTGGAGGGGCTATGGGGTTTGGTTGATTGTCGGTATTGTTTTTTCGTGGATCGCCCTCTGTAGCCATGGGCCGGATCCTGGTTCGCAAGGTCAGCGTCATCTGTGGGCTCTTCATTTGTCCGAATTATTACTAATTTCTATCATGGTGCATCATGTCACAAGTAAACTTTCTGTTGAGCACTATGGTGGTAACATTCAAGATTGTTAACTGGGTGTTTTGATTAGCCAAAACTCATCGTTTTATATGAAATTATTTCAAACCAACAACAACCGTATCTATAGATTAATTAGGGTGTGGTCTAACAGACGAGAATCTTGATTATACCCCTGAATGGGCGAATATCCGAAAAGATGATGACGCAATCAACTAGGTCATTGTCTGTCAGTTCCCTATGCATGTCTTTTATCTTTCTGTCTTCTGTATCCTTGAATACAGCAAATTAGAAGACACAATTATCACTGAAGATCAAACTAATCACAAAGCTGCAGAGACGTAAATTACTAACATTTGAGTGAAAAAAAATTGAGACAATTGGATCAATTATCCGGAATCTTTGCTGTCTCATTACAACTAATTACAGATTTCAAGTCGATAAAAAAACACTCTTTACAGTGCATAAAACACGATACGCCTTCATTATGTACAAGAATAGCAATTTCAACATTCGCAGGATATCGAATCACAATTTAGTTAAGAATAAGCCTTAGAAAAAATTAATTCAGTGTTTAGCGTAACGAAAAAACATCGAATCACGATTTAGCTTAAATAACAACATCAAGTTAGAATATAGTCTCAAAAACATCGGATCACGATTTAGCTTAAAAAACAACATCAAGTTACCATGTAGTCTCAAAAACATCGAATCACGATTTAGCTTAAAAAACAACATCAAGTTAGCATATAGTCTCAAAAACATCGAATCACGATTTAGCTTAAATAACAACATCAAGTTAGCATATAGTCTCAAAAACATCGGATCACGATTTAGCTTAAAAAACAACATCAAGTTACCATTTAGTCTCAAAAACGATTCACGAGGATTCAATAAACTAACTCTAATCGATTACAATTACAAACTTTATTTGAGCGACATTACAACCAGCGTTCTCTGGTCTTTATCAAGTAATATGAATTGCAATTACTAACTTTATTTGAGCGACTTTACAACCAGCGATCTCTGGTCAAGCAAAATATTATTAAAGATTTATGCCATTTAAAGATTGCTACAGCGATACATGGGTATAAAGAGCCGCCAGCAGTAACCAGAGTTCAACAATATCTGGGTTCTACCGAGTGAATTTCTTAAATTTATTCCACAAAATTGTATACAGGGTAAGTAAGGGCATGAACTATCACACAACGATCATAACAACAAGCTATCCAATGCTGTTCAAATTCAAGAGTACAAGCACGAGATTGTGATAGAAATATAACAAGACGGTCTACCGTGAAAAAGTTCTGACATCTTTTAGATTGAGCTTTACGGAAGCTGACGAGGATTGCGAAAACAAAACTTACTAATTAGACTCGTTATTGGCATGTCGTATCGATATGAACCTTAATGAATCGCGATAAACACCAATAGTTTTCAATAATATGTAATTTATGTGTCTAGATTGATGTGTAAATAGATGTTTATTAATAATTATTAATATAATGGATTTTTATTAGTTTCATAAGAAGTTTTCTATTCCCTAGGGTTTGGTTACGGATCTGCACACGTAGTTCGTAGCACGCGTGTCCTCCTTATTTTGCCTGTAGTTGTTGGTATATGACAAGTTAACGTCCGCTTCTAGCTTACTGATACCACAGACTATAAAATTGTTGGTAGACGATAACCAGCAGATGTTGATATCGCATATTATGTAGTTGTTGTTAGACGATAACCACTTCCAGCAGATGCTGATATCGCATATTATGTAGTTGTTGGTAGGCGATAACCGCTTCCAGCAGATGCTGATATCACACATTATGTTGGCAGATAGATTTGGATCAATTAGATGATGCGTTGCTGATCAATTGATAATAAACACCCGCTGCCGACAGAAGCTGTCATCGCAGTAGGTAAGCAAGAATATAGGTTTGTCTAGGTGAAGAATTTCAGTAATGACGAGCCTGTTGGAGATTATTTTCAGATAAAAGATTTATAAGTTGAAATTAAAGTACGAGAACATTCTACTTACCTGATGGCGGATATAAAACAGTAGATAAATCAAGTTGAACAGCATCATCATATATTACACTACACCTACAATTAAATACAGTAAAACCATAATTATATTTACTTTATGGTGTACTGTTACTTTCGTGTAGCTAAAGTGATAATGTATGCCGCTTTAAATGGTATACATTTATACACTGCAGAAATCAAAAAGGCTGAAAACGTTGTAGTTTTTTGCAATACTAAGCTATAAAGACTATGATATTCGTAAGGCATAGAAGTAGAAAATAGTAGTAGAAAGGTGTGATCCCCATCCACTCCTCCCTCGTCAAATGCACACGTGGCTTTTATGAATTAACTATATATATACATGTATATTTTTAATCACTTTAATTTATAGTTTTTAATAACTTAAGAAGTAGTATTTCTGAATATCTTATGTTCTTGATATGAAGACTCATAAATCCCATGTGACAATGTGCAATTATTTGACTGAGTTAAAATTTGGTGAGAATAGTAAGAATAGAGTATGGAACATCAGCATTGTTTTCTAGTGGATACAATATTACAATCATAAAGAGGAACGTAAAGTCGCTCCCATAGGTTCCTCAATGCTCTCTGACTCAGGCCTGTACTTAACAATTTCGCCTACTCTGATTAAGCGTTTGTTTTTCTTTTATCCGAAATCCTAATAGGAGTGTTTAAACGAATTAGCTAATGAATTAGTGAATGACGTTAACAATGGAATAAACCAGAAGTGATTATGTCAGTGAATACCGATATGGTTTGAGTTAATACTGTCTTATATATTATTCATAATAACTAATAGAATTTGTGATTACATAAACATTGCCATATCTCTAATTCTGATTAAACAGTTTACATATTATCAAAGGATTTGTTCAAATGGATGAGTAAAAATCTTTGAAATAAACGTGATTAATTTTGTTTACGTCAATTGAATCGTGATTTGACAATACACCTTTACGTGCACTGAGCTGATGTCAAAGTCCTTTAATTAACAGTTTTCAAACAAATTTAGTTTGATCAAGTAAAAAACATGGATGTAAATAGCACATAATAAAAATATTTTCGCGTATACTTCACAATGTATCTTGGTTTTTATAATAAAAAGATGTGCATATTGTCCAGCTTACTTACAATATTTATCTGAATTGTATACATTTGGATTTAAGAAACCCTTTCTTTAACAGTGTATTTCGCACGTGTAACCGCCCAGTCTGCCTAGACAGTTGTATTTGACTAGAAACCTTTGTATGAGTTTGAAAGATGAAAAACAATGATCATGTCACATCAGAACGTTGTATGAAATTTAAGACCTATTGAAACTACAGTACAGGCGAAATTGTATAGTAAGTCAGATAATTTAACATGTCCTGTAACAAAACACTTAAAAAGCGATAAATAGAACGTATTGTGTTTCAAACAATGGAATATACAAATAAATAAATCGAGAATTTCGGATGACAGACATCAATAATAGCTATCAGAGGTTACGGATAGTGTCGGTAAGTTACAGAATGACCTCTGTCAATAATAGCTATCAGAAGTTACGCATAGTGTCAATAATAGCTATCAGAGGTTGGACATAGTGTCGGTAAGTTACAGAATGACCTCTGTCAATAATAGCTATCAGAGGTTCGGCATAGTGTCGTAAGTTGCAGAATGACCTCTGTCAATAATAGCTCTCAGAAGTAACGCATAGTGTCGCAAGTTGCAGAATGACCTCTGTCAATAATAGCTATCAGAAGTTACGCATAGTGTCGGAAAGTTACAGAATGACCTCTGTCAATAATAGCTATCAGAGGTTGGAAATAGTGTCGGTAAGTTACAGAATGACCTCTGTCAATAATAGCTATCAGAGGTTCGGCATAGTGTCGCAAGTTGCAGAATGGCCTCTGTCAATAATAGCTCTCAGAAGTAACGCATAGTGTCGCAAGTTGCAGAATGACCTCTGTCAATAATAGCTATCAGAAGTTATGCATAGTGTCGGTAAGTTACAGAATGACCTCTGTCAATAATAGCTATCAGAGGTTGGGCATAGTGTCGGTAAGTTACAGAATGACCTCTGTTAATAATAGCTATCAGAAGGTACGCATAGTGTCGGTAAGTTACAGAATGACCTCTGTCAATAATAGCTATCAGAGTTTGGGCATAGTATCGGTAAGTTACAGAATGACCTCTGTCAATAATAGTTATCAGAGGTTGAGCATAGTGTCGGTAAGTTAAGGAATGACCTCTGTCAATAATAGTTATCAGAGGTTCGGCATAGTGTCGCAAGTTGCAGAATGACCTCTGTCAATAATAGTTATCAGAGGTTGGGCATAGTGTCGGTAAGTTACAGAATGACCTCTTTCAATAATAGTTATCAGAGATTGGGCATAGTGTCGCAAGTTGCAGAATGACCTCTGTCAATAATACCTATCAGAGGTTGGGCATAGTGTCGGTAAGTTACAGAAAGACCTCTGTCAATAATAGCTATCAGAGGTTGGGCATAGTGTCGGAAAGTTACAGAATGACCTCTGCCAATAATAGCTATCATAGGTTGGGCATAGTATTTTGGAAAATACAGTATGACTTCTGTCAATTATTACTATCATAGGTTGGAAATAGTTACGGCACTTATTTGATTGATGCTCTCATAATACTAACTTTCAGAGACAGTAAATAGTGTCAACAAGTTTGCGACTAAAGTTGACCAATAACAACTATTGGAGTGAATGAATGACCTCGCCAATTATAACTATCAGAGGCTATACACAAAGTCAGCAAGTTTCCGACCGACCTTCTCATATAATATTTAGCAGAGACTAATTATACGTAATGTCAGCAGGTTTCAAATTACCTTTGTCAATGATAACTATCAAAGGCTAAATATCAGCAACTTTCCTATCGACTACCAGCGAGATTCTGATTCATTCCAATTGTCAGAGGCAAGATATAACCTCTAAAAGTTTCTGACTGATCCTTGCTATTAACTACTGAGAGGGAACAAAACATAATTATTATCAGCAAGATTTGGGTTAGATTTACAGATTTTTAGATTTATTATTAATATTATTCGTATAAAGTAAGATAGAATCACATACCTTATTTCTACAGGCTTGACGCCTGTGTCTGGTTGCCATAGAAACGTAAAAGGGAAGGATAAACCAGTAAGGTTAAGTGGACATCGTATTTCTTGCTCATATCGTGACTGGCTTGTTGTAATGAATAGACCAGTAATTATTCCACCTCTTAGTGATGATGTAATTGTCACTGGAAAAAAAACATGAATGAATGTTATATTTATATTGGTTATTTAAGAGTATTAAGGTTATGCAAGGTTAAAGGTTACGATGATCAACTCCTCTCATTCCAGTTGTATCTGTCGCTTTAATTATTTCATTACTTTTGATATTTAAAGGGACTGTGAAGAGTTTTACTTAAAGAGTTATATTCACGTCTAGACAAACTTGGTAAGAGGTCAATAGATTGAAATAGACCTTACGGCAGTGAATTACAAGTTAGTTTGACTCTCATAGATTTGAAACATCAAATGTCATCGGTGAACTGTAAACACGTATCTCGGGTTAAGGTACTTTTGGTCAAACAAATGGCGAATCTATCCCTTTAAATATGATAATATCTGATTATAATTTCATTTCTCTCTCCCTTTTTTATATTTTTGTCTCCATTAGAATCTGATTTTCAATTTATTTTGTAAAACGTTTTTTAATCAATCAAAGCGTATCATTAAGACCCGTATGTAGGACGAATTGTGGATACTGAAACCCAAATATTACAGCCTCTTTGAGTTTTCCTATCCATAATTTGTTGAACATCCTGAAATGACCTCACCTTCTTGATTAAGACCAGAAATTATATGGTGAGTTTTAAAACTTCCAATGGAAACCTCAATCGTCCCATTTAGTTTGTTGGCGGTGTTCGTGTTGCTGTTTTTAAAGTCCGTACTTGTGTTAGTACTTGTGGTTGATTGGCTAGTCCTAACAGTTGTGGTTTCCGATTGGTTGAAATCGACAGTAGTTGTCCATGATTCAGTAGTCTCTGATTCGTTTAAACTTTCAGTGCTGGTAACTGGCTGGTTGAAACTTGAAGTAGTGTCGTCTGATTGGTTGGTTTGAAATGGAGTGATGTCTAGTATTTCACCACATAAGATAGTATTCGTGAGAACTATTTGCTGCTCATGAGTTCGGTATATACAGAAAGATAAAAGCAGGAATGGTAGGATCATGGTCAGTCACAATGCTCATGGCGTCGAAATAATCTTCGTGGAGTGCTCGTTGGTTTCCTGCAAAATGTAGAATCAAATATCATTTAATTTCCTATAGAGCAAATGAGCCCCCACGGACCTTGCCACGTTAAGCGAGAGAGACGCTTAAAGAAGTTTGTAAGTTAGTTGGCGATATCGATTTGATAAACCTTGTTTCAGTGTTCCCTTTCCACATGTTCGCTATCATTATAAACTTCCGACTGACATTATCAAAAGTTAGTTCCTTTTACTAACAAGATGACTTTGCTAGGATCTGAATAGTTAGTTCTTTAATCAAATCAGACTTAATTGAACGGGGACACGATGATCTGATTGACGTGAACTAAATACCAGTGGTGTCAATAATTTGTATCCAAAAATTCAAAGTGGTGCGATAGCTTTCACTGAAGCAATCGCTTTGTAGATTTGATTTATTTAATTACACGTATTCTATTTTGTAAATCTCTCTAGTAGGAGGTAATTTCTTATCACATTTTGCTTCTGAAATTCACGGTCTTTACCCCTGACCTAGACAAGGCGCCCTATGGGAGAGAATCGTTTTTAATATCTGATACTAAAAGGATCATTGTATTTGAAAATAATTTTCCAAGAATAGAATCATCTTCCTAAAAAAGGGTAAAAAAATTAACAAACTATGTCTAATTCTATAGGTCTTTCTCGATATAATCCATTTATAGCTGATATATTTCAATTGACCTTTTGGGTCTGAGGTCGATATTTCCTTTTATGGGAACTAATTAGATAAATTTGATCCAATAAACGAACCATTGCCTGTTTAACCTTTTCAATGTGCAGTAAAAATGATATATAGCCTTTTTTTTTATTTCTTTGAAGAAATAAAATCTAAATTTTTATTTCCTATGTAGGTTGTAAATTGGCCTATTTGAATGTTATGTAGCCTGCTTATATATGTGACTAAGAACGACAAGAGAAACACGTCGAAACGTTACATTAAACTTATTGATTCTTATTTGAGAAAAAGTGTCCTCATAGCGGGTGTAATATACTTCAGTATTTTTATTAATAATCCAACACACTGGCTCTCGATTGATATCCGCTACAGTAGAACAGGGTTAGATTTCATATCCGCTCATTTCATAATTAGTCTTTGTTTTACGCGTTAATCAATTGTTCACAAACAAAGGCTTCACATAATGCTCTGTAGATATCGACTTTAAATAGGAGATGTTAATAGAAGCAATTATCGCCCCTGATTTTCAATGATTATCGTAAGCCGTAATGGCGTTTCTACAGGAGATGAGGGTGGGGGCGTGGGACAGACGTCTTGTTTGGCTATGCCCCTTACACACTTATTAATATAATATTGCATACACTTTTGTTTGGGAATTGGAAGGAATTATATCAGTTATGGATGAGGTATTTCCTGATGGAAATTGATATCAGCTAGTGTCGAGAAGGCCTACACTAATAGAATATTATACTGAGGTAAAAAAACGATGTCGTAAAATATTATCATGACACGTTGCACAATAATTGTCACTTGTTTAATAAAATCTGGCCAGGAAGAATGAATAAAAATCATATCCTTAGCTTAAACATGCTAAGCTAATTCAATTACGCTGTATAATAGACTCTTTATTTTTCAAAGATCAGAATAAGGTCAAATACTCAAGGATATGGTCCAGTTCAACATTCAGCCCATGAAGACAACCATAGACGCTTTATTTAATATGGTCAGAATTAGGTCATATATACAAGGACATGGTGCTGTCTATCATTCAGCTCATAGAGACAGCATAGACTCTTTATTTTACATAGGTCAGAATGAGGTCCAAAACACAAGGACAAGGTCCTGACTAACATTCAGCTCATAGAGACAGCATAGACTCTTTATTTTACATGGGTCAGAATTAGGTCCAATACACAAGGGCACGGTCCTGTCTAACATTCAGCTCATAGAGACAAACACAGACTCTTTATTTTACATAGGTAAGAATTAGGTCAGATACACAAGGACAAGGTCCTGTCTGACATTCAGTCCATAGTGACAAACATAGACTCTTTATTTTACATAGGTCAGAATTAGGT
Organism: Nipponacmea schrenckii; assembly: GCA_030562195.1. NCBI lineage: Eukaryota > Metazoa > Mollusca > Gastropoda > Lottiidae > Nipponacmea > Nipponacmea schrenckii. The sequence goes on from JAUJPP010000007.1 coordinate 31,810,505, forward strand.
CCAATACACAAGGGCATGGCCCTGTCTAACATTCAGTCCATAGTGACAAACATAGACTCTTTATTTTACATAGGTCAGAATTAGATCCAATACACAAGGGCATGGCCCTGTCTAACATTCAGCCCATGGAGACAAACATAGACACTTTATTTTATTTGATTATGTCAACTAGATATCCCTGTCTAGAGAGTCCATACAGATAATAACGTTTACATTGTATTTGGTTTTGTCAACTAAATACATGCGCCTTGAGAAATTCCAAGAGGATTGAATTGTTGCGCAAGATAAATATCGTTATTATTGTTATTATTATACCCCTACGTAAAGAGTTCACATTACTAGGATGTTTGGGGTATAGGTATGTGTTATTATCATATACTTATTACAGATCAGAACAGAAGAAAATCATCCAACAGAACCAGATCCCAATTTCTCAATAAGATATTTGTTCCACCCTAGGCCTGTACATCTGGGAGATTCAATCCCTCCCTTCCCCGAAAGCAAATATGTTATTTATACAAACAGAATTTTCAAATTTCGTGTTTTTTATTTTCTTTTTTTTCCTTTTACAACTTAAAAAACAAAAACAACGATAATCCAACTCACCTTTAATGATTTAATCCCTATAAATCCATGACTTAAAAATAAATATACTAATCGGAGGAAAGGAATCGATCCTTTTCCGACTCTATTTTGCGTTTCAGTTTAAATCCTTTGAGATTTCCTAAATTCCAAGTCTTTGAAACACCGAGTCTATTTATCCCACACGTTTTAACGTGATGCTCTACAGCAAAAATTATATAAAAGTAAGAAAAAGCGAGAAACAACGCCCTGTTATGAATGGTCTACGCGTGCCAATCAGAACTAGCCAATATTTAATAATAAAAAAAATAGTAGAAAGAGTTACTATAGTGACGAGGTAATGATAATAGAGACATAATATATTTATTATCGTGATTATTCTATGACTAGAACGACCGCCCAATCTTTAGCGATAGGAGGATTCCAAATAATACCAAATTAGTTGGATTTTATTTGGGCAATTAGCACTCGATGGTTGTTAATTGCTGTTTTCATTAATTAGCTTCAGCACGGTCATTAAAGCGATATTTAACATTCTATGAATGTTAGGGTTAAATTTAGGTTTCTACGCCCTTCACTTGGAGTTATTTAGAAGATAAACACTTTCTGTTTTAGATTTAGAGGGGGTTTATTCGATATTTAACCATGCTTGAATATACCATTAGAGACCCTCGACCGCAAGCGGTCTCGGTATCTAATGATTCAAGCATGGTTAAATATCGAATAAACCCCCTCTAAATCTAAAACAGAAAGTCGTTTATCGGAATTGTACCACAAATTGTGATGATTTTGTTCCCGGACTCTTTTTTTATGGATAATTTAGACATGGGCTATTCGGTTTTTATGACGTTAGGTGCAGTATGACGCACATAACAACAAACTACACGTGCGCTACCGAATCAAAAAGAAGACATCCTTTATATCATTAACATTAACAAGATTTGTAACTAGTTCGCTGAAATTAATACGCCAAATTGCAAAGACATGATGTCAAATTGCTATTAAACCCCATGTATTTCGACCAATCAGAACTCAGAATTTTTGTTATTTGTGGTACAATATTGCTTCTCTAGCACCATTTCGATTTGCCGTCTGATGTCTTCAGAGTCTGTTATTCCAGAAATATTCCATCTGATTTTTTGTCAGATCGCTTACTCATTAGCTGAATCTGAATTTTGCACAGAAGAGGGCATATACGAATAATGAAGAGAAAACTTCTAGTGATACGAGTAACATTTTGTTATAAATCTCAATTGTCGCCAATCCATTTTTTTTCATCGTCCCACTTTCCCACCCACACATTGATTTATGGTCCAAACTCAATTTTACCCCTCACACGCGCCATTAATTGAAACGCGATTATACCAAAGATTACTAAAATAAGATTAAACCATTTCCTGTTGCTTGTTTATTGAAAAGGCCAATTGTAAATATTTTTCGATGTCAATTCTGTAGTTATGTTTAAGAAGATATTTCATTTCGTATTAACTTGTCTAAATAACATTGATGTACGAACTTCTCCCAAATTAGTAAATTTCATTCATTTTTATTCCAGGGTTCATTTTATTGATAAAAAAAACCCGGTAGGTAGGTAGGTAAATGGCGAGTTAACGTTCGCTTCCAGCAATTACTGATATCGCAAACTAGGTAGTTGCACTTTGGTGGTCGTTGGTAGTGGATTTAGAATCAATTGGACGATTTAGAAAACTGTTGGTTTGGTGGTGGTTTGAGAAATCGTACGATCTGGTCGGAACGAATGTCATGGCGGTGAAACTCGGCCCTGGATAGTGTGGCGTGAGTGATTCAGCCTTCTACATTCTTCCAAAACTCGTTATGATCATGGTGGTTGTTGTTGGTGGTTGTTGGCTTGGATATAAAAAAAACCCAGAGGACGTAGACATTAACATTGTTGACACAAGTCTAACTCACTGGTCGTCTACTGAATTGTCCAAGTGTGCAGATATGAGTTGTGCCCCTTTGCCGAAATACGATTCTTACATAGAATGTATAGAATAACTCCGGCGAACACTGCTTCTTTTAAGACATGTTGGAGAGATTCGTTAATCTGATGATTAATACGACCGGTGTCAACAGTCACTCTGAAAATAGTTTCTAGCGTAAGGTTTCCCCCGACTCAAGTGTGGTTGCACTAATTCTATATATAGCTTATTACTGTAAATTTAGATACATCAATAGCTCTGTCGTCATGGAAACCTTGTAATAAAAGATGTGACTGATTTTTCGGAAATGGAGAGGATACCAGAATAACATATCATTCGACGCATTTTCAATTACAATGACAAATGCAATTTTAGCGCACTGGTCGATGAACTAACGCAACACGATTTGCGCACCCTATCCAAATATAATTTATTGTTTTCCAAAATTCAAATGAGAACTTGTCGGTTTGTATGTTTAACATTATCCCTGGTTTAATAATATATCGAACTCTTTCAGGATGTGGGATTGAAGATATGTCCAAAAAACCTCTACCGTGTGTTATCCAAAGTAGTTTATGAATAGAACATGAAAATAAGTAACTCAGTTTAGTACATGGATTCTATAAAACTGAAACTTCAACCCTCTCTTGTTTAACAAGTTCTCTCTTGTCAGTTCGAAAATTCTTGATTGGGTACGTTTTATTCGTCTTCTAGTTAAAACTAAAATACGCCGTATTATTTAGTTGGAAATGCGCCGTAAAATGGATTGTATAATCCTTTAAACGGTAATTTAAGATGACAATTAAGAGTTACTAATGTTTAGAATTAAAAATTAAAAGGTCCCTCTGTTTACATCCATTCGTTGAATAGATATTTAAATAATTCACAGTATAACAATGTTAAAAGGGACAGCTTTGTGAAATGATATTACCTATTACTGTTGGTTAATATTCGGACTGTAGAAAACAACAAAGACTTAATACGGCCCGTTTGTGGAACAAAAGAATTGCTTTCACATCCTTTAATACAAATTGTTGGTCCCCAAATTGAGAACAGCCCTATGAGAGTTAGTCGGCTATGATATTTATTAATTAGATAACGTCTCATATGAATTTATTTTACGAAATCTAGGGAAATATTTCCACAGAATCCATCGGGAGAAAAAATGAAGTAACAAAAAAAAAAAAAACCAACAAACAAACGAAAATAAATAAGAAAAATTTATTTCCTACAATTATTGTAACAAATAATATAAAATTCAAAAAAAAAAAATCAAACTTAAAATAGACTAGTAATAGGATATATTTTTTAAAATCAATTTAAAGGGCTATAACCTTATATTCACGTTTTTACAACTGGTGACATAAGTCAAGTTAACAAGGCAACAACCCTGGTTCATTGATAAACCAAAAAGGAAAAGCAAACACCCAAAATTAAGATAAACATCCTAACAGTCAAGCACTTTTAACCACAAATACATATATATAACAATAACCAGGAATAAAATGATTGATCAAGGGTGATAACTCATTTTAGAATCGCAGTTAAACCCTTTAAGATCTGTTTCAGACCATAATAGCATCAAGTATTAATAAGAGAGAAGTATTTCAAAAACATCAGCCACATGGTCCAACGTGATAGTATTTTGTCTATTAATGATAGCTGGAGCTACGGAAATTTACGGAAGTAGCCCAGCGGTAACCGAATGAATATCAGCCTCTTAAACATTCTTGTAAACCTTGCAATTTATATATTCCATTGAATGATATTATACCTGTATACCAAGAGAAAGTTGAACAGCAATCTTGAACAATGAAAATAAAGTTGCACTAAGAAAAGTAAGTGAGTTCCACAATAGAATTCCAAAACCAGCACATATAATAGGTTTGAATAACTTCAACACGAACAATGGCGATCCAATACCAGATGAAAAATAAAGCACATTTATTGATGAGCAAATCCTCGGCTAATAAAATCCAATGAAAGACTAATAATAGGTTATCGGATGGAGAATGGGGATTATGTCCGTATTTCAAGTCCCTGTGGATGTTTCAGTGTCCTCCTGTTCACTCGATGGAAAATGCACCCTTTTCTCTTCTTTACCTAGTTTTCTGAAACATTCAAATATAAATCATTCAATGTAACTATTCAGTGCATAGGCATAGATGCGAGTGTGGACACATCAATATATAAAGAATCATGGATTATTGTACATGTACTAACAGCATTCAATGTATTAGTTTAATTCAAAAATATATTGATATCTAGATTTACATTAGATTTATCATTATTAAAACTTTATAAATTATACTTGAAAATACATGTTATTTGCATATCTACTTGATTAACATTAATTACAAATGAAGCGTTCTAATTGCTAATCAATCAAGTCTTGGTGTTCAGCTTGTTAACGGCTCAATATTTTTAGTTGAAACCTTCAGAATAAGTAGGAGACATATTTCTGTTCTATCTGGCTTACATCCATATAGTAAATTTTTCACACAAAGAAGAGCAATAATGAACTTAAAAACCTAACATAATTCCTTCCTTAACTTTTGAAATATTTACGGCGTTTAAAATTCAAAGGTTGGATATTTTGGTTAAACTTTAATGATTCAACCAGAGACACATTTCGGTAGATTTTGACAAAAAAAAAATTTCGACCTCCAAAAAAAAACCCAGAATGCTCCTTTAAGCTTAAATAATACGCAGAGTTGACGGACAGTAGTTCATATTGGTTGCTATTATGGCTATAATGAGAAATGCAACCTGATGCCAGATTATAATCTAAGCATCATTATCTTTCAACTAAATAAAGGACGGATATAATACCATAGTTAATCTATGTAATTATAATAGATATAACACTGTTTATTTCATTTAGAACTTAACACTAATTATACACTATTTCAGAACGTTAGCCTTATATTGGATATCTGAAACTTTATATTTTAATAATGTCTTTCATTAACTCAAGGGGTTGTATAAGAGTTATCTTGCTTTTTATATGTATGGGGCCATTTATTGATTCTTATTCTTTCCATTATTAAACATGTATAAATATCTGTAGGCCTACCAGCAAGAGAATTCTGTTAATCAAGGTCTCGTCCAAATTATGGTAAAATTAAGAGTAAAAAGCTGTATAGTGGTGGACTCCTTCAAAGTGACGTACCATCAGGTGTTTCATAAAGAGTAGGCTAGGTACTAGACTTTTTTGTGTGTAACACCTGCCATTACTATTATATAGATATCAGTAGATAAACCTGCTGCCATAAATAACATAACAGAATTCTTATATAATCCGATAAATCCAAAATTTAGTAAGTACCTATAAAATGTAATTGATTATTGAAAAATGCTTAAAAAAATTGTTTTAGTTTTTTAATAAATACTTAGTTTTGTTTGTTTTCCAGATTTTACAGGGATTCTGTTACTTTATGACACTACGAAAGTTCACTCAGGAATATATACTCCTATTGGCCATTCTTGAGAACTTATATTAATTTATGTCCATTCTAAGACGTAGTATCGTTTTAAAAGTCAACAATGAATCACATCTTACCCATCCGTAGAACTACACGACTGGTCCGATTCTGTTCCACTGGTAACTTGATCACATTCAGCTAGAGATATCTGGTTAGAGATAGGAGACATAGCCACGAACGATGGATCTCTCTTCTTCTCTCTAGAAAGAATTGAATTCGTTAGTAAGCTATCAAAAACATTAGGAAATATATGAAGAAGCAGCTTAGGTGTCTGAAGATCGTGCTAGTCCTTGGAAAAACCTCTCGATCTTTAAGCATATCTGTAGAAATACACTGAAATAATTAGGAAAGAGAACCCAGTGAAGGTCACATGCTGACTTAGATTAGAACCCACGACCACCATTAGTTCAATTTTACAGAGATCACAATTGCAATGATTTACTTTAATTCCTTGGTTAGTATTTCTACTTGACTTTTATAAAGTTGTATTTCATCATGCAAAATATCTATTTCTTCAGTCTTCTCATCTAGATCTCGCCGTAATACATATATAGTTTCTTCTAAATTCTCACACAAAGCCTATAAAATATTAAACTGGATGTCTTCAAGTGGGAATTTTAACTATTACAAGTTTTATAAACACCATCCTCATAACGACAACTTGTTTCAGACCTTAGGAAACCTTAGCCATACTTGTTCTTTAATAAAGGGCTGAAAAGTAGGACATAAAAACTATTCATTTCATTAGATTTGTCGTTGAGCCATTATGAACACATGAAACAAACACACATTACGGATGTGGCCTGCCTGAAAGGCTGAACGATAATCTGTTTTTAAGGGTAATAACATCATACAAAAACATTCATTTGGATAATTATATATACATAGGTGATACATAGATTAGCCTTGATAATAGTAATTTAGTGAATTGTAAATGCCAAATAGAATTATATTTTTATTATTCCTGAAAATAGCAATAATTTGTGATAATAACAAGGATTTCATAACTTAAACCTTGAAGAGAAAACACAATAAGGTATTATTGACCTTACAATAAAAAAAATGAAATGATAAAACATTTGCCCACACTTGTTACAGGTTGATATGAAAATTAGCAGCACTGATTAATTAATTCATTTATCATAATGATAACAATAGTGAATAACTTAGGTGCACAGCCTGTTTTGACATGTATGGTAATGAACATGACGTCATCCTTTGTTCTACTATCCATAGAATGGGTGTTGTCAGAAATACTCTCTTACAGTTCAATATTTAGTACAAACTGTTAAGTAACTGACCAATATAAGGTATAAACTGTTCACGAACTGTTCAATATTAGGTAAAAACTGTTCATGAACTGTTCAATATTAGGTAAAAACTGTTCAGTAACTGTCCAATAATATAAGGTAAAAACTGTTCAGTAACTGTCCAATATTAGGTACATACGGCGAATGAACTGTCCAATATTAGGTGCAAACTGTTCACTAACTGTCCATAAGATGTATCTCGAGTACGGCAAAGTGTTTTTGTCTACAATACACCTCTAATCGTCTGACTTCCCTGAGGCCTTGGTAATACAAGTGAGGGAAATTCCGTATTAATATCACACCATTCACAATCAGTCCTAGAATATTTGTTGAAAATTTAATCCAATCAAATCAAACCACTCGTTATGGACGCTATGTCCTCATACCCCACAATATGAAGTGTAGTGGTCTTAGTTTAGTACACTTTTCACTAATTAAATGCATGGATGATTTAATTGTGATATATTGAAATAAGAGATCTGGCAATAACTCATCTCTACCATGCTCCTATCAAATGTTTCTCATTTAATCAGCACCAATGGTGAATGGGGGTTATTGAAGGCATACCACCTAATTAAGAGAATATATTGAACGCGATACCGAATCAACAAGAATATTCTACAGCACTGCATTTTTTTAATATAAATCCTACTAGCTAGTCTTATATAATTTTTTTAGTATTATCCCAGAGATCAATACAAACTAACTTCAAGTCAATGACCTCCATAAATCAAGAAGGGTGTGGCCGCATGAGAAAATCTTTAATTTGAAAATACACTAAGATAACCATTAATATATTACAGTTTAATGTGGTATTTAGCACCAATTTACAGGGTTTATTAAATACATATTTAGAACAATGTCATAATGGAGAGATGAACAACAATTGTTAATAATAAAACCTATATATATAAATAACTCTTCATAAGACAACAACTTCTCCCTCTAATTTCGTTTTGAATGGCATGAATTATGGAATAATAATAGGAGACACTGTTATCATCAATGTTCACCATTCCAATTTTGTTCCAGACCTCTGTTGTTCCTGGGATTCCATTAAAACCGAGCATTTATTAATCACAAAGCCTGCTGATAAGAGTTATAGTTATGTTATAAAATGTTTAGTTTTAATGGAATCCCAGGATCCACAGAGGTCTGGAAACTATTTGGAATAGTGTCCTCTTAGACTTACCCCCCCCCCCTCCCAAAAAAAATTAGGAATAGTTCATACAACCCCTTTAAGATAATTATATAATTATTAAAGACAAGAGATAAAGACCAAAGACATTAGCCTTTGATTCCATATATCACAGATATCTCAAGTTCCTTTAAAGGAATCTATTTGACCTATCGTACCTTAGTCTCAGAAACGCACACTTTGTAGCTAAACTTTAATTAAAGAAATGGCCAACCTGTTTTTTTAATCAATAAGGGAGAGGGATGATATAAGCTACAATAATCCCGATTTCTGATTAATTTCATTTATTGAATAAAATACAGTTTATACAAAAATAAATAATGGTTAGGAAATGCTGATATTGCAAGGTAAGTGTTGAGCTCCTATCATGACATACTGTAGTTACCGGTATATCATTGAATCTTTTTATCTCATATTACCTTTTGCTTCTTGTAAATAGATTAAAACAGAAGGCTTCAATCATAACAGCTGTATTATGGCATACATTTCTGTTTACAAAGCATTTATATATTTTTACAAATCAAGCTTTATTATTAGGGTTTTGGAATGATCTTATTAACCATTATTAAACTAAACCCACTGCACTTCGTCGTGGTGTAGGCATGGAAATCAGAATAATGCTTCTATAATTGATTTGAGATGATTGGCTGATATTTCCTAAAAAGACTCTAGGAACAATTTTGATTGGACAATACTTAACTATGAAACCATGATATTACCACGGCTAACAGTCAGAGAAGGTTAGTAAAATAGCCAATCAACACTATAGAGCTCTAGCCAAAGAAGACTGATAGAAGCAGTCAATCAACACTATAGAGCTCTAGCCAAAGAAGACTGGTAAAAACAGTCAATCAACAGTATAGAGCTCTAGCCAGAGACGTCTGGTAAAAACAGTCAATCAACAGTATAGAGCTCTAGCCAGTGACGTCTGGTAAAAACAGTCAATCAACAGTATAGCTCTAGCCAGAGACGTGTGGTAAAAACAGTCAATCAACAGTATAGAGCTCTAACCAAAGAAGACTGGTAAAAACAGTCAATCAACAGTATAGACCTCTAGCCAGAGACGTCTGGTAAAAACAGTCAATCAACAGTATAGAGCTCTAGCCAGTGACGTCTGGTAAAAACAGTCAATCAACAGTATAGAGCACTAGCCAAAGAAGACTGGTAAAAACAGTCAATCAACAGTATAGAGCTCTTGCCAAAGACGTCTAGACAGAGAAGACTGGTAGAAATACAGCCAATCAAAGTTATAGAGCTCTTGCCAAAGACGACTAGTAAAACAGGCAATCAACACTATAGAGCTCTAGCCTGAGTAAACTGATAGAAACAGTCAATCAACAGTATAGAGCTCTAGCCAGAGAGGACTGGTTGAACAGTCAACCAACAGTATAGAGCCCTAGTCAGAGGAAACTGGTAGAAACACAGTCTATCACGAGTATAGAGCTCTAGTCAGAGGAGACTGGTAAAAACAGTCAATCAACAGCATCGAGGTCAAGACAGAGAAGACTGGTAAAAACAGTCAATCAACAGCATAGAGCTCTTGCCAAAGAAGACTAGTAAAACAGGCAATCAACACTATAGAGCTCTAGCCTGAGTAAACTGATAGAAACAGTCAATCAACGTCTGGTAAAAACAGCCAATCAACAGTATAGACCTCTAGCCAGTGACGTCTGGTAAAAACAGTCAATCAACAGTATAGAGCTCTAGCCAAAGAAGACTGGTAAAAACAGTCAATCAACGGTATAGAGCTCTTGCCAAAGACGTCTAGACAGAGAAGACTGGTAGAAATACAGGCAATCAAAGTTATAGAGCTCTTGCCAAAGAAGACTAGTAAAACAGGCAATCAACACTATAGAGCTCTAGCCAGAGAGGACTGGTTGAACAGTCAACCAACAGTATAGAGCCCTAGTCAGAGGAAACTGGTAGAAACACAGTCTATCACGAGTATAGAGCTCTAGTCAGAGGAGACTGGTAAAAACAGTCAATCAACAGCATCGAGGTCAAGACAGAGAAGACTGGTAAAAACAGTCAATCAACAGCATAGAGCTCTTGCCAAAGAAGACTAGTAAAACAGGCAATCAACACTATAGAGCTCTAGCCTGAGTTAACTGATAGAAACAGTCAATCAACAGTATAGAGCTCTAGCCAGAGAAGACTGGTTAACCAGTCAATCAACAGTATAGAGCTCTAGTCAGAGGAGACTGGTAGAAACACAGTCAATCACGAGTATAGAGCTCTAGCCAGAGACGACTGGTAAAAACAGTCAATCATCAGCATCGAGCTCTTGACAGAGAAGACTGGTAACAACAGTCAATCAACAGTATAGAGCTCTAGCCAGAGAAGACTGGTAAAAACAGTCAATCAACAGTATAGAGCTCTAGCCAGAGAAGACTGTAAGAAACAGTCAATCAACAGTATAGAGCTCTAGCCAGAGAAGACTGTAAGAAACAGTCAATCAACAGTATAGAGCTCTTGTCAGAGGAGACTGGTAAAAGAGTCAATCAACAGTATAGAGCTCCAGCCAGAGAAGACTGTAAGAAACAGTCAATCAACAGTATAGAGCTCTAGCCAGAGAAGACTGTAAGAAACAGTCAATCAAAAGTTTAGAGCTCTAGCCAGAGAAGACAGCAACATTTTAAGACTTTCTAGAAACTTTCACTTACCCTACTTTCTTCTAGACTATCATGAGGTCCGGGTGGATCATCGAAACAGAAGAATTCTCGTACTTCTTTACTAAAAATACACAAAGTACGTCATATATTAAATAGCCAAGGTTCCACTTAAAGATATATCCTTATTTTGGTGAATTATACTCAAAAACTGATGATTTCTTCTTGTAGGAACACAGGCTTAAATAGTTCAGCTGTTTGAAGATCTCTTCTTGTCAAACTTCAGTAGAGATACAAGCTGACATAAATCAGATGTCTGAAGATCTCTTCTTGTCAAACTTTAGTAGAGATACAAGCTGACATAAATCAGATGTCTGAAGATCTCTTCTTGTCAAACTTCAGTAGAGATACAGGCTGAAATAAATCAGATGTCTGAAGATCTCTTCTTGTCAAACTTCAGTAGAGATACAGGCTGAAATAAATCAGATGTCTGAAGATCTCTTCTTGTCAAACTTCAGTAGAGATACAAGCTGAAATAAATCAGATGTCTGAAGATCTCTTGTCAAACTTCAGTAGAGATACAGGTTGAAAGGAGGTCAGTTGTCTGAAGATTGCGTAGCATGATGATATGAGTAACGACATGTTTTTTTTTAGGTTGTTTTAAAATTTCAACCTACCAATTACAGATATCTTTATGTCCAGTAATATTGTTAAGAAAGGCCTGTAACCCCAGGGTTCGTTCTTCTAGAAAATCTCGATCATAATTACTTCTGAACCAACGTCTGGGTGGTAGAGATAGACGGAAGTTGGGGAATAATTTCTTTAACTGAAAAATAAAAAAGTCATTGATTATAACAATGATTCCTGCCTGATTTAATCTTGTACAGTTACAGAGACTTGTTTATCAAATTTCAGAGTTTCAATTGAGTTAAAACGCCCAAAAGAGTTAATTTATTTTATCTGATTTCTAGCCTAGGCTACCAGAGATATTGACTAGACCATATTTGCTGGACATGGCCGTTTGTTTGTCTTAAAACCTTGATTGATAAATAGGATTGTTGGACATCAAGTATAGATCTGTGACAAAGAAAGGCTTACCCAAGCATTATTGGGATTACGTATTGGGTCAATACTGTATAATTACGAATATAACGCATGTATTTAATGCATAACTTTTTACCCTTCAGCTGGATGATGATACTCTTTCCTCATTTGTGTCTGTTACACTACAGTACTTGATGAAGTGCTCAACATTAGAAAATATCACACGTAAGGAATGATAAAATTTCTTTTATACCGACAGTGAACCCACCTTGTCATTGAGCTGGTAAAAATCATTGTATCTTCTAAAAACAAACCAACGATCAAACCCACTTCTTTCTACTTCTATTTTATATACCTGATTTAATTAGAACATAGAGATTGTTTCAACTCTTATAATGGTAGAGAGAAAACTATATACAATACATTCAAAATCTTATAATATATAATATATAACTACAACAGTTTTTTTTTTTTTATCTTTCATTCCAATGTTCTCATTTCCCATGGGCTGAATGTTAGACAGAAACATGTCCCTGTGCATTGGACCTAATTTTGACAATGTAAAATAAAGAGTATGTTTGTCCCCATGGGCTGAATGTTAGACTGAAACATTTCCCTGTGTATTGGACCTAATTATGACCCATATAAAATAAAGAGTATGTTTGTTTCCATGGGCTGAATGTTAGACATAAACATTTCCCTATGTATTGGACCTAATTTTGACCCATGTAAAATAAAGACTCTATGTTTGTAACCATGAGCTGAATGTTAGACAGGACCATGTCGTTTTGTGTTAGAACTATCTCTGACCCATGTAAAATAAAGAGTCTATGTTTGTCACCATGGGCTGAATATTAGACAGGACCATGTCCTTTCGTATTAGAACTAATCTGACCCATGTAAAATAAAGAGTCTATGTTTGTCACCAAGGACTGAATGTTAGACAGGATCATGTCCTTGTGTATTGGACCCTAATTCTGACCCATGTAAAATAAAGAGTCCATGTTTGTCACCATGGACTGTATGTTAGACAGAACCATGTCCTTGTGTATTGGACCTAATTCTGACCCATGTAAAATAAAGAGTCTATGTTTGTCACCATGGACTGAATGTTAGACAGGATCACGTCTGATCAATTCTGACCCATGTAAAATAAAGATTCTATGTTTGTCACCATGGACTGAATGTTAGACAGGATCACGTCCTTGTGTATTGGACCTTATTCTGACCCATGTAAAATAAAGAGTCTATGTTTGTCACCATGGACTGAATGTTAGACAGGACCTTGTCCATGTGTATTGGACCCCAATTCTGACCCATGTAAAATAAAGAGTCTATGTTTGTCACCATGGACTGAATGTTAGACAGGATCATTTCCTTGTGTATTGGACCTTATTCTGACTCGTGTAAATAAAGAGTCTATGTTTGTAACCATGGACTGAATGTAAGACAGGACCATGCCCTTATGTATTGGACCTAATTCTGACTCATGTAAAATAAAGATGTTATTATCATTACAGGAATACAATAACCAAAACCATATTGCTCATATACTTAACATTACAATAATAATAGTGCCCAATTAAATATTAAACTAATAAAAATTCATAGTACTATATTTCATATAGTATATTATAGTATTATATAGGATTATAAGTTAGAAGAGGATCACCACTTCATGCAAGTAAATGTGTTAAAACAATATATTGGTTGAATACAGGAGTAGTGTGCACGCTTGTAGGAACATTCAATCAACATGCAGGGATACAGCATGTTAATAATCAATAAACCATTGTATAAATGCATATAGTTAATAATGTGCAATCATGGAAAGGAAAGGTTTAAACAGTAAAACAGATTCAATATATAGATATTTCAAGTGGCTTTGGTAAATGACAGTATTGTCACATCAGAACCTTTAACAGAAACTTAACTTAAAGCAATCTTTTACAAGGATAACAATTTCTCAAAGACAGTTGGTCCTTTGTTTTTCTTGGATTATTCCCAAAAACTATTCTGGTGGTCAAATGATACAAGGCTAAGTCATTCATCTGTTGCTGGCATCGTCAAAGTAGCTATTTGACACATTTAATGTCTAACCATAACATGTTTATCTTGACTTTAGGATTATGGTCAGGTAATGACAGGTATAGGTTTTTTCTGTGTGAATTGGAAGCAATAGCCTGGCCTGGGTTATCAGCTCAAATCAATCCGGAATGCTAGCAGGGATCACAGCAATTTAAACTTACAATAGTTCTCTCCCTTTGTTCCATTATCTCATACCCGACAATAGGAACACTTATACCAGCAGTGTCTACTGGGTCAGATCTGTCTAGGTGGTGGGTAGACATGGATTGCTTACTCTTACTACCCTTTGTGTTATAGAAAAGTAGTTAAAGGTTTTGTAAAGACTTAGGTATCAATACTTAAAATTAAATTGATTAACAGAAACCAATGAAGGATACCCAAAATACTTTGTGAAATGAGAATGCATTAGTTAGGCACCTACTTTTATACTTTTGAGGAAAATTCCATGAAGTTTGGTTCAAATGAAGACAAATAATTTTGCAGTCCACAGCCTGACCCCTTTTACACCTGTTAAAGAATGGTGCCAGACCCAGATCTTGTACAGCATTAAGTGGTCCAGTGTACATGTCCATTTCTTTTGGTGCCAGGTACAGCTATATTGGACCCAAGTGTAAAAGGGGTATTACATCACAAAAATATAATACATATAAAAGCCGCATACTAAGCAATTTCTAAGGGAAACATATAAAAGCAAGGAAATGTTTGCAATTGAAGGTTCCAGTTTTGGTGCTTTGCTGAAACTTTTCAATGATTTAATACTATATTTTTTAAGCTTGTTGGCAGTAATGAGACAAAAAACAGAAAATTTAAATTTTGGTCAAATATTTGCCCTAATAATTGCTTAGTATGTAACGTTTACATCTGACGTCTTGATGATGAAAATATAATGTGCATTATCTTAATCTACAAGGATATCTTAATTTATAGAAGGCATCTTAATCTAATGGAGGAATCTAAATCTGATGGAGGCATCTCAATCTAATAGAGGCATCCCAATTTAATGGAGGCATTTCAAATCTACATAGGCTTCAAAACTTACAGTAAATTTAGACCTTGCTTCCATCACATCATATCCTAAGATAGGAACTTTCACATCTTCTGGTTCAATAGGATCAGCCTCTGGAGTGATCAGAATGGAAGGAATTTCAGCACCAGTACTGGACTGGCTTAATATTTCATCTTCTTCTCCTTCAATTTCTGGTACTTCTAGATGCTGAAAGGACAGATAAAACTGATGACCATACAAAATCACAAAATATATGTACATTATGTATGTTTTCATAAAAAATTCAATGCCATATCTGCTTGGAGAGAACCAAGTGTCCAAAGGTTATCTCTGCTTCAAAAGTTTGGGTTTCATATACACTTGTTCTGTGCCCTTATTCTAGAAAACTTAACTTAAGATGAATTTATTGTACCAGTTATCTGATTGATCAATCACTGAATTTTTTTAACCTTTGGTTTAGTATCCAATGAGATAAATTTATTTATTAAAATCTGGATTTAATCTTGCTTAAGTTTTCTTGAAAAAGGCCCCAGATTTTCAGACAATTTGCGCTGTCAGTTGATAGAGCCAAAGCTGCGTCTCACAAAACTTAATAAGCTGGACAGTACAAGTGGTGTAGAATGTCACCAGAATGTCTTTTACTAGGAATAAAATAATTGAAAATAAAGCAATCATATGATCAAATTTAAACTTTTCAAAACAGAACCTACCAAAATGGGAGCATCATCATTTTTAATTGGGGTAGAAGTTAGGGTGGTCTCTTGAGTTAAACTTTGAGTACTTCCTCTATTGCTGAGTCCATCTTGGTTCTCCATCTTACCCAGGACAATGAAAGCTTTACCAGATTCTGTATTTATTTCTCCAGTTTCTAAAAGATTTTCATTTGAACTCATTACAGTCTTCTCTCTTCATCTCTTCTTTCTGAAATTATTGTCACATATTGGATAGATGTTTAGACATGTTTTGTTTTCCATGTTAATACACTTTCCATCATGATCTGACTAAAGTCCTTCTTAAAATTGTGTTCAAATGAAATCAATGGTTTTATGTCTTACTCTTCTGCAAAAATGGTCTTATGAAGATGGGGAACCATGTAGAGTGCAATGAGGCAAATTTTGTCTACACAATGACAGAAGTCTACTCTTTTTGCAATTTCCATCTGTCAATGGATCTTGTAACACATGGGGCCTTGGTTTATTGTCCTATCTGAATGATTAGATGCTTTTTTTATGTCACCCCCTCCAATCTGGGGTGTTCAGTCTAAAACCTGAATTTTGATACAATAACATAATTAGCATAACTGGTCTATTCATTCACAATATTCAAAATTATAGATCAAGCTCCTCAAAATTTGACTGTAAGTCTGAAAATGTACTTGTTTAATTGTCCATTTCCAGAAGAAAAAAATAATTGGTAATACACAAGAGAAATATAAATATATGGTTATTAATAAATATCTTATCTGTAATTCTACAGACCATTCATTTCAACAATTTATGGTTAAATAATTTAAGTAAATCTTGGTCTCATCCTCTAACAAAACAAAAATCCAAGAGAAATCAAAAAAACATTTCATTGACATACCATTTGTATTACGTACAGTTAATCATGTGATAATATAGGTCTGTAGAATAATTTACTATAAATAAATTTAAATCAATATTGTTTTAAATCACCATATTAGATTGAGATACGCCCAGTTTATGGCATGTGAATATGGTGGCCTACACAATTTATATATTGACATGGTCTGATTTGTGCTGTGCCCTTATGAACTTTCAAATAAATATTAAAGGGAATCAGACTTCAGGCATTTTAGACAAACCTGTATGCCATATTTTATGCTGATAAGTCCCATTAGTAACCTATATTAATTGAATTGTTGACCTTACTGCTTGCCAATTGTTTTTGAAAATAAACAATTGCAATCATAGCCAATTTATTATTTTTTTGATTTTGATAAATAAAACCAAGTGACCTGTTAAATGATTAGTTAACACCCATATATTAAAGGGATTGTAAAGTGGTTTTCTAAATTTGTATGTGTCAAATGAAATCACTAATCACAAAAATGCCCTTTGCAATTTGTGACGGCAAAAAACACTTAATTTAAGTGGAATTGCTAGAACCACAGACAGCTGATTGAAAATTTGACTGGTGTAAATTGATGTCAGTATCCTCAATACAATCCCTTTAAGACCATTATTTTTTTACTATGTAAGTGTTACTAGGTTTATCCATGTAATAAACAGCTATATATCAATAAATGAAAGGAGCCTGAGGGCTTTAGACCTACTATATGATTGATAATAACTTAGCTAAATTGAATTGATCTAATTTACTGAGGTGACATTATAATATCATAGTCATCTAGAAAGGGGGTGAGCTACTGTCCAATGCTTAGTTGTAGGCTATAATCAGTAGTCAGTTGTACCTACAACATGGAGGCAAAGCACACACGCACCCCAAACCGCCTTGCCCCCACAAACTCATCTCCACCACACACACACCTTCAAAATAACTGAAGACCTGATAAGGAGAAACATGATATTTGATTCCTGAAGGAACAGAAAAATATGCAAACGTGCAGCAACTGCAAAAAGATTGTCACACTTGTGCTAAAGCTCACTATTTCGGATTATAGCCTAAAGTACAAGTAGAGCCCCTCGAACCCAAAATATACCCCTTTCCGTTACATACATGTTTACCTATTTGACAATGTGTTCTGCCTCAAGGACGAGTTACATAAACTATGCCGTTTCAATTTCAACTCACCGATTTAAACAGATAATTGTAAAAAGCGACGTAAAGATCAATCGATTTGCTGGTTTGTTTTCATCGATTAGGTCATGATCACGTGGGTAAACACAGCTGGCGTTGTCTCGATTTCCTAGCCATTTTATTCAGTGTCCATTGCAAATAAATGCTTGACAATCAAGACTTCACTTCCACAACTGACTAATACTACAAACTACAGTTATTTTCTACTATGACTCTGACCTCATAATCAGAAAATGTCTGAGATATTGCTCACAGATACGAAGTGGACTGTTTATAAATTAAAATTCCAATTCTGAAAATTAATGGTTGCGAATATTGTCTATAAAACTATTTTTAACGACGAGGTGGCCATAAGACCTTTTTTTTTTTATGAATTCATGATTCTTGAATTCTTGCAGAACCGTGGTATGTAACCAATTAAGGACTGTTCACGTTTAAAGGTCCCTCAACGGTTCATTTTTTTTTAAAAAGGATATTGTCTTATTCTACAGCAAAACTTCCTTTGTTTCACAATGCATGGTGTTGATTATTTTCTTAACCAAAGAAAGTGCAGATAAGCAAGACGTTAAACATAGACTAGCACACTACGAACACTGTGTTTATAGAGTGTTTTTCCTTTTATTTTATGATGAGTCTAGAGAGTAACTAGAATTATAAACATGACGTGTCTCTCAAGTCGATGGCTGTTGTCTAATGAAAATATTAATTGAAATATTATATTTGATTAAGTTGGTATTATCTAATAAAAACTTGTTACCCAATTGTATCTTTGCCATGTTTTACGTCTGTTGTTTATGAATGTCCAAGTTTGACGAATATAAAAAATAATAAAAATTATCGAATTCTATTAATCACAAAGTCATTCCAGTTGTCAAGGGTGCAAAGTCGACGTGTTTAAAATGAAATTACAGGCGCAAGGTAAATTCTATTTATTTTTTGTAGACTGACTTCATAGGGGAACACTAGTTAAGGATGTGATTCACAATGCTATAGAGCTTTGGAAGACCTTAGTCAAAAACCTCTACTTGACAACTGAAACGGTTACTCAGAAGAAACTTATGAAAAATTTATTGGTGCTCTCCAATACACTGTTTGGGACAATATGTTTAAATATTATATTTGGAAATTTGCTTGAAATAAAGTGGAGGTTCTTGTAAACCATTTGAGGGGCCCATTTGTACCCCACTAGCGCCGCAACTGTTAACGGCTTTATTATATTCATTTTTTCATATTAGCCCCACTTCGTTTCAGTTTCATTGACCGGAGATTCACCTGGTTCTAAAGACCAGAAAAATGGTATTTTCTTCAATGAGGTTCCAGAATTGCGAAAAGCCATCTCCGATTCTTCATCGACTATTTCATCCGTCAACTCGACAGAAAGTACAGTCGGTCTCCAGAAAAGTTTGGGTTTAGTCAGCGGCGTTACCTTGATTATCGGCACTATGATTGGTAAGGGATAGAACTTTCTTAGCCATTATCCGATCTAGACCATCAATATCACATCCATTATTAGGCCTATAGCTTTTTTTTTACTTGATAAAATCTAGAATAATAAATAACCTTTCTCTTATTATTGGATATGTGAGAAGGCAATATATTTAAGATTTATATTGACTTTTAGGAGAAGATAATTCCTCGATTTCATCTTTTCTAGGAACAACCTGAATTTTGTAACAGAAGAATTGATAAATCCTAAATGGTATTGTAATTATTTATGTCGACATCGTAATTTCCAATGAGCCGGGTTGAACCGAGCTTAAATCCCTTCTTTTTCTCTTAGAAATCAAATATTAATTGTTAATATTGTGATATTTTCAAGAATAAAAGCCTTATAATAATTGTTCCAAATCCGCAAAACAATTAATCATGCCTATTAATCATGTCACGTTTCATTTTTAGTGTTATTAAATACCAACAGTTCATTGTAAATTGAGCCTTATTAGGATAGTGTTCATTAAACACCAGCTGATGAATCTCTTACCTCAATAGCCTACCTAGCTTTGAATTTTATCCTGCATCATTAGCAAAATATTTGATTTCAAATTTCGTTTTTTAATTTATAATTTCACTAGGTATGGTCGCTGCAAGTTATAGGTATATAAGCTTGCCAGTATTCGTTGTTTTCGTCCTGTTTCGGTGCTGCCAATGGTTCACTGTTTTCTGGCGGGAGACCAGGAGTTCTGAGCTACATTCACATGACGAGGAACACGCCGGTTCCATTGCTTATATTTACGGTAAGTGCTTGTCTGATATTTGCAAACGCAAAACAACTATACATGTAATTTAAAAGGATTACAAATAAGGTTCACAGTAAAATGCAAATACATTTACATGTGCGTCAATATATCTTCAACATCAGTATGGAAACAGATTTATCCACAAATCATAGTAGCCATGTTTTTATTGCAGACTTTGTATCCTGTTGATTTTACCCAGTGATCTCAGTCAGTTGATTGGATTCTTTGGGTTCACAGCTTGGATATTTTATGGACTGACAACTGTTTCTCTTCTAGTTCTAAAATATGTCAGGCCAGAAATGGAGCGACCATGTAAGGTAATGGTTCAACCTCGCCAATGTCATATTGATCCATGGTCTTGAGGCTTTGTTGGCGTCTATGCCTAAAGCACAAATCTTTGACGCTTAGTCCCAGGGTTTCACTTTCAATTTTGTATCATTCAATTTCTAGTAGATTAAGTTTAATTATGCATGGACTAACCTTTCATCAGCCCTATATCGTCTGTTCAAGGTACCACTTTTAGTTCCATTTCTGGTAGTTATAGCCTCGCTGTACCTGGTGTTGGCCCCTATTTTAACGGACCCTAGATATGAGTACATGTACCTGTATGCTGTACTGTTTACATGCTCGGGAGTAGTGATATACTTCCCCATGGTTTACTACCGACCATACTTAACATTTATAGGTAAGATAAAGAGTTATAATTGTGG
Organism: Nipponacmea schrenckii; assembly: GCA_030562195.1. Classification (NCBI taxonomy): domain Eukaryota; kingdom Metazoa; phylum Mollusca; class Gastropoda; family Lottiidae; genus Nipponacmea; species Nipponacmea schrenckii. The sequence continues at coordinate 31,831,495 of JAUJPP010000007.1, forward strand.
CTGACTATGCATAACTTGAGAAAAAAAAATTTGCTTGCTATGGACCAGAGGATAGGAAAAATCATTGTGAGCCAAAACTGTTATCTTAATAAAATACGTACCTATTCTTATTTTATAATGGATAGATATTCAGAAGAAGGTCAGATTTGTTGTAAATGGTCAACAATAAAGTCACCAGGGGACATGGAATTTTGTGATAAATAGATTGTTTTTATTTTTAGATCAACCGATTGAGGCCCTTACGCGATGTATCCAGAAATCCAGTATTCTGGTGGCTCCACCCAATACGACACACAAATCTACGTAATGAACGCTAATAGAAGTCAGCAATCTAAGCATAATTATACATGTATTGTAATCTTGTTTTCATTTAGTCCGGTCACTACTAGAACACCAAAAGAAATCTAATAGGCAATGTACACCGAAAAGGCGTATGTTTGTAATCATGTTTCGTGTTCGAGCAACATTTTTTTTTCTATTTTTCATGAGTTTTTGTTTGTTTCATTAATGGTTATCGGTTTGTCCGATCTTGAAATATTTCTGTCATTTATAACCAAGTCATAAAGTTTTTTTTTTTAAATTGAATTTCTTCCTGTTATAATGTGCCTTTTGTTATTTTTAATTTTCTCTATAAATTAAAAATATATATACTAATTTATATAAACTTTGTATATGTATTTCGCAATTCTGATTAGGGCTCTGGCTAATCAGTAAGATCGTCTGCCATTCATTAATTAATGGAAGAATGTAACATACTGGATAAAGTAAGATTTTCTTAGTTCTTTGTAGTCTGGTCATCTCTCCCTTTAGTCTCCAAATTATCTCCCTTTAGTCTTCTAATAATCGCCTTATAGTTTTCTAAATATCGAAATGTAACCGTAATATAAGCTCCCAATAAAACATAATCTCCAAATATGACTGTTGATCCAAGTTAACAATAGTTCGGGAATCATGTCTAGACAATAAGCAACACTTGATACATTGAAAGTTGCGAAGTCCAAGTTCATAACATTTAGACTTGACTCAATAATAAACAGTGCAAGAATGGACTTAAAACTCTGAATAGTTCATACAAAATCAAAAATTTAAATGAATTTATTTATTTTTTTATAAGAACAATAATTCTAAATTAATACAAAAAATAATACTAATATAAGTCATTAAAATCACAAAATATTTCAATACAAAGTATGATTATATTTGTTGAAAATCTTGATGATATTGAAGAACTTTATATCAAAATATGTCTACACAAGACTTTCATATTAAAACATGTCTTACCGGTAACTACATTGTTAATGGCTGACTTTCATATTAAAATATATATTAACTACACTGTTAATATAGGTCTTTCATATTAAAATACATGTATATCTAACTACATTGTTAATATAGGTCTTTCATATTAAAATACATGTATATCTTAACTACACTGTTAATATAGGTCTTTCATATTAAATTACATGTATATCTTAACTACATTTTTAATGTAGGTCTTTCATATTAAAATGCATGTAAAGCTAACTACACTGTTAATATAGGTCTTTCATATTAAAATACATGTATATCTTAACTACATTGTTAATACAGGTCTTTCATATTAAAATACATGTATATCTAACTACATTGTTAATATAGGTCTTTCATATTAAATACATGTATATCTAACTACACTGTTAAAACAGGTCTTTCATATTAAAATACACGTAGATCTTAACTACATTGTTAATGTAGGTCTTCATGTTAAAATACATGTATATCTAACTACATTGTTAATGTAGGTCTTTCATATAAAAATACGTGTATATCTAACTACACTGTTAAAACAGGTCTTTCATATTAAAATACATGTATATCTAACTACATTGTTAATACAGGTCTTTCATATTAAAATACATGTATATCTTAACTACATTGTTAATACAGGTCTTTCATATTAAAATACATGTATATCTAACTACATTGTTAATATAGGTCTTTCATATTAAAATACATGTATATCTAACTACATTGTTAATACAGGTCTTTCATATTAAAATACATGTATATCTTAACTACATTTTTAATGTAGGTCTTTCATATTAAAATACATGTAAAGCTAACTACATTGTTAATATAGGTCTTTCATATTAAAATACATGTATATCTAACTACATTGTTAATATAGGTCTTTCATATTAAAATACATGTATATCTTAACTACATTGTTAATACAGGTCTTTCATATTAAAATACATGTATATCTTAACTACATTGTTAATGCAGGTCTTTCATATTAAAATATATGTAAAGCTAACTACATTGTTAATACAGGTCTTTCATATTAAAATACATGTATATCTAACTACACTATTAAAACAGGTCTTTCATATTAAAATACACGTATATCTTAACTACATTGTTAATGTAGGTCTTCATGTTAAAATACATGTATATCTAACTACATTGTTAATGTAGGTCTTTCATATAAAAATATGTGTATATCTTAACCACATTGTTAATGGAGTACTTTCATATTAAAATACATGTATATCTTAACCACATTGTTAATGGAGGACTTTCACATTGTTAATATTTTATAACAAAATATGTCTCTACTACATTGTTAATATATGACTTTCATATTGAATATGTTCTGACCAGACTTTTATATGAAAATATCTTTAATACATCAAAAAATTTCAATCTTAAAGCAAATACCTGACTAATAAATGTTATAAATGTATAAAATAATGCAAAAATTAAACAAAAACAATTCATAACAAAGGTTCTATTCTTAAAACCATTTAAACTTTTTTGGCAATGTATGGGAGAATTTTGTAATTACTTATTTACTAAAGCTCAAATAAAAAAAAACATTATATCTAAATATATTGAGAAGTTTACGTAAGGAAAAACTGATATAATGCTTTTGTTCGAATCCATTTTGATTGAGGTATAATTCTGACATAGTGTTTAATAAATATTTCAATAATAAGACCCTGGAATAATTTCAGATAATATGGCACATGACAAGCATTAATTCAAACTAACAATGAAATATAATTAACATTAAATGCATAATCCAAAAAATCAACATGGCATTTATTTATAACAAAAATTTCATAATAAAATAATATCAAATCAAAAAACAAAATCATTGGTTGGAATTTTTTTTGGTGAAAATACATAATATATACCATTTTCTACTTCATAAATCAGTACTAGTCTATTACAAAAGACTAGTTATTAGGGACTTTTTAACGTAATTTCAAAATAATTCATTTAATATACACATAATAATACAAAAACAATAATAATTAACTGATTAGTTGATTGTAATTAAAGGTATTCTTCATTAAAAATATAAATTATAATTAAAATCAATGTATATAATAAATACTAAATCATTTTAATATTTCCTATGCCACCAGATCCTAAACCAGGCAACCCGTAATATTTTTTGTTTCAGTTTCACCCTACAGGATTGGGATGTAAAGACTGAAAGAGTTTAGTTTCATTATAATCAGAGGGTGAAGAAAAGCTATCTCCATCAGGACAATACAAATATGAGGTATTTCTAAAATGGTTGACTTCAAAATAATATGTTTTGTTGAGCATTGCTAATTGTGCACTTGTTAGATTATGTCCGTCTGGGTCTGAAATAAGATCTTCCAGGAATGTAAGATTGAAATTGTTTCCGTCTATTGTATAACAAGAAGAAGGCGTAGGTAGAAACAGGTGTAAAAGTAGTCCCAAAATGAACACCAAGACACAACAGGTCAATGGAATTAGGCGTTTTAATATGAGATGTTTTTGAGGTGGTGTTTCTAACACTAATTCCTCAGCATCAGTACTATTAATACTATCTGTTACGCTATCCGTAAGTAATAATTGATCCGTCTCTATCAGACCTTCTTCATCTGAGCACAATGTATCTGGAATGATAATGGATTAATGAAGAGTTGGATATGCTTAGTTTGAGGACAAAGTGTAGTACAATTGCTTAGAGCTTTGAATCGTATGACATCATTTTTGTGTCAATAAATAAATGGCAATTTGTTTAAATTTATTAGTAAGTGAAATAATCAACATGCCTCTCTTAGATATCTAGTTTAACAATTGGCTTGACAAATACCATGCAAGAGCAACTGGTAACTACGAATAATGTACATGGCAAAGACAGGACAAATAAAGAAAATGACTTTTGATTGTACAGAAGCTAAATAAAGAAATAACAAGCCTACCTGAAATATCCTGAGGTTTAGATTTCGAGACGCCAGCTCGCATGGAGGCCTAGAAATAATACAAGACTATCATTTTAAAACTAAGATGAAGGGATAAAAATTAACGTTAATAGGGATTTGTTAGGTTATGATGGAAAAATATGAACGTATGTTTTAAGTTTTTAGATGTCACAAATAATATATTTTTACATATATTATTGAAAAACTAGTTAAGAGCGACTACAAATTTTCAAAACTTGTGTAAAATATAAAGTCCTACAGACTCACCAACTGAGCTTCTTCCAACCATTTTAATCTTGATATTCTGATATAATAGGCAAAACATTGGAACAAAGAACCACAGCAGATACCCCACCAAGCACCTGTTAATTAACATCTGTTGTTAATTGAATAGTAAATTGTATATTATAGGACACTAATAGGCAAGTTCATTGTTTATGTTACTGGTCACAAAGACACATTTATCGGTCATTTACTCACTTGTTCCTTCAGAGAAATAGGTCAAACAAAGCTTCATATTCCTTGTGGCATTTGTTCTAAGTCACAGGGTCACAAGGTCACAGTGCCAGCATGCAGTTGGCTTTCAATCTAACCAAACTCTTTAATTTCTTACCTGCTACACCTATAGAAGTTAGAAACATCAGACAAAAAGCCACTGGTATACCTATTAGATAATAGGCTATCAAATTTATTACAGCTCCAAACTTTTGTCTTCCAACACCTCTTAATATACCACTGGCTACTCCCTGAATATTTCAAAAACACAATGACAACTTCTCACTAAATCCTAACTAATAATTCTAATACCAGTAAATTTGGGATTTTGGAAATTAATTTTTTCCTAAAATATCCGTTGGTTAGTTCAATTAAAAGTAAGTTGTAATGTCGTCTGCCTGGCCATTAGATAGTGCAAGTTCAAATTATCTTCAAGCTGCAAACATTATCAAAATCTGCAAGCTAGTGCTTAGAATTATCTAGCCAGAGTTGTTCAGTTCTGCTCTCTTATTGGCTAAAATACATACCACAGCAGCATCACAAAAATGGAAAACAGCCAAAATCAACAACAGATTGGAGGTAAGTTTGATAACGTCACTGAAAGGAAATGAAAGTGCAGGTACGGTATAATTGTGTCTATAATTAGAAATGAAATGATGACAGGCAACGCCATGTAGTGTGCAATGAGGGACATTTCGACAGGACAGCAGCATTAGACTACTTTTTGTGCACAATTAGAAGATACTTAACTTTATCCAACAGAATGCTTGAGAAGACAGTCAAGAGTTGTCATTTTGTCAAATCACCATGGTACCATGAACTGTGGCACCATCTAGTGTCCACAAGATCATAATTAAAAATTAGTCCCTTTCAACCAGAAATAACATTAGTAACTTACATATCAGAAGTAAAGGCTAAAGGTATATAGTCTCTAAAGCTACAAATAACCATAGAAATAATGAAAGATACTCCAACTGGAAAAAACAAATATTTCAATATCCAAATCATGAATGAAGATAGCTTGCCAGGCAAGGTAATAAAAGCCCCCCTGGCATTGATTTCGAATAAAAACTTGGCAGTACAGTAACAATCACCTGAATAAAATTTTCAGCCTTCAGTAATACACTTATTTTCATGTACAATATTATTAAGTTTCATTAAAATCAGTCCAGAATAATTGTTCGTTATAACAAAGAAATAACTCGATGTTTTTCTATATTTTTGATTTTCAATAAGGTTCATACTTGGTTGAAAACAATTTTAGAAAAGTTTGTCAAAATCGGTCGAGAATTTTGCCGTATGCAAGTGTTTAAAAGCTAAATTTGAATGTATTTTACAGTCCAAAGGCAATACTTAATATTCGCTGATTTTCAATAGGGCTTATTCTTTTTTGGTTGTAACATTTTAGTGTTGTGATACAATAGTACAGACGCAGGTATGTAGGCATAAGCTCTTGTGAGAGAGTATAGTTTGTGGGTTTTTACACAATCTCATGCCAAGTTTTACCAAAATCTATTAAGAATTGCAAGAATAGGACAATAACTCAAAATTGAATTTTTCTATAGGGTTCATCCTTGGGTGTTTTAACACAGGCAGAAACTCTAACATTATTTAGGTCTAATCAAAGTTCTCATCAATATAAACTCAAAAACCGTTCATCGAAAAATCCCCTTTTTTAAAAGTTGTCCAAGATCTCATCAATATAAATGAGCTGAGCAAGTTTCATTCAAATCCAATGAAAACTGTAGTCTCTATAGCGTTTACAAGCCAATTTTACAGCGGTTTGACTAAGTCAAGGGCAATAACTCAAAAACCGTTTATCTAAAGATTGCCAATTTCAAACATGTCTGAGATCTCTTCAATATGAATAATCAAAGCAAGTTTCATTCAAATCCATTGAAAATTGTAGTCTCTATTGCGTTCACAAGCCAATTTTGATGCGTTTTGACTAAGTCAAAAACCGTTCATCAAAAATCGCTAATTTCCAACATGTCCAAGATCTCATCAATATAAATGAGCACAGCAAGTTTCATTCAAATCCGATAAAAACTGTAGTTTTATCACATTCGCAAGCCAATTTTGATGCGTTTTGACTAAATCAAGTGCAATAACTCAAAAACTGTTCATCGAAAAATAGCCGAAAAAAATTGTCCGAGATCTAATCAATTTAAATGATCACAGCAAGTTTCATTCAATCTGACAAAAACTGTAGTCTCTATTGTGTTCACAAGCGATTGTGGACAGACGGACGGATGGACATGGGTGACGACAATATTTGACCACATTATAATATGGGCGTATAAAAAATCACAAATACAAAATGTTGTGGCAGTGGTGATGTAAATGTACAGGTTTTTGATGTTTTAACGTTTATATTTTTATACAATGTTTGCCCCAGGATCAATTCAATTATAATTCCACAGCCTGAACTTGAGTCTGGGGTTTTTGATATCAACTATCTTGACAAAGCAGAATCTCTTGATACAACATAATATGCAATTGGTGTGTTCTGCACATCTAGGATTCATGGAATTTACTGAAAGTTCCATAAAACAATTTGAGACAAGATATAGATCAAGTTCCACCCGCTACGACAGAATTCACAATGGCAAAGAAAGGAATAGAAAAATAAGTTTCATAAAGTTTGATTGCTGCCAGAATTGGAAAAGTGGGCATATGTTGAGGACTAAACATCAAATGCCTAAAGCTGGACTAATATCATAGAACAAAATGCTTTTAAGGGTCAATTGTTTCTTTAAAAAAATACTTACATGAACATAAAATGACAACACGTGCTGCGGTCAAGGCCATTTGAGGTTGACCTTCACCTAGTAAATTGCCAACTCGAACACATCCTGATTGAGCTAAACCCATAGGAAACTAGAAATAAGATGAACAATACAGATAACTCCAGGAATTATGTCTACAATACTAGCATGGTAACAACAAAACCATTATAGTTGCTTTGTTAAATACTGGTTAAAGCAGCAATTGTTATGCATAAAGTGGGTTCTGTTGAAAATCATTCTAAGTCAAATTTTGAGTAGAAATCCCTTCATTATAATTGTCAGAGTGGTTATTTTATATATTCTATATATCAAATGACCAGGTTTCTTAAAATGCACTCCACTTGTTCAAAATGTGTTAATATTTTGACGATATTTAATGCTTACCATAAATGCCATAGCTGTCATCTGATAGATAATAGAATGAGCAGCAAGGGAAGTTGCTCCTAACATCCCTACAAAATAACAGTTAAATCTTTCAGGATTTCAAGAATATATCACCAATCGGTCTCTCATAAAGATCTGGGGGTGTAGCTTTAGCGAGACCAATTGTGACACTCTGTATACACTCTGTATTCTTATTATTGACATGGAATCTTCATCTGAATAAACACAAGTCTTAGATGGTTGTAAATTCTAATATATATAATTCTCCTTCTCTAACATAACGGATCTATTTACAAGTTATACATATAAACAATTATTTACAAGACACTGTACATAAGTCAGCCTGATCTCCCTCTCACTCTCTTCTGATATCCCTTATTACATTGTATGAATTACCATAGTAATCCATATAAACAAACAATGATGACAAATAGATTAAGAGATTAAAGTGAAGTATAGATTTAAAGAGATTAGTGCCTTTCAATCAGTGGCAGTAAGTACATAATTATATAATATTATCACTGACAGTTACAAGCTAATCCTATTTTATTTCATGGTGATAAATGCCTCTCCTTTCAAAATTATTGCGTCCTCGCAATAGATAAAGATATAAGAAGAACATGAAATAATATAGCACAATATAAAATATCTATCAATATAGCATAAAATAGCTATGAAATATAGAAATAAAGCTAATATGAATAAAATATAGCTAATATACAAATATAGCTAATATAGCCTATGTATAAAATATATATAAATAAAATATAGCTTAAAATAGCTATTCAAATATCTTTAAAATACAGTTTAAATATCTTTAAAATATAATTAATATCTATAAAAGATATCATAATAACTGTCTACTTATATGGCATATATGCACAATATCTATCAATAAAGCAAAAATATGTATGAACATAAATTATGAAATAAAAATTCAAAATCCGCAACAAATTAAATATCCTCTAGGAAAAATTTCCCCTTATAATAAATTAATCACAATTAAAGCATCCAATTGGAATGTTGATTAAAATTGAGAATAATTGTGAGAAATAATAATGTAATAAAAATTCAAAAAAAAATCTGGTAGGTTTTGTTCTTGATTTCTAAATTCGTGAAAAAACTGTAGAAAAAACTTCTTTACACGCTTCTATCATAGTTTCTATGTTAGTTATCATCTCTGATTTCATCGGTGCACTCAGTTGCATGGTTTTTAGAGATGACTTCAAGATCTGTTCAAAAGCGCTCACTGCTAACTGGCCACCAAATTGAGAGAATAATGCTACCTTATCAATTCTATTATCAAGCCTGGTGATATGACATTGTTCTATTTCATTAAGTCTATTTTCGAGCATAGTAATACCACAATTTTCTATGTCATTGAGCCTATTTTCAAGCGTAGTAATATGATTTTGCTCAATATTCTGAAGTCTATTATCAATGTTATGTAGAGCTCGAATGGTTTCTTGTGACACAGAATTATTGAATATATTTTTAGGCATCTGTTTATCTGGAAAATCTTCATCACTGGTCATTCTGGGGTGCCTTTCTCCCTTAATTCTTAAATGATTTACTTGGGGAGTTTTTCTTTTGTACTTCTTTGTTTGGTTTTTGATGCATTCATCCACATTCTTGAGAAGTTCATTGAAGGATTTGTTTTCTTGTTGAAATGTGGTTAAACTGGAAACTTTGTTTTCATAGAAGAATTTATGTCCTTTCAATGGTCGTTTTCTTCTCTTACCTGAAGCATTACTTTTGATGTGAAAGTCTCTGCGTAATGCTTCTGGTATTGTTTCAGCAAACTCCCACTGTGTTGACCCATCTTTTAGTTTAACTTTGAATGACTGTTTGCCTTGGTATTTTGTTGATCTAATAATCTTCTCAATTTGATTGGGTTGAAAATTATTAGAATTTGGTTTCTGAGAAGAAGTTAATGTTCTTGAAGTTGATGTATCATCTGTTGGCTGTACTGGATCATTTATTGGTGCCTCCACTATTTCTTCTTCCTCCAATTCAGTATCAGAAATGTCTAGAATATTGGTTGGTCTAGTTTTAGGATCATGGAAAGTTTTCAAGCGACACGCATTGACTAAGTTTTTCAAAGGTTTATCGTCTATGCATCTTCTCAGTTTAAAGGTATAGTTAGGTCCAAGGTCATATATGTAGTAAGGGCCTAGCCACTTTTTACAAAGTTTAGGTGATAACCCTTGCTTAACTTTGGAACAGAACAACCATACTTTGTCAGCCTTATTGAAGTTAGGTTCTGATGATTTCTTGTCATGCTGATGTTTGTATTTAAGCTGTGCTCTTTCCATATTGTTTTTAGCAATTTTCCTTGTGATGTCCAATATTTTGATTTTATCTTGAAGATATTGCTGAGTTGATTTTGGTAAGGTCTCTTTAGGAAGCAGTTGACAATCTATTGGTAGTCGCATTTCCTTTCCAAACAGCATTGCAAAAGGTGATGATCCTGTTGATTGTGTTGCTGGGCTGAGTCAGTATCCTGCCATTACTCCCGGAAGTATCGCTGGCCAGTTGGTATGGTTTTCATCACAATATGCCTTGAGTGACTGGATAATGAAGGAGTTCATTCTTTCACAGGTTGCATTTGTTTGAGGATGATAAGGTGTGGTGTGAGTTCTCTTGATGTTCAGCATTTTGGGCAAAGTTTTCACTAGGGATGACATGAAGTTTTGTCCTAAGTCTGAACAAAGAGTTCGAGGAGCTCCATACCTGGTGAATATCTCTCTAAACAAAATGTCTGCAACTGTTGAAGCATTTTGATCTTTCATAGGGAAACTTTCTGGCCACTTACTTGTACTGTCTACTACCAGTAACACATATCTATAACCATCTGGTGTTAAGGTCAACTGTAAAATATCCATATGCCATCTTTCAAAAACTCCTTGAATCGGCATTGGCGTCAAAGGTACTTTCTTTGAGTGGTAGTTTCTTTTTGACTCTTGGCAAATCACACAAGTTTTGACATATTTCATGACATCTGGATTTAGGGTTTCCCAGTAGTACTTCATGCGAATTGTAGCATATAGCCTTTCTTGGCCTTGATGACACCCACCAAACATAGAATCATGATAAGACTTCAAAACTGTATCACAGAGAGCTGTAGGAACTGCCAGTAACTTCAAAAGCCGTTCTTCTTTATTTGGACCTCTTTTCTTTAGCTGTCTATAATAATACAGAACACCATCCTCAAACTCATAAAGGTCAGACTTAATGCATATTGAATGAGCTGTTTTGACATTATCAGGCAGTAAACCAGTTTCCTTGTATTGTATGATTGGATTTAAATCTGGACATTGTCTCTGCAGATGAACTAAATTGGGATTGTCTAGGATGGTACAAGATTTGTGAACAGCCTGATCATCAGCTACTAAGTTGTCATTATTTAGTGCTGCAACTAGTGGAAGTTGGGTTGATGTAAATCTAGGTTGATGTTCATCATTCTCGTATTCAAAGGTAACTGCAATTCCTCCATCTGTTCTGGTTATTGAATAAACTGGTTGATCTTCTTCTTCCTTTGGTTCTGGAGTATCATATGGTCGTCGTGATAGACCATCAGCATTACCATTAGCAGACCCTGGTTTATGATGTATCTTGCATAGGAAAGGCTGAAGAAACATTGACCATCGTCCTAATCTACCGTTTGCATCTTTGATACTCTCTAACCACTTCAGTGAAATATGGTCAGTGTAGATTTCAAAGTGGTTATTTGTTAGGTAAGGTCTGTAGGCTTTAAGTGCTTCAACAACAGCAAGTCCTTCTTTTTCGGTTATTGACCAATTTCTTTCAAATCCATGTAGTGATCTACCACCATAAGCTATTGCTCTGCTCCTATTGTTGTCATCTTTCTGTTCTAGTACATATCAAATAGCTTCATTGGATGCATCAGTTGAGACTGAAAAGGGTTTGTTGAAGTCTGGAAAAACTAGGATTGGTGCTGATATCAAATGACTTTTCAAAGTATCAAATGCATTATTACACTCTTCTGTCCATTCAAATTTCACATCTTTGCATAACAATCTGTTTAAAGGTCGAGCTGTATGTGCATATCCTTTAATGAATTGACGATAATAGTTGCATATCCCTAGAAAGCTACGCATCTGTTTGACATTTTTAGGGATAGGGAATTCCCTTATGGCATCTAGTTTTGACTCGTCTACAAATATTCCACCTTTGCTGAGTATGTGACCTAGGTATTTGACTTGTGGTTTCGCAAATTGGCATTTAGAAGGTTTTATTGTCAAATTTGCTTCTCTGAGTCTTGAAAATATTTGAGTCAGATCTTCTAAATGAATTTCGAAATCTTGACTAAATATGATGAGGTCATCCACATACACAAGGCAAATTTTCCAGTTGAGTCCACGTAGAATACTGTTCATCATCATCTGGAATGCACAGGGTGAATTTCGAAGTCCAAAAGGTAAACGATTGAATTCAAAAGTTCCTTGATGTGTAATGAAGCCAGTCTTGCATTTTGTCTCTGGATCTAGTTCCTGTTGCCAAAATCCTTGTTGGAGATCAATGACAGAATAGACTTTAGCTTTTGCTGCGGAAATTACATCAATGGTATCAGACAGTAAAGGTAGTGGATGTGTCATAGGTGTTGTAACTTTATTGAGTTTTCTGTAGTCCACTGCAAATCTGTGTGATCCATCTGGTTTCTTAATCAAAACAATTGGTGACGCCCAGCTGCCGGAAGATTCTTCAATGATATTATTTTTCAACATCTCATCGGTGAGTTCCTCTGCGATCTTCTTGCCCTCAGGACTTAGTCTGTAAGGTTGACTTCTCACTGGAGCAGCATCACCTGTTTCAATCCTGTGTGCAAATCCCTTTGCTTTCCCAAGCTCAGCTAAACTTGTAGCAAACACATCTTGATATCTTCCAAGTAAATCTAACAGTTTTTGTTTCTGCTCTTCGTTGAGATCTGAGTTTTGGAGATTGAAGTTTAACTCTGATGCTTTCTTTATATATTTACTTTGAGGACATTGAGCACTGGATAATGAATTGATTTCTATTTTACTTTCAGTTTTATTTTCGTTCAATGAGATGATTTCTTCATTAGTAACTTTATGAGCTGTCCCTATGATAGAATTGGCTTTAATATACACTGGTTTATCTGATAAATTTAATAGCACTACATGAATTTTATTATCAGTTATGTTTGCTAAATTCTTAGCTCCTAATATATTAAATTTACTTTGCAATTGTTTATTCGGAAGTACAAATGTTAAAGTATTATTTGGTAACTTATTGACTTTTCCAGGAATTAACATTTCTGATTTAGCATCTATACGAATATCATAAATACTTCTTATTAAACTCTTTAAATTAGACACAATATCTTGCTTATCTTTATCAACATGTATTTGATTATTGTCATATTTAAAATTAACAGTTGATATAAATGGTAAACTATATGTTTCTTTTTGAAGAGTAAGCGTTTTATCATCAAAATTAATCAATGCTTTATTTTCTTCTAACAAATCATTACCTAATATTAAATCATGTTGAATATTATTAAAAATATAGAATTTGTGTTTAATAATTTCATCAGCAATTAACAGATCAATGACCCATAGACCCATCACAATGTATGATATCTCTACCTACAGTTAATATGGATGTAATATCAGATGGTAATATTATAGCACTTGGTAAAGTTTTATTTAGCAAATTTTTAGAAATACAAGATATTGCTGCCCCTGTGTCTATTAAACCGGACACTAAATTATTCAGTATTTTTACATTTATACAACTATTTTTCAAAGGAGTTACTAAATTAAGATCAGTTTTTAAAGGTTTGGTGTTACTAACATTTGAGTGACAACTATTCATTTCTATTAATTTTAACCTTTGTTGTATAAATTCAACAATTAATATGAAAAAAAACAAAATATGAATCATCAGTGTTTCACACAAAATCGTAAACTTCAGAGCATAGAAGAGCAGAACTGTTTTATTTAACTCACTAAACTTCTGTTTCTCTTTAAACCATTCTTCTCAAACTGTCTAAATTGTATCTCCTGTCTTGGTTAGGTTAAGAATTTCATCTGTTGTCTGCAAGGGTTACCAGGATCGTAATTTTTTCAACTCTAGCATCTTATTTGATGTGAGTTACCCGGCATCTCCACCATATATCACCAATCGGTCTCTCATAAAGATCTGGGGGTGTAGCTTTAGCGAGACCAATTGTGACACTCTGTATACACTCTGTATTCTTATTATTGACATGGAATCTTCATCTGAATAAACACAAGTCTTAGATGGTTGTTAATTCTAATATATATAATTCTCCTTCTCTAACATAACGGATCTATTTACAAGTTATACATATAAACAATTATTTACAAGACACTGTACATAAGTCAGCCTGATCTCCCTCTCACTCTCTTCTGATATCCCTTATTACATTGTATGAATTACCATAGTAATCCATATAAACAAACAATGATGACAAATAGATTAAGAGATTAAAGTGAAGTATAGATTTAAAGAGATTAGTGCCTTCCAATCAGTGGCAGTAAGTACATAATTATATAATATTATCACTGACAGTTACAAGCTAATCCTATTTTATTTCATGGTGATAAATAACTGAAATTTTTTAGCTGTTGTAATACTATATTTGTGTGAACCATTTTTTTACCCCCCTTCTTTTATTTCAGTAAAAAGGGCTGAAAATTTGACCAGGAAGGAGAGCATTATGTATGTGTATAATGATAGTCATGATAGAGAGGCTATGAATTAGTTTGTTTTAATCTCAGACTAAGTTCAAAGCAGGGCTGTAGATTTTAGAAATTCCAACCGGACATTGAACATAAATTTAATACATGAAAATCCAGAATATCTAATGCATTTGCATAGAAAATGTCCTAATGATCAAAATTTGCTGTCAGTCATTTTGGAGCTCAAATCAGACATGACTAGCATATACAGATAAATCAACAGCCCTGGTTCAATGTATGAAAAAATACCTGCGAAGAATACTAAAACTTCAAAACTCCACCATTCTAGACACAACATGAGCATTCCTGGAAGAGCTAGACTCATGTAGAGTTTCCAGTCTTCTAAACAGTCCCAAGATATACCTACAATATATAAAATCATTTCAGCAGACTGGACAGCAGGCCCTTCATCCAATCGCCTACCTGATCATTCCTTACACTTAGACTTATATATTATCTTTATTTCTCACTTGCTGTCATAATTAAACAGATATAAAATTGAAACCAATTTTCCTTCAAAATATCTGGACCCTGTTCTTTATGAGCTTTCAAACTGTCTGTCTCTTGATGGCTGAAAGCTACAGATCTTTATATACAGGTGTGCAACAAAATCATTTATAAGCAAGATGACTTATTTATTGTGGATACTCTTAAAGATGGAGTGCAGTACAGTTGTTAAAGAGTATTAGAAACATACATGTAGCTGCGTCATAAATCACTTTGTTGTAATAGATTACCAAGAATCACAGACATCTGATTGAATGGTAGAGAATAAATAGATATCAGGTATGGTGTGCTTCTACTCACCTGGCCATGTTGTTTTATGTAATTTAGTTATTACAATATATAGAATGTGTAATAAACCATTAGTCCAGAATCCTAGACTTAATCCCAGACCAGCACCTCTGGAATTAAAAACAAATACGCATAATTTTATATCACATGCACCTTCATAAAGAAGTAATTGGTGGTGGAATTTCTAGTAGGAAAAGACTAGTAGCTGTTGCAGTCAAAAAATATAAGTATGAGTATGTGATGCCTTGCCATTGTGAAGATGATACAAGAGTAGTGACTATTGCAGTCAAAATATAATTACAAAGTTAGTAATAACTTGACAATGTGAAGATGATACAAGACTAGTGACTATTGCAGTCAAGATATAATTACAAAGTTAGTGATAACTTGACAATGTGAAGATGATACAAGACTAGTGACTATTGCAGTCAAGATATAATTACAAAGTTAGTAATAACTTGACAATGTGAAGATGATTCAAGACTTGTGACTATTGCAGTCAAGATATAATTACAAAGTTAGTGATAACTTGACAATGTGAAGATGATACAAGACTAGTGACTATTGCAGTCAAGATATAATCACAAAAATTGTAATAACTTGACAATGTAAAGATGATTCAAGACTAGTGAATATTGCAGTCAAGATATAATTACAAAGTTAGTAATGACTTGACAATGTGAAGATGATACAAGACTAGTGACTATTGCAGTCAAGATATAATTACAAAGTTAGTAATAACTTTACAATGTGAAGATGATACAAGACTAGTGACTATTGCAGTCAAGATGTAATTACAAAGTTAGTAATAACTTGACAATGTGAAGATGATTCAAGACTTGTGACTATTGCAGTCAAGATATAAGTACAAAATTTGTGATAACTTGACAATGTGAAGATGATTCAAGACTTGTGACTATTGCAGTCAAGATATAAGTACAAAATTTGTGATAACTTGACAATGTGAAGATGATACAAGAGTAGTGACTATTGCAGTAAAAAATCTCACTCAAAGAATATAAGATGGTAATAAACTTACCCAATACCTAGTTTCCACCAATATATAAATATACCATGATATACTGCTGTCATTATGGTAGATAGAAAACTACATACAAAACTTGGTAGTACTATACTCTATAATATCAAAAGACAAAAGTAAGAAACAGACATTTTTTATGTGTTCAGTCTACCAGTTGGTCGTCATGGTATCGAGGTTTCTCAGTTTTTCTTTTTCTATTTACAGCCGAGTCCACTTAAAGATGGGTTTCCTCATTAATCAAAGCCAAAGTAAGCTTACTAATTGATTAATTCGTGTTTCTAATGAATAATCCATGTATTCTCAAGTTCAAAAGACGTAGAATTGCTTGTGGAATCCATTTGACTCTGATCTGCTTTGAAACGCTAAATTTAGACTCCATGTTTGTTCACGAGACCAAATGACGTCATATGAATGAAGGCGTATAAGAATTGATTTTGTTTTGAGTTTAAACTGTGGAAAATATTAAGGTATGAGGGCAAGTACGCATGCATGCATACTTAACAACCAAAGCGTCCGGTTATGTACCGAATTAACAGACTAGATGATCAAAAAAAAGATCAAAGACATTTGATTGACATTTGAGACTTGATGTACACCCTACCGAGGAAATCCCGTCATAATTAAATTATTAATTAATGACATGTGGGACCATCTGGTATTTTTCCCAGTCATTGGAACACCTCTACTTTCTATTGATATAAGTATTACCGGTCCAATCATGGTATATATATGTATATATATGAAAATAAGGGAACCCTATGAGGAAGTCAGCCTTTTCACGAAAACGTAACTTAGGATGATCTGAGTGTTCAAAAGGTCAAACTACAGTAAAATTAACCAATCAGGTTCCTGTATTTTTTACAATCTTGATTGTATCTTTGTTAAAATTTGTGAAACAGGTCCCAGATACACACATTCATTTGTATAAGAAAGCATTCTGATAGAGATATTATTGTTGATGTAAAGAAACAAATGATGTCATCTATTAATTCTAACACTTTAATCAACTATTCTACAGACACTAATCTTACAAATAATTTATTATGTAATCAATTAGCGTCCTGTGTGAGAATTTCTAAGTTAAACATTGATTGTAAGATGTAAATTGTTTAAGAAATGGGATGCACTTTACCTGAGCTCTTAAATATCTTGTTAGAATCATACATAGAGCATAGCCCTGAAATAGAACGAGATGACATTAATGACATGAAGAATTTCATAGAGTCTAATGATAACATATCAAGTAATTCACCTTGATAATTCAGTTTCGTGAATTAAGAAAAAAAAAGAAACAACTATATTTTACAAGCATAACAATTTAGGTTCACAAGTCCGCCGTGACAGGGATCCTTTCTACCAGCTGGTCCTAGGCCAAACCTCTTTGCATTAATCTTTCCCGGATTATCTGTACCTATTTACAGCTGGGTGGACTGGATTATGAGTGAAGATGACTTATTCAAGGTCATCAAACTTTCACACACAGATTGGAACTTACATCCGACATTTTCAACGTATCCAAGGAAATGACGTCATGACCTTAAGAACTAACGCTCTAACAGATGTGCTATAGAACCCCACAATGAATGAAATTTAAAATTTGAAAAATGGGATCACTCTATGTCCTTTTAAAATTCTTTTTAAACAATATGGAAGGGCCCAAATAAAATCGAAGTCATTTAACATGAATTTAAAGTTTTTAATGAGGGGTCGGTTTCAGTTTATTGTTCATCCAACAACTAGCATTAGTTGAAAACAACGTTGACAAAATACTAGGATATTGTTTTGAATTAAGTATAATGGTTAGAAATGAAGTCTACACCTGTAAGATAGTATAAATTATTCAAGAACAAGAGGATCTTCATGTTATCCACCAGCCTAAAAATAGTCACATTTTAGAATTTAACCATAATCTTAATCAATAAACTCAGACTAAAGGTTTACTTACAGGGATGCCTGGGATAAACCACATCGCATATTGAAGAGCGTATCTAAAATTTAAAATCAATCTACTGTAAGGGTAGAAATTAATGCGTCAACAAATTAATGCGACATGGGGTATGGAGACTAAAATGGGAGTACAAAATAATGCGATTCACGATAGGTGTCGCATTTTTTATTTCATAAAAAAGAAAATGGCTTCTGCAAAGTATGACAGCTGGCGCTGTATTCACCTCTAATCTTATCAATTAAAAGTTCTTTTCATTAAAACTCAAGCCATGATGAATGAGTTTGAGAAATGAAATAACTCATTTTTTTCCCCTTTTTTTATAATTTTCTTAAATTAACTTTTTTAAAGTCAGCCATACAATTCACTTGGAAATATGTATTTAAAAAATGTGGATTTCAAATTAATAAGATCTAGGATAGGTCGCAAAAATTTTAAATTTTTTATCTCGAATAATTTGTAGCCTTACAGTAGTCTTTCATCAAAATCTATTACTTATGGGGGATTATTCTCCAAAACTTAACTTAAAAATTCTGATGTTTAGAAAAACAGTTATATGATTGGATAAGAAATAAATTTCAAACCAAATTCACCACTGACCAATAAAATGACTTGAACACAACAATATACGCCAACTGGCAGCATTTATTTTGATTAAAAACTTGACAGTACAGTAACAATCACTGGAATTTGTGATGAGATTTTAAATCTTGAGACTTTGAATTCAAATCTAGAAATAGGGCAAACCTACCTAGAAACATCTTCAGATTGACCCACTAATATTAAAATACGATCCACATTGAGTAAAATTGCCCAACATGGGAAACAAACCATACCTAGTATCAATATACCTACAAATAGTACAATATAAAATATTTATATAACATTAATATTGATGTGAACTGGAAGGGATGCAAAGTTGACAAACACAGTTACAGAGTGGTCATTGTATAAGGTTTTGACATGGTCTAATTGACCTTTAAGACTTTAACGTCAGTTAAAAGTGAAGGCTACAAATCACAAACACAAGAGGATATTAAAGGGATCTTTTCAAATGTTAGGTGTTAGGTGTATTAAAGAAGTGTGATTATTCCATAATACTTTTCAAGCTCACTTCACTTTGGGTTGTAGGCTTGGAAAAGAGATTTCCTAGAATGATTCTAGGGCAATTTTCGATTGGACAATAGAATATGTTACTTCCCTCACTTGTATTACCATGGCCTTGAAGAAGTTGGACTAATGGGGGTGTGGTTTGGACACAATACAGAATGGTACACAAGAGTAAGCACTACTTAACCTTAGGCATCAGCAAGAGATGAGCTAACTGTATTAAAATAACCAAATAGATTCTTATCTTATGCTAAAATACTTACTTTGTTGTAAAATAATGCCAACTTTCATCTTGTTTCTACTTCCAAAAGTCTAAAATAAAGGTATGACCTCATACAGGCTTACAGTACCTATCAATTTTATTGGATAAAGCCATATAATTAGGATATTTGATCAGAATAATGGACTAGAAAAAGAAATGGAGCAGTAAAAGAAAAAAAAAACTTGTAGTTATATTTATCAATATTTATACCAAGTCACTGAAAAACTAATATCTATATAAATAAATAAACTATGTGTTTTAATAAGTTGGAAAATCCATAATTAATTCATACATGTATTAAGATAAGCAGAGTGAATTATAAACATGGTCACAAAAATAGCTTTTTAAAATTATCCAGTCTGTACATACATGAACACAGGTACTCAAGTATTTTGGTATTCCACTTAATTCCTCCAAAACTTAATTTAAATAAAATCCAGTTTTTAAGAAATACAGTAATCGTCAGGGATGAAAAGTCTGAATTTGAAATCAATTTTAGTGATTGACCAATCAGATGACTAGAACACTAAAATCGACTTTAGGTTAAATTTTGCAGAGCATAATGACCAAGGAGAGAATGAGATATTCAATCTTTAACGAATGAAATGAATGGGAACTTACCTGAGAAAATAGAGTTTCACACCCAGCAGCTAGACCTTGTAATATAGAACATCCAGCTACATTGATTAACTAAAATAACAAATTTTATAGCAGGTCTATGTAAACAGAACATTAAAAAACATGTTACTCAGAGTTTCAGGCTTTGTAATAAGACAACTGATCTATTTCAGCCTGTATCTCTACTGAAGTCTGACAAGTAGAGATCTTCAGACAACTGATCTATTGCAGTCTGTATCTTTCCTGAAGTCTGACAAGTAGAGATCTTCCAACAACAGACCTACTTTCAGCCTGTAACCCTACTTAAGTCTGACAAGTAGAGATCTTCTGACAACTGATTTATTTCAGTCTGTATCTCTACTGAAGTCTGACAAGTAGAGATCTTCAGACAACTGATCTATTTCAGACTTTATCTCTACTGAAGTTTGACAAGTAGAGATTTTCCGACAACAGACCTACTTTCAGCCTGTAACCCTACTGAAGTCTGACAAGTAGAGATCTTCAGACAACTGATCTATTGCAGTCTGTATCTTTACTGAAGTTTGACAAGTAGAGATCTTCAGACAACTGATTTATTGCAGTCTGTATCTCTACTGAAGTTTGACAATAAGAGATTTTCCGACAACAAACCTACTTTCAGTCTGTAACCCTATTGAAGTCTGACCAGTAGGGATCTTCCGACAACAGACCTACTTTCAGCTGTACCTATTGAAGTCTGACCAGTAGGGATCTTCCGACAACAGACCTACTTTCAGCTTGTAACCCTACTGAAGTCAGACAAGAAGAGATCTTCAGACAACTGATCTATTTCAGCCTGTAACCCTACTGAAGTCTAACAAGAATAGACCTTCAGACAACTGATCTATTTCAGTTTAAAAATTAAATCAGATTCAGTTTGATGCGTCTAGGCTAAAATAAATGAGTTATCTGAAGATCGTACAGACTGAAACTCTGACTAACAACATGTGTTAGATTCTGCTTTAATATTTCTAGAATAAATGTTGCCTAGATTATAATTTAATTTAAATAAATGGCACATCAGAAAATTAGCCATCTTGTCAATGCAGGATTTTTTTTGCATTTGGAACCAATCTTTCAGCGTCATAAAAACGAGGCATGTATAAGTTCTTTTGTTATTCAAATCCTTGGATTAAGAAAATCTTACAGTGAGGGCTAGAGCTATACCATCTAGTTGTTGTTTCCCAAGATGACCACAGAACATTAAACTGATAACAAACAATGCCTGTTCAAACAGTTGCACTAATACCTGTAAAATTAATACATTTGAGTTATCATTCATACCTTTAAAGAATCAAATTTAAAGAAAGAAAGTACTATATTTGACAAGGATAACAACTTAGGTTCACAGTTAAAATCCTTTTGACCAGCTGTCCCTTGGCAGGTTATTTGTACCCATTTACAGCTGGGTGGACTGGAATTGTGAGTGTTTGTGACTTATTCAAGGTCAAATGACATGACATTATTAATTTATTGGTAGATATAAAATCCACCTTCAAAAAAAAATTCTAAAATGGTCCTGAAAATCTTCAATCCAAAAAAATATAATAATAGTAAAATTACTTACAGTGGGCCAGGATAATTTAAATAGAATTTTAAGCTCTGTCTTATATCCCTGAGATACAACATGATGGTACAGTCTCATACAACAGTTGGTTTTCATATCTGAAAGATACCAAGCATATATAAAATATCTGTTTTTTCAACAAAAATACCTGACATATGATATATATATTACCTACTCACTGATATAAAATACACACAGTAAAAAAAGTGAAGTTGACAGTTGAAGAGATGTTTTCAGTATTAACAAACGTCTGAAATGTTCATCCACTGAGTATACTGTATACTGAAATATTTAATCCAATACCCCTACCCTTTTTCATTATATCTATATATTGATTTAGATCATTTAAAAACTTGTGTCATAATTTATACCTTCCACATAATATCACACTCTAACTATTATCTATCTAGTTACCATAGCAATTAAAAAAATAATTCAATGCCAATATTTCACAGTGACGGTTAATCAAGATTTTATCATAAATGCTTGTTATTGTTTTATGTTGAAATTAGTTTATATCAACCTGCTGATCAACATCCATAACTTGGTATCTAGTTCAATTGTATAAGGCTGAGACAACATTTCGAAGGGAGGAGCACATATACAACACAAGACAATGATTTGCTAATAAAGAAGTTTGTTTGACCCCTGGACCTTCAGGTTAGCTAGCATGTGTCTTACTCACTGAGTCACTTCGAATCCCTTGCAGAGAAAAGAAATAGTAACAATTCCATCAAATTGTTAAAGGGATTGTAAAGAGGTATTCTTTACATATTATCTGTACCATTTTGATGTCTGTGTCTCTTGCCATTCCAAAGAGGCTGGGTGTTTAAAAATATTATTAGCATCTTTGGCGATAGTGAAGTCATGAATGCTAATATTAAGTTGTATGACAAGAGCCACACACTTTCAACAGGGAACTGGTAAGGTCCAAACTTATTCTTCTTTCAGTGTTCTCAAAATACATACCCATTTTGAGAATTGTTGGTGGTGGGGAAATCCTTTTATTATCATTCTCTCGGCTGATCGTTTCCAGGTTTTCTATGGTTTCCATGGTTTCTGCTTCCAAAGATTCCATTTTTTTACCATAATATGATATATTCTGAATAATTAAAAATATATTGTTAAAACCGATTCCCTTTAACAGGGAACAAAATAACCGGCTATGATTGGTTAGCAGTCTGTATCTCTTTTGATAAATTTTTGCTAATTAATTCATATTTTGATTAGCAGTTTTAACCATTTGATGTGCAATTACAAAATTTCACAGATAGTTCGCAGATCA
Source organism: Nipponacmea schrenckii (assembly GCA_030562195.1). Lineage (NCBI taxonomy): Eukaryota > Metazoa > Mollusca > Gastropoda > Lottiidae > Nipponacmea > Nipponacmea schrenckii. The sequence goes on from JAUJPP010000007.1 coordinate 31,854,780, forward strand.
TACTTCTGACACCATTCTTTCACGGTAGCGAGACGAACTCCAATAGCAGATGATGCTTCCATTTTTTTTAGTGTTGAAACAAGTTACTTCCCTTTTTTTTAGTGTTGGTCAGATTTTTAAGTCTCTTATTTATGTCGATTGTTGTTCCGATGAATATGAGAAAGAAATGATGTTGAATATTTAGCTAAAATGATTTGACACATCATATGACATAATGAAAGACAGAAAAACAGACAGCGTGAAAAACTGACGATCAAAAGATAATATAAAAAAAAACACTTTATAAAGTAGTGAAAAAATTATTTCGTCTGTTAAGCGAGATGATAAACTAGGAGGTAAAACAAGTTGATAGAACAGCTGACCAATTTAACAGAATAGCCTATTTCACCGCATGTTATTGTTTTAATAATGTTTTGATTTTAGTCATTTTAGACACGTAATGATTATTATAGGCCAATGTAACATTCAATCTGATAAAAATGATTTGCACTTTTACATTTTCCAAAGTTTATTTATGCTAATCAATCTTTCATTTGACTCGCGGTAGGCCTACTGTTCACTTTGGATCGAAAACTGCAATGCGAACCAGGTTATTTTGTTCCCTGCCCTTGATGAGATGTTAAAAATAAAGTAACTCATTATTTCATTATGTTGTGCAACATTGATATTTTGTCGGCAATACCCTTCCATACAAATATTTGCCACGAATACCCTTCCATAAAATAATAATCTTATTAAAATTCTACAGATTTCTCAGCGGCAAAGAATCCAAGAATGAGAACAAAATTAGAATAATCATCTACAATAGAGCCGAAATCAAAATCATGCATGGGCATAGAATGTCATGTTTAACAAATTCAAACTTACCACCCCATTCATTAATCATTCAATCAAGTAGTCTTCATTCATCATAACTATCAAAGATAAATAAGAAAATCACGGTACAGTGAAAGGGACGTAACTCGTCTTATTTTCCATTATCTGGTTAACTCCCTTGGTGTCAACTTACCGACCTTGACCCCATGAACTTTAATAGTCATTCCTCAGGTATTCAAACGGTAATAAAAGGGGACAATCAGCTACAGGTAAATTTATCCTTACAACCTTTTATTCTGAAAGTTTTCCTCAAAATGTCATTGAACAAGTAAGATGGAAAAATTTTAGACATGAAAAGTGTAAGTTGGATCCGATTTCGTCTCTAGATTGAGAATTTAGCGCGAAATTTCTCTCACACCTGTAAAAAGTTTACCTGTATTTATTTGTGACACAAAATGGCGTCGCACTTATCATTTCAATTGTATTATGACTAATCTCATCTTGTTTTAAAGTTTTGATATTATATCTCTCCATTTTTTTTACATAAATAAGACTCTGTTCAGAAATGTTATTAATGCTTGATTAAGAGTTTTAGGCTATGTATTTCACTTTAAATATTTTGAATTTTTTATTGGGTCAAATGTATAAAATCTGTAGAAAAAGTGAATTTTAAAAAAAAAGTTATAATTGAATTGGCTAGGCACATTTCAAAATTCAAGTGAAAATTTAATGATGTTACCTAGATCTAACAGTGGAGATGAAATTTCTTAATTGATTATTGATTGGATTAAGCTGATGACCTCGTTATGTGTCAGGATGGTTTCCAGCTCTAAAGAAAATTATGTAACAACTATGTTGTAGAACTATATTGTCTAAATTCAATATATAGAACCAGTGGCGGAGCCACAGGGGGGGCAGCCCCAAAGGCAGCCCCAAAGGCTAGTTTTTCGGGCAAGGCATTTTAAAAATAGCCCAATTTTATTCTCCTATAATAATATTTCATAATTCATATTATTTAAGGATCGAAATCACTGCTCGAAATCACTGCTCGAATGTCATTGCTATGATTATATTTTACATATTTCAAAAATTGAAATCGCAGCCCGAAAGTAGAGTTTAGAACTTTTTTTTACACAACCAAAAAAAGACAATTCGGGCACATATTTCAATTTTTTCAATAAATATTGTATGACATACAATATTTGTCAAAAAAAATGGAAATCGGTGCCCGAATTGCCTTAAATTAAGACAATTCGGTAAGGTTTCACCTAAAAAGTTAACAAGTTCCTTGGCTTACTTCCCTGGGAAAATAGATCATTTATTAATCAAATAAATCAATAAAAATTCCACCAATAAGAAAATGTAAAATAAATAAGTTTGATAAGGTTTCAACTAACAACACACGAGTTCCCTGGCTTACTTCCCTTGGAAAATAGATCATTTTAATCACTTTGGGTTTTTTTGTGTAAAAAAAAGTTCTAAACTATTATTCCACCAATAAAAAAATGTAAAATAAATAAGTTTGATAAGGTTTCAACTAAAAACACATGAGTTCCCTAGCTTACTTCCCTTGGAAAAAAGATCATAATTATCATTATAATCACATAACATTGAGTGTCCTCTAGCTGTGATCATTTCAGAGTGAAATTTCGTTAGAATAACACCTGTTCTATCTTCCATCGATCATCGATAAACATGAACTAAAAATTGTTCAAAAATATTTTTGTCTTTTGTCAAGAATTGTTTGGCCTGGTTATAACTTGCACTGTTGCAATTTAGCAAATTGACACAGAAATCAAAACAAAGTCTTCTACACGTAAACGATTGTATCGTTAACGGGTTGCATGTGATGCATGCAGCAAGGAACTTGATTCCGATTATAAAGAAAGTCACGTAAAACGCTTACACTTGGGGGATACTATTACTTTTACACCAGTTCAACAAATAACTGATAAATCTCAGCCACAATTCAGTAGTTTTGTCGGGAAAACACATACTAGCACATCTTCAGAAAGTAATCAGAATGTAAGTGAAGTAATTAGTAGCGAGCACAGTGAAGTGGAAACACATCTAATTGATGATTGTGACCCTTCTTCCCAATCAGCTAATGTATCCGGAGGCACAGTCCGTGAATGTTGCGATAAACCAACATGTTCCAACACACCTGATATAAGTGGAACTGAAATTCCGGAAAGTCCACAAGAATGTTCATCTGTTTTTGAGAAATTAATTGATTTGACATGTAAATATCCATCAGATCCTTGGCTCTTCAAGGATTCCAAAATCACTGATTCATTGGTGCGAGCAATAATAGAAATAGGTGCTTGTCAACCAGGATTTCATGATGACTTCGATGATTTCCAAATCGACAAAGATGGGAGACGTTTTCATGTGGAATGGTATCAGAAGACAATGGAAAACAGAACAAAATCCCATAGACAATGGCTTTGTTACTCTCCAGAAACACATAAAATGTACTGTCTGTTGGCTCTTTGCAGAAAAAAATAAATTTTCATTTGAACGCACATTCGCAGATCCAAATGCTGGATGTTCTAATTTTAAAAAAGGGATTGAGAAAATTCGAAGTCACGAGGATTCTGAAATTCACAAAAGTTCTATGAGAGTTTTAATTGTCACAAAGTTTCGATTTCGGAGTGACCAGACAGTCTATCAAAATTTGATGAAAGCCAAAAATGCCGAAATCGAACGAAATCGACAAGTTATGAAGCGTCTGGTAGATGCGATACTTTTTCTGGGAAAACAGGGTCTTGCATTCAGGGGTCACAGAGAACATGCAGGATTAAGTCAAGATTGTAACGAGGGCAATTTTCTCGAACTTGTTAAATTCATTTCAAAATATGATCAAATTCTAGCCGACCATCTGATAAATGCTAAAAGGAATGAAACTTATTTAAGTCATCACATACAGAATGACATCATTGAATCCATTGCCAATGAAGTTCTTCGGGGAATTCTATTTGAAGTTCGTTATGCTAGATATTATGCTATTATTCTAGATTCAACTATTGATATCAGTAGAATTGATCAATGCTCGTTTTCGCTCCGTTACGTTACCAAGTCGGGAGATATCGTTGAGCAGTTCATCATGTTGGACGAATTGGGTGGTGCAAGTGCCGAAGATTTCAAGAACTTATTAGATAAGATGCTCGAAAAATGTTCTTTAAAATTTTCGGAATGTAGAGGTCAGGCATATGATGGTGCTTCCACTATGTCAGGTGATATTTCTGGGCTCCAACGACGAGTCAAAATTGAAGAGCCTACCGCAATTTATGTTCACTGTTGTGCCCACAACTTGAATCTTGTAATAGGTGACTCGGCATCTTCGTCTTGCGTACAAGCTAAACTTTTCTTTGGCACTCTAGAAAATATCTACAGTTTTATGACAAGTTCTCTTCCAAGACTGAAACTGTTAGATTCCGAAATTAAGCTACTGGATATAGCAACTTTGAAATTGAAAAGGCACTGTGACACACGTTGGCATAGCCACAAAGACTCGGTGAAATTTGTGATAAGCTGCATTCCAGCTCTCGTGAAAGCTCTTGAACAAATTGCTAGTGGTGTATTACGAAATACAACACCGAAGGCACATGCTGATGGTAATGGTATTCTGGCAACAATTACTAAGTTTGAATTTATTGTATTATTAGTTGTTTGGGATAAGATATTAGCATGCACAAATATACTCTCATGTTATTTACAAGAGTCCGATATTGATATTATGACTGCATCTTCACTTGTTCAGTCCACTCGATTGCAATTAGTCGAATTACGATCAGACGACGTTTTCAATGATGTTGAAACTGAAGCAAGAGATATCGCATCAATGTGTGAAGTCGCTCCGGTGTATAAAGAGTCCCGAAACCGAAAAGTAAAGTTAATGCCAGGTGAACGAGCAAGGGATGACGCCGCTGGTGATGGTCGTACCAGATTTCTTCGAGATACCTATTATGTTATCGTAGATACTTTGACATTTCAGATGAATGAACGATTCTCAGATTTTACTGAAATTGCTAATAAATTTTCTGCCTTAGATCCTAAATATTTCTCAGATAAAAACAGTGAAACGAAATTGATTGAACTTGGAAAGTTTTATAGTAAAGATGTCAATACTGCCGAACTAATAGATGAATATAGACATTTTAAAATAGTTTTAGAAGATATATTTACACCCCCTTCATCGGTACTTCTAAAAGTCAAAGATGTTTTACCCTTCATTATACAAAATACTATGGATACTGCATTTCCCAATTTGACGATTTTGTATAAAATATTTTTGACAATCCATGTATCCAGTGCTGCCAGTGAGAGAAGCTTTAGTAGATTGAAACTAATAAAAAATTATCTGAGATCAACAATGGCTGAAGACAGGCTCTCAAATTTATCTTTGATAAATATAGAAAGGAATTTTGCCAAAGATGTTGATTTCGACAAAGTCATTCAGACGTTTTCAACGATGAAAAAAAGGAGAAAAGCTATGTATGACTAAAGTTGATATCTATGATAATTGAAATTTTAAAAAAAAATCGAAATGATAAAATCCATACAAACATAACATATCCATTAGCCGAAAATCTCATTCAAAATCGGGTGAAAACAGTACATCCCGTAAATTAAACTGAATACTTATGGATCTCCTAAGGGGGTAGTATCATGTGTTCTAGAAAGAGTGAAAATACTCTGCCAATAACAATAGTGTTTCTCTCGAAGAAAACTCTCATAACTAAGTTCGAAATTCGGGCAACCTCAGAAATCTCGCCCCCCCTGGGACGTAAACCTGGCTCCGCCACTGTATAGAACCCTTATTTGACTCTGATATTAATTATGCATATTAAATTGATGGAATTTTGAAATTTTGGTTTGGGACCATTTTGACCATATCCCAACTCCATTTGCTGATTTGTGATTTTAAAAATAATTTATTTCTAAATAGACATTTGAATCACGAAATTTAACAGTAATTAAATAAATGGTCAAAATGTTTTGCTATTTTTTTTTCATCTTAGTCCACCCAGCTTTAAATGGGTACGGATAATCTGAGAAAGATCAATGCCAAAAGGTTTTGTCAATAACCATCTGGTAGATAGGATCCTTAACTGTTGTTTATTTCTTTGAATATCTCCAAAGATGATCAATAAATTGATCATAAAGAATTATATTGTAAATGTTTGATATAAACAGTATTTTTTCGAGAGCGATAGAATGATAGGCCTACATATATAATGATATATAGAATGGGAAACAGTAACCGCTTTGTAATTGTTTCAGTCCCCAGTGTAATAAAATGGAGGTATGGCTAATTAGCCTGTTAACTATACTAGCTGTATGTATAACAGTTACTGTACAGCAGGTAGACGAACAACAATGTATGATTGATAATGTTGGTGGCTGTCCCAAATCCAGACCACCGTAAGTATTTTCATTCAATTATTATTAGATATCCCTTTTGAATTTTATTTAGCATCAATTTGCATCAACACCATTGGACATCTGTGGTTCCTGCAAGTTCACTAAAACAGGGTGTTACTGATCACAAAGGCACAAACAAATTTTGCAATTAGTGATGTTATGAAACACTTAGTTAAAGTGTGATTGCAGGATTCAAAGTGTAAGTGGAACAAAGACATCTGATTGAAAATCAGTGTTCTTGATACACATCCAAATTTAGAAAATCTCTTTACAATCCCATTAATTAAAGTATATTTTACTCTAAGTTTTCTAAGCTGTTTGTTGAATTTCCTAGTGTTTAGACCTTAAGCTTTAAAAGTATTCAAATATTTTCTCAGATTTAAATTAATTTAAAGAATGAAAAAGATTTTTGATGATTTGATCCGAGAAAAAGATTGTATTCTCTCTGTGTAATATTTCAGAGTGTACATGGTGATAGCACCAAGAAAAGTACGTCCCAATCAAGTAGTGCAGATATTCACCAGTATTTTACGCCTGGAGTACAGCCATATTAATGTCAGGATATCTGTGGTCAAAGACAATGTAGAATATGCTGGAACTTTAATGAAATTTGACAGACCTTCCAGTCGTATAATGCAACTTCAGGTTTGTTCTTTGTGCTGGTTTTTTTATCACTTCAATCTTAGTGACTACTTAAAAAGTAGAGAATGCAATAATTTAGTCTAAGGAATGCTTCATGTGATTGATTTTGTGCTATTTTTCTCCCCTAAACACTGAATGAAAGGTATTAACCATCTCAATTAATTGTGTTTTTTCATTACTTTGACTGTTGAAAGTATATTAAGAAAGCCTGGCTGATGCAAAAAATGTCATGTTATTACAGATGCCCCAGAATTCTCAAGAAGGACAGTACAGACTGCGTGTAGAGGGAACGTTAAATGGTGGTATCAGTGGATATATTTTCTATAATGAAACAGATATACTATTTGACACCAAACAAGCTTCTTTGTTTATCCAGATGTCTAAACCTCTCTATAAACAGGGACAGCTAGGTTAGTATTTTTATCCAGATGTCTAAACCTATCAATAAACAGGGACAGCTAGGTTAGTATTTTTATCCAGATGTCTAAACCTATCTATAAACAGGGACAGCTAGGTTAGTATTTTTTCCAGATGTCTAAACCTATTTAAAAACAGGGGTAGCTAGGTAAGTATTTTTTATCCAGATGTCTAATCCTATCTTTAAACAGGGACAGCTAGGTTAGTATTTTTATCCAGATGTCTAAACCTATCTATAAACAGGGACAGCTAGGTTAGTATTTTTATCCAGATGTCTAAACCTATCTGTAATTGGCTCCAAAGAAATACTTTTTTTATTTAATGATATCAATATTTGTTCTCTTTTCAGTTCAATTCCGAGTTATTCCAATCCTGCCTAATATGATGCCCAAATATGGTTCTATGACTGTATATATTGATGTAAGTATATTGCCGCAGGTTATAATATTCCTTAAGATCACACAAGGTAAAAACTGGAATAACAGTTTTTCAGGATCTGTTATCCTATAGATAGGTTCTGTTTGATTTCTTGCCAACAATTTTATGATATCTTCATGCTTTTTACTGGGAATGGAATAATTATTTTTTAAGATTATCAATTAATCCAGTGATTCAACTAACGAACTTCATCCTAAAAGTATTTTCCTTCAGGTTGCTTATCACTGTAATGATAATTAGAAATATCACAAGCACATTCTTTAAACTGGCTTCCTTATCGGCTTGATTGTTTATAAAATTAATCTTCTAGGATCCAACTGGTATACCTGTAAGAAGATGGTTGGGTTTACAGACAAATGCTGGAGGTAGGCACTGACTAATATCTTTTTAAAAATATTGGTTTGACTTAGTTGTAGGCCCCAATGCCCACCAAAGATTTTCTGGGGCCTAGATGAATCAGGGGTCTGATTATAGATAGGTTGAAGGCAAGGAACAAGTTGGGAGAATGTTCACAGGATGGGTATTAGAATGGAGGCCCTTTAATACCTAATGGTTGAGTGCTCAGTCTACAATAGAACAACACAATTTTAGAATTTCTTCGCTTCTCCCTTAAAGGATTTTTCTCTTAAAATATTGCATGTACCGGTATACTTTCTAATTGTATTGTATATAATATATATTGATGATGATATTATAGGTTTAGTGAGTCAGTCATTTCAGCTGTCAGATCAACCAAACCATGGAAACTGGTCGATCAGAGTTGTGGCTTTTGTATGTATCCAGTCTTATTTTATATTGTACGGAAAAAGTGCACAGTCTTGGAAAATGACAATTTGTGTATAATACTTAATGTCAATCTAAGTATCATAACTTGTGAATTATTAAACCATTGATATATAACATTTGTTGATGTTGAATTAGCAAACAGCATTTTGTAAATAGTAAAGAACTATTGACCTATGATTGCTAAATTTAGAACATGTGCACCCCTTCTTCCCCTACAGTATATATGGCAAAATGATAAGTTTAGTTTAATATATATGAATAGTGTTATTTATTATTTTCAGGGTCACACATACAGAAAGAAGTTTGTGGTTGAAGAATTTTGTAAGTATTTTATCAATACTGAAAAGAAAAAAACAACTATATTTTACAAAGCAACTTGGCCAAGCCTTTTGGCTACGATCTTATTATTATCCTTACTCATTTAAAGCTCTGTTACCTTCCCTCTGCTCTCAATGGACACAACTTTTTTGTCATTTATTTTTTGACCTTTTAAACTTTCAGATTTCAATGTTTATCTTTCTTTTTTCTAATTTTCATCCAGGGACCCCACGATTTGATGTTAATGTTACAGTACCACCCTATCTTAATGATACAGCCATGAATATTTCTGGTGTCGTATTGGCCAAGTAAGTGATTTTCCAGTTATATTTAATAAGTGTGTGAGTAAGATGCTTGCTTGCAAACCTGAAGGTCAAGGGTTTAATCTTGGCAAAGGTCACAATAAACTTGCTGATTTTTCAACCATGTTTTCCACTTTGATGAAGATGTTGGTGTTTTGGCCAAGTCAGTGTTTCAGTTATATTTAATCAGTGCTTGTGTACATGCTTGCTTCAAAGACGCTCAAGGGTTTAATCTTAAAAGGGCCAAATTACCTTCATTTTCAACCATGTTTTGCCCTTTGATTGGATTAGGTTGAGGATAGAATAGTCCTGTCGTTAGGGGGGAAAAAATTGACCCCTTGTGCTACAGGCTGTGCTATTAAAGATCCCTCTATGTTAAAAATTCTGAATCCCAAAATTCCCATTGCAACCCCATTTCATTCCAGCTTCATTTGCAATTAGGTGCAGAAAGAAAAAAACTCCTTTCTTTGTAAAGAAGGGCCCCGTTCTGTAGTACCCTTCTATTTACAAATGTTTTTTGCCCATCTTAAAATTTGGCAACCTCAAAAAATGGAATTCCCTTTTTAAAATTTAAGTTATTAATAATTAATATTCACTACAAGGTAAATTGTTTCCCTTTAGTCAATTCAGGCATCCTGATTGGTAAACTTTTAGATTTTTAAACCCCAAAAAATGACCTAGAGGAAACTTCCCTTATTTATATAGATTTTATAGTTATGTAAGTCCCTATGTTACCTGTACTTTATAATTTCCATTATTGTACACTGCATGGCAAATTTTCTTATTTCACCCACAGCTTCAATTGTAAAGAATAACAACTCTGAATTTAAGTCACTGTCACTTAATTTGATACATTTGTAATTACAAATATTTCTCATTAAGCACTTCGTTGCATTGTCTGTCTGCATAAAGCTAATCTAGTGAAAAAAAAATAGGACACAAGCTCATTTTTATTCATTTTCTCTTCATACAGCATCGAGGTAGAATAGATTTTATGTTTACAATGGACGAAATCAAGGAATTGTCGGGTCGGAGGATGATCGGAAGTCTAGTAGACAGTGAACTGTTGTTTCATGTGAATGTTTCTGATTGGGACTCGGGAGAAAATCGGACGGGGAAGGCCAGCACGATTATATTTGATTCTAAAATTAAACTAAGATGGATTGGAGATCCAGTACGAACGTTTAAACCAGATTCGGTTCTGAAAGTGGCGGTAAGTTGTCAGTAGATTTTGTTATCTCATTTTATTGATAGACCAATCTTATGTTGATGACAATAGTCACTCTCGAAGGCAATCATATGCAGAAAATGTCTAGTCTAGGCCTATAAGCTGAAGCAGTGCAAATACCTTAGATTGTAGACATCAATAATCTTAAACAGTTGGATATCTAGAATAGCTATTTTACATGATGTAAAATCATATAAACGAATGTTCTAAATTTGTGTCTAGTCTAAGTGTGCTGTGGACTGTTTACATCCTTGACAGTCAGAAATCAAAATCAAAATGAATTGGGACCTTTTATATAAAAAATTAACTTATGATAAGTTTAGTGTTCCAGTCATTTGATAAGTCAAACCTCAATTTGATTTTCAATTAAGTTTTGTTATCCAATCAGATTGCTGTATTTCTTAAAATCTAGAATTATTTAGTAAAAGTTGATATAAAAGAAAATACATGATGAGAATTTTTTTTTTATAAATCTAAGGATGTTGTTTTGTTCTGTAGGTTGCTGTTACGAATTTTGATGGCACACCAGTTAAAACTAAAAATCAGATTGTGCGGTTGTATTCAACTGTTTCTAACACTGGACCTGCTACTATTAGTTATACTAATCCAATCCTAGTACAACCAGTACAGGGTATTGCAGAGTTCAGGATTTTTGCCAATAAAGATGCTGAGAGCATTGTAATGGAGGTATGCTTTGATAATTTCTTATTTTGATTAAAGCTATCATGCTTTAATTACATCTTAATAAATTTATATAAAAAAAATATAACTGTTATTGGCCATTGACACAGTCTTATATTGTTTGATATTTCTTTTTATAACAGCTTGATAGCTTTAAGTGTGATGAATATATAATTTGCAACATATTATCTTATAACGGAATTATAGACAGGGACATTTGCACATGTTGAAGGCGGGTCTAAATATGTCAATCAAAATGCAATCACTCCCACAGTGAATATACACCTATGCATATCCTATATTTTATTCTTTGAATATCCATCTGTGATGTCATAATTGCATGATCCATTGTTATTTCAGGCGGATTACCTTGGTGATGAACAGACGTATCAAGATACACTGGATAAAAAAATAGCACTTCGTGCCTCCCGTTACTATTCACCTAGTAAAAGTTATATCACCATAGAAACCTCTACCCAACATCCCAAAGTAAGTTTAATTACTGTTTTTTTTACTGATATTTGAATTTGTATTTTGCATCTGTGGTACCATGGTGAAATTTGTCTTTTCTATCAGAATTAACCTCAGATAAGTCCTGGTTGAAAATGTATATTTAAGTATTTCCATGATGACAACAATTATTCCCCCAGGTCTTGGTCTATTAATTGTCTCTTATTCTGATACCCATCACCTGTTTAATAATTTTTTATGTTGTAATTTTAACCAGCTTCAAACCATGTATTAGTCAGTAAAAACTTTTTTTTTTTTCAGGTCAATGAATACATGATTTTCCATGTCAAAACCAGTAATTTTGTTCCGAGAATTTTCTACCAAGTAATATCTGGTGGTAATATTGTTATTGGTGATGAACTAGAAATGACGTCCAGACAGAAAACATTTGCTATAGCATTATCGCGAGAGATGATCCCGACAGCACGTCTTGTTGTATTTTATATTCGACAGCCAGAAGAAGTTGTTGTTGATGTTTTGAATTTCTTTGTCAATGGAACAAGACAGAATCAGGTCAGACACAATATGATATTACAATTGAAAACATTGTATCAATGATTTATTATGATATCTTCATTGTTAAAACTTACCTGTGCTATAACTTAAAACTTTAACTTGTGAATGTATATAGAGAGATGGAGTGACTGGTGTATTCTGCATAGATCATAACTAACATATTACCTTAACCCTTTGAACCCTCAGTCCCTGAGTCTTATATTATCCTATCCCTGGCTTCCTATAACAATTCACAAATAATTGCCATGCGTAAACACATGGCGTTATACTGGTTTTCCGGGATTACGGGATCTAGTAACGTAACGTCATCCTGGAAAACCAGTATAACAGGTTCAAAGGCTTAATAATGTGTTTGATTCGTTGTTATAAAAACTGTTCAATAATTATTATTTAACCTGTCGTTATTTTCCAGGTCAAGTTAACAATCAATCAAGGTAAAGATTTCAGTCGCGATTCGATAGAATTCAATGCATATGCTGATCCTGGTTCTTACGTAGCCTTTGCTGCCATGCCTCATGATCTCTTTATTAGAGGATTAAATGACGGAATCAGTGAGAATAACGTAAGTACGAACAATCCATTACTGTTATATAATGATTCAATAAGGATTCATTCATTACTGATCATTTTAATTTTAATTCAGGATAGTTCATCAATCTTTGTTTGATTGGAACACCAGCTTCTCCAGTCTTTTAAAACAAAATATTATATATTTCAAAATCAATAACATTTTTTATCCAATCGTAAAAACCTACAACTTAACATTCTGCATAAATGAGAATTTCTTTTGAAAAGGCACCAAGATAATATTTTTGTTTTTGTTTACAGTTGATTGATGAGTTAGGAACATATGATCAACCAGCCAATGGAAGTTATCGTCATCTGTGGCGTATCAGTGATACTGAGTATGAATATAAATTCTTCCATGCTAATGGATATGGTATTGATGCCAACACTACGTTTAAGGTATGTTTATATTTTTTTTTGTTTATAAGACATATAGAAATAGACATAAGTTAAGAAGCACTAGATATGTGGATATACCAAGATTGCTGAAAAGGTTCATCTGACCTCAGAATCCTCTCCCACAAACTTGACATCTGTGGTCAATGGAAAGGTAACTTTAAGAGTAGGGGAGTTTTTAGCTATTAAATTTTGTGCAACTTATGATTTGAAAGCTACCAAATTTGTTAATTAAATGATCAATTTATCTGTTGTAGACTGCTGGTTTAATGGTCCTAACTGATGCTAGACTCGACAGATACCAGAGTAAGATTTTATTTTCAAGTTTATTAATGATCCTTGTGATACAAGATGTATGTTTCCAGCTGAGGACCTTACTCAACTTTAATGTTGTATTTCTCAAAACGTTCTTAGCCAGGATCAATCTTTGTTCAAGCAAAGATGTTTCTAGGACATCTTAAGACATTTCTAGGACATCCTAAGACATTTCTATGACCTCCTCAGATCATTTCTAGGACATCCTAAGATCGTTTCTATGAAAATCTAAGAACTTTTCAAGAATACGCTGCCAAGACTGGCTTGGTCAAATAAAGGTATACCTTTCTTAGAGTTAAATATAATTTGGCAGTGGTTCACTGGTTTATATTACTGTTATTTAGTGAAACTTTAACAAAAAACACAAACTGTCTTTGAACTTGCAGATGCTGAAACCTGTGCACAACAGAAACTGCTGCCATGTTTTACTGGATTAGGTAGTTGTTACAGCCCAGATCTAAAATGTAATGGAGAGTTTGATTGTGCTGATGGAGCTGATGAGTGGGGATGTAAGTTTTTTTTTTACCTCTTGAAATATGTTTAGGTCAACCCTGGCACAGTGTTTCTTTGTCTTGTCTGATCTTGAAGAAATATATATATAAATGACGTCATAATGTAAAGAACCAACACTTCTAACCACTGTGCTAGCTATGTAACCTCACAAATGATCTACGTAGCTAATAATATTTGTATGATACAGCCTAAAATATTATCTCATATTTCTTAAGTTAAATTTGCAAACTGGACGAATGTCTACCACAAAACAATTTTCAAAGAGGTTCAAATCTGATAAAAGTTAGTCAGGTTTCCTTCCATTGAAAAAGCTGGTAGGTTATATATATTGTTAATATATTTTAAATAGGTCCCATCAAGGATGACCGCTTAGTTATAGAGAACGCCATGGACAGAGTGAGCCGAGTAGACAGATTTTACGATGATAGTTCCTGGGCCTGGAAAGAAATCTTTGTCAAGTGAGTCTTTGTAAATATATTATGAAAGGATGCAATATAAATTCACAACAGAATCCTCTTTTTTACTAAACTATACAGCTCTACATTTGTATTGAGTACTGCTTTAACAGTGGTGTCTCTATATTGCTCTACAATTGATGTATTGAGCACTATTTTAACAGTGATATTTCTATATCGCTCTACAATTGATGTATTGAGAATTTATGTTATTAGGGCTTTTTAAATGTATTCAACTAAAATTTGAGGAGATTCAGAAAATTGAATTTGCAAGAAGAGACTCTTGTATTTGTCCTTAAGATGATAATAGTTTTAAGGTTATTGGAAATTCTCCTATTTTTTTTATAAAAGTGCTTGTCGAATTTTATGAATCTTGTTTGTATTTTAAGGCCTGATGGACGTGTAGATTTCCGAGTGAAAGTTCCAAAATACCCACTAGCTTGGGTGATCAATGGTTTATCAATCAGTAGAGAGATTGGTTTGGGTATTATGCAGACGCCAATCAAAGTAAGTTATCCCCCTTAGTTTTTTTTTAGTTCTCTTGCTGTCAAATAAAAAATATTGATACTGTATTATACCAATGAGCCTATTATTTATATTATTAGTGCTTTGAATGACATATAGTTAGGATAATTCTGGTTCCAGCCCCACCTGGAATTGCAGGAACCACAGGCATTCGACAAGGAATCAGAATGTCACTAATAGAAGTTAAAGGTGTCGCCGATACACAATAAAGGAATAACAGGAGCCACAGGCATTTGACAAAGAATCTGAATCTCACAAACAAAAGTTAAAGGTGTCTCTGATACACAATAAAAAGGTTACTTATATTATATTTAATTACAGTACGATGCAGCAAGGTATATGTATATACAAGTAGAGACACCTAGTGTTATTGTACGAGGTGAACAGGCTGGTGTTCGAGTAACTGTGTTTAATTACTGGTTCGTTGATGACTATATTGAGGTGAGTTGTCTTTTATTAATGCAATAGGTGACTTCTGGAGTCCATGACTATTGTACAATTATTGATATTGTTTTTTTGGATGAAATTTCTGGTTTACGGAATTGTTTTGCTGTTATAAGCAATTAATATTGGCCCACTCTTGAAAATTCTGGAAGTGGCATTAGATTCGATTCCTACTGAATGAGATTTGAACATAACTCGCCTTATCACCTTGCAGACATCAATTCGGCATTGGCAATGGCCAAATTATTAGTGCCATGAGTGAGATTTGAACTGAGATATTCTTATTTTAATCAAATTCTGTAGTATTCTTCTTGTAATGTTCAAAGCAACAGCAAGCATTGTGGCCATGGTGTAAGAATTCTGCAAGTCAGGCTAATTATTGTTCAGATTAAGGCTTATAATCATCATTTGCAACCAGTGAAATTGATTTTTGTGCTCATCTTCAGGTGTTAGTAACAGTACATGATGACCCCCAATATGATTTTGTGGTGGTAGAAGAGATGGGAATAGTTAAAGCATACAGCCCACGTACACATAGTGGTGATCATCAAACTATCTTATTTGTAAGTAGCCTTGATTAAATTGATAACCATAGAATAACTGCTTCTAGGAACTTTATTCTCTTAACTTAATTTATATAAAATCTAGATTTTAAGAAATACAGTAATTTGATTGGATAGCAAACCTTAATTTGAAATTAATTTTAATGATTAACCAATCGGATGACTAGAACATTGAAATCAACTTGAGTTACCTTTGGCTAAGACCCCTGAGCGCAAGCAAGAATTTGCAAACTTCCTGTTATTGGTTGTTGGCTGATAAAGACTACTGAATCCCTCTTTAACACAAAGCTTGTTATAATGTTGAAGAAATATATTTGATAATGAATTTTTTTTGTATTCCCAGTTGGAACCAGGTCAATCTAAAGATATCTACATGCCAATCGTTCCTAAAATAGTCAAAGGAAAATTTGAACTGAAAGTTTCGGCTTCATGTTTTATGGAGAGAGATATGGTTAGAAAAACTATCACTGTCATAGTAAGTAATTATTTAATTACCATGTTTATTTACCAAAGAATGACACTACTGTTACTAATACATTCTATTGTCCTGTTGTCTAACGTTTCAGCTAAATGCTTTCCTCAAAAACACTTCAGAAGTTTATGGTCACTTTTTTTTATCCTTATATTAACTATCCAAAGCTTTGATACTGTTTTAATAAGGAATGACTTGTAAGGTTTAATCTACATTAAGGCAGTTTATAAACATATTTTTTCAAGAAATTTTCACTTTAAAATTTTTTAGGATCTAAATGTTCTAAATCTGAAGTAGATACTTGGACTTCAAACTTCATTTTAATTCCAACTGATCCCTGGTGAAACCTTTTGGCATTGATATTTGTTTTTTCGAGCATTTTAAATGTGAGAAGAAAAGTTACTAAAGAAATAATACTTACAAACCTTTTGTGATTTCTAGCCTGATGGGGTGGAGAATTATTACCATACTCCTTATCTCATTGATTTGATTCGATTTGGTGCCTTGATTATTCCTGATTTTGATGTGCCGGTCCCTGAAAGATTTGTCGTTCCTGAACAGCGAGAGCATCTGTATGTACCAGGCTCTCCAGTCGGACAACTCAGTATTTTTGGTACGTTATTTTTTTCATTTTAGTTTTGCCTTTTGGTTAAATTTTGTTATTCTTTTTGCTTCAAATGTAAATGATAATCAATTACTTATGGAAGGGCTGACCTGCTCATATATGACAATAAGGCATGCTTATGAGCTACTTGTGCGCTTTTTAAAGGTGCTTTTACTGTTGATAATCCTGTCCTTGCAAAATTTCCCTCATTGCACACTGCATGGGCTTTTGTAATCTTAATAGCTTGATCGAGTGCAGAAAAATATGACGATAAAAAAACACAATATCATTTCCATCGTTTGCTAAAATTCTACTTTGTTTTTGCCAACAGGTGATGTGGTAACTCCAGGATTTTTTGAAGACTATTTAAATGCAGAGAATATTTTACATCGACCTTACGGCGCCGGAGAAATGATCACCTTTAACTTTGCCTATAATATGTGGACTTTGAAATTTATGAAAGCATCCAAACAACTAACGGATGCTACATTGAAGAAAGGACTTTATAATATGAATTTTGGTCAGTATTTTAGGTCATTTCCAAATATTGTTAAAGGGATATTGCATCTTAGAATGGACATAAAATTTAAGATCTCAGAATGGTTAATATTAGTGTATGTTCATCAGTGAACTTAGCTGGTGTCATAAAGTAACAAAACCCCTGTAAAATCTTGAAATCTCATAAAACAAAGTATATATCAATTAATCAATTGTATTTTATTGGTAATAACTAATTTATCAGTAACTTTTTTAACTTTATAAGCTTCAATGATTAAATGTCAAGTTTTCAATAATTTCTGAAGTTGCTACGAAAATTTTTCTACAAATCATTCATTTGATGGTTTACAGCTATGCAGAGAATGTTGGGCTACATGCATCATACGGGATACATGTATATGTTTAGAGATGATCCCAGACCTAATATATGGTAAGCATTAGTCTTGTTTATCCTTAAAGATCCTGATACTTGTATGACTCATTTAAAAGATATATATCCATATTTTGAACAAAAAAGCAGTGACTGGTGTTAGGCCTGTTGATAAAAGTGCAGCTTCATTTTATATTTTAGACTTTTATCTCTAAACAAATGATGCATCAAATCTAAGCAAAGGTCATCGTACAAAAAAGTAGTGCATTCAAGGATATATATGTACAGGGCTGTTGATTTTTTTTTTCCAAGACGATCACTTCTTAAATGGTTTTTGTTGATGACTAGCTTGCCTATGCTACACTACTATTCAACTTGTATCCAACGGTACTACTACTATCATACTGTACTTCAATCCCATGAATGTGGATAACCCCTACCCCCTTAATTAAAATAAGCTATAAGTACTGTTGTTCATTATGCTGTATGATTTTCTAGGTTGACAGCGTTTTCTGTCAAGACGTATCATACAGCCCGATACGGTGAATGGGAACGTGATTTATTTATACCTCTAGAGTTAATCAACAGAATGGTGGTGTGGTTATGTGACGCCCAGAATAAAACAACCGGAGCCTGGGATCCTGAAACTGATTTCTTAGCTTCTGACAGGAAAATGGTAATTTGATATTCTCTATCTTAAAACCTGGAGATTTATTCTTAAAAATGAGAAATTATTTGAGTGTTCCAGTCATCTGATTGGTCAATCGATTTCAAATTTAGTTTTATTATCCAATCCCATTACTCTATTTCTTCAAATCTAAATTGAGGCACCAAGAGCATAATTTTGAAAAAGATAAAATGTATTTTTACACTAGCTGTCACTGATGAACCAGAACGATCTTCTGAAGCACTGGGCATGGATAGAAAAATAATCATTAACTTGAGGGAATTAAATCCACAGCATGCACCTATAAGTCTACCGTTAACAACTATTCCATTATGTGTCTTTAATATTTCAGTCATCGTACGCGAATATAAAAAATCAAGAAATGTATATGGATCAAATACCACTGACAGCCTATGTATTAATAGCTCTATATACAACAGAAGATGTGTCTGGGGTAAGATGTTTTGTCAATTTAAGTAATAATTATAGCACAGTTTTCATGAGTTAACTGATTTAAACACCACGCTGAAGGTGGGCTGATCTGTTTTTTAGTGGCACTCTATATATTTACAGAGTAAATCATGCTATAACTTTGATTAAAACTACATAAAAAGATTCTCAGAGCTTGCAGGTGTTCTGTTTCTATTTCCAAATGTACACTGCATGGAATTGCCTGTCATGTTGAGCTTACCAAGGACTTATATGTCCATTCTTTGAGGTTCATTTATGTAAACATTTTATATTGTAGGCTGCCTTAGTGTGTATTGACACCGCCAAATCAATGGCCGCCAATTACTTATCAAACGAGGTTGAAAATATTGACTCGCGGGAAATATTCCATTTGGCTATAACTGCCTATGCCTTGTCTTTGACTCAAGAAAAGAGTGTAGCACCATTTAATCGACTGTGGAATTTAAGGAGAACAGGTTAGTTAAAATATTTTTCCTGAAGCTCATCTCAAACTGCTGATAGGCCTGGATGTTTTGGATAAAACAATCTTCATAAGGACAGCAAGTTTTGGAATGGAGAGGCCTGGTGAATGGAGTTGGTCCTGAGGAGCTATAACCTGAAGCACTCAATACTCTAAACTCATTGAATATTATTCATCTTGTTTCGGAAAATTTGGTATATTAAAGAAAGTCTATATAATAAGAACTTACCCGGTATATACTAATAGCTTACTCAGCAGAATTTATTCTTTTAAGTTGATTAATAGTTTCAATCACTTCACCTACACTTTACCTTCAATTAAACCATTTGTTGTTTTCCAGATAATGAAATTTATTTTGCTGATCAGAAGATACCCAAGAATCCTACAACCATTATTAACACAGTTAGATTCTTGCTTCCTAGACAAGAGTTAATGAACGAAGGTTACGCTGTTCAATCCACAGCTTATGCATTGATGGCTCATATTAAACACAGTACTGTTAAGTATGAACGAGACGGTATGATGATATGGTTACAGTCTATGAGAAACAGGTAAGTAATAGTTTAAAGCTGGTTACAAATTTGATATGATGTATGAAAAGAAAAGAAAAAATTTAGGTAATTTTTGCTTTTTGTTTCTTACAAACTATGAGAAATCAGTCATAATTAGCACTTTGTTGGTTACAAACTATAAGAAATCAGTCATAATTAGCACTTGGTTGGTTACAAACTATGAGAAATCAGTCATAATTAGCACTTGGTTGGTTACAAACTATAAGAAATTGGTCATTATTAACACTTGGTTGGTTACAAACTATGAGAAATCGGTCATTATTAACACTTGGTTGGTTACAAACTATAAGAAATTGGTCATTATTAGCACTTGGTTGGTTACAAACTATAAGAAATTGGTCATTATTAGCACTTGGCTGTTTACAAACTATGAGAAATTGGTCATTATTAGCACTTGGTTGATTACAAACTATGAGAAATTGGTCATTATAAGCACTGGGTTGGTTACAAAATAAGTAGTAATCTTTGAATTGGGTGAGCTAAATCTTATAAAAGAGAGCTACATGTATTCTGAATGCAAAATATAATTGTATTTTGTTGTTTTACAGTATTGGTGGTTTTGCATCAACCCAAGATACCATTGTTGCTATGGAAGCGTTATATGAATTCACACAGAATGATCCTAATAGAAATGTGTTTGATATTATGGTACAATTAGAATCTACAGCTACTCCTGATTGGAAAGTTAAACATTTTCTCAAGAAAGACAACTACACCAATTTACAGAATACCTATGTAAGACCTTAGTTTTATTAATTTTTTTTCTTGACTTCGTGCAGGAAAGTGAAGTCAGGTACTGTCTGGTAGACAAAAGAATAATAAAGGTTATTGTTTAGCTGTAGGCCTATTTACCAGACAGGTTTGACTGAAGTTTCAAATGCCCATTTTTCAGTTCAGCATTTATTTGTCTTTTTGTTTACAATTAGGCTTTTTTGCAAAGTTGCTGCATATGTAAAGCTAAAGAATATTTATCAATTAATATTTTAATGATTTTAAATCTACTTTCTCAGTGGAAATTTATCTTATTATTTTATTTCATAGATACCAACAGTTTGGGGAGCAGTAAAAATTTTAACCCAAGGTACAGGTCGAGCCTTGATGCAGGTTAGTTTAAGTTCATTTTCATATTTTATCTGTCATATTTCTAAAGTGTCTTTAATAAATACCCTATTACTTACAATCAGGGACCTGTTTCACAAAATTTTAACAAAGATACAATCAATATTTTAAGAAATACAGTAACCTGATTGGTTAATAAAAACTCAATTTTAGTGATTGACCAATCTGACCAGTGGAACACTAAAATCATCCTAAGTTAAGTTTTCGTGAAACAGGCTCCAGAACTGCAGATGGAACTAAGATTGGCAGGCTCATGAGGAAATTTGTTATAGTAGCTGTTATTTATTGAAATTTATCCTTTATTTCAGTTGACTACCACAGTAAATGTAGAACATAAACAGTTTTTAAAACAACCTCAACGAGAAGATCCCGAAGACCCTGATAGCGATGTTATTCCGTTTTTTGACCTGATTATTGATTATGTCAGATATTCTGGTAGGAATTCCTCTATAATGGAGATGAGACCCTGTGTTAGGTATGTACAGATTGATGTAGATTAATAATAATTTGTTTTAAATATGTCTGTTCTATATATCAAAATTCAGGTTGATATGTATTCTCAAAATAATATTAGCGCTAGGATATCTTAGAAACAGTCTTATTCTCCAAAACTTAAATAAAATTTTGAATATTACAGCTGGTTGTATACACAGAGAAGTTTAACTAGTGGATTGTCAGTATTAGAGATAGATATACCAACAGGTTATGTTGTTATGAACGACACACTTCGAGAGTACGTCCAATCAGAAATAGTTCCCAATTTAAAACGGGCTGAATTCTACGGGAGAAAAGTTGTCTTTTATTTTAGCCATGTAAGTATTGACTAGAATAATGAGTAATTTACCCACTTTTTAATTTTGTGGCTTAATCGGTATTTTCCTGGAAGTCTGGAGTTCAATTCCAGAATAGTTCAAGATAGTACTTTTAACAAATTTCGATCCACCCCTCTCCCCTTGTGATGTACAAGAGGGGCTAAACAAGAAAATGTCATCTAGTTGTCAAATAGATTGTAACAAGCGGAAGGCTGGATTAGTGAAAAATGCCACTCTAGAAGTATGATGGTTAATCAAACAAGATTTCTATAGTTACAGAGTCGTTATTGGAATAATTTCCATAAACATTGTATGAAATAGCCTTTTTTTCTCAATCCTGGACTAAATATTTTATCATACAAATACAAGACTATATTATGGAATTAGCAAGCTTCTTTAATAAGGTTACAAAGCATAGTATGTTTCAACACAATTTGTGTTGTATCAGATGTAATTGCCTTTCTTTCACTGATTTATAGGACATGATCTTCACTTAATATTTTATCTTGTAGCTATCACCTGAACCAACCTGTGTTTATTTCCGAGCCAATCGTTGGTATCCTATAGCTAATGCTACAATTCAACATAGAATGAGAGTGTATGATTATTATGAGCCTGGTAAGTTGATTCACTTGTTGTCAGAAACATTGTAATGTACAGGTGTATTACCTTCTGTTTGGAAATCGTTCTTATTCAATAAGAGCATTTTATTCATCAGTAGACATACCTTATGTATAAATAACATAATAGGTACACAAGGTAAGTTCACTGATAAATATATACACATATTGACCATTAAATTGTATGTCCATCATTTTGGATGATCAAAATTGTCTTTTGAACCTCTTTCATGTCTACCTCATCGATTTGTCATTTCGAATGATATAGGTCAACTATTGAACTTATTCCATCTTTTCCTCTATTAGATTTTCATTTATAGTTGTATTGATTAAGTAAGTTACAGGTCTGTTTTCTCAAAATGATTGTTATTATTATATATTTCAGGGATGCATAATACAACATTCTATACAACATACGGACTGTTTAATTTGAATATATGTTTTGTGTGTGGTTCGTATCAATGCCCGTATTGCCCATCATTTAACATTGGAACTATCATAAAAGCATCATTCACTTTAGTTTGCCTAGTATTTGGTTATATTGGTCAACGTTATTTACTTCGGTCTTGATCTGATTATTCATAATCCAATTATAATTAATAATGACAAATTCATCTTAAAAATATCTTTCCATCTCATTTCTTTCATCATTTTCATATTTTAAAATATTTCAATATTTTGGATTTGTTAAAATTTCTTTCATATGCCTTAATCTTTTATATCCAAATTAAAGACATATTTTGATAAAAGAAAATTCAAATTAACATTCCTAAGTGTATCATTTCTTATACCTAACTTAGTACATTCCAAATTTATTGTTCCCAGAAGTAATATTGCAAAAAAGTTCCAATATACCACCAGTATATCATTTCTCATTTACTTGCAATTTTTGTCAATCAATTCATCATTGCTTTGAGCTCAAATTTTTATACAATGATTCTTGTGATGTGCTCAGGAACATTTCTGAACATAACTCAAAAAGCCATTTAAAAATAATAATTAACTTTGCAAGTTAAAAAATTCATGATGGTTATGTTTAGAAGTTTCTTGTATTAAACATGAACATCTTTTAAAGCAAGAAATCTATTCATTTCATTTTAATTTTTAAATATACGTGCAGTGCATATAATACTGATTTAAGTTAATATGCCAATTACCTTTAATTATGCGCATATATTACTTTAAAGCTTATGTTTTATGGAAAACTCTCTTTACTAATGTGCATATATTATTGGAAAAAATCTATAATTATGAGCATATATCTATAATTATGTGCATATATACTAATGGAATTATCTTTATTTATGTGCATATATTAATAGAGATATCTATAATTATGTGCATATATTAATTATTGCTATGTACATGAAGTACAAGAAATAATTTTATATAATTTCAAGTATCTAAAGTTACATTACGTTACATGCAAAGTATCTTTGATTATGTGCATATTAATGTAGAGCCTTTTTAATTATGTGCATAAATTAATTAGTAATAATTAGATTCATTATTTTCTTATAATCATTTTGTACATATTTTTGTAAATTCTTGAAACTTGCAACTAAAAGTGCTTATTAGATAGTGAAGAATTTTTACATTCTATTTTTTATTGTATTAAACAGAGACATAATTTAACAGAGAATACAGAAATTAATTTCTAATGTTTTTGAATTTTGATAAATAAAAATAAAATAGATGATCCAGTGCTGATGTCATTTTGATTTCAAACTCTTTTACTATTTTATATTTTATTTGGTGCCCTGCTTTATTTCACTAAAATACCTCAAGTAAAAACTAGTGCTGGTTATTTCATTTGGAATTAAGCAATATGTCATTTAAACATGTTATTTTATGAGGAGTAAACAATAATTGGTTCTTATTCAAATCAGAAAGTCTATAGTCAACATATTGTCAGACTTAACCAAGTAAATGTTTTATGATATTATATTCAGAACCTAAAACATGTTACGCGAGATTTTCACAAAATGTGATGTTCAGAAATAGTTGTTTTAATATTTCTACAATTCATGTATTGAGCACTATTTTAACAGTGGTATTCTATATCGCTCTAAAATTGATGTATTGAGCACTATAATAACAGTAAGAATTACTTGTTAATATATTAATTGATGTATTAATTTTGTATTTTGTAGTAAGGTTTTAGAAGAATTATTATTTTTCAATTTGTATATAATAATTTGATTTAAATTCAGCCATTTATTGTTAATACCATTCCTTTATAACTCTATATTTTTTACATAATAAATTTTTTAACAAAACATCTTCTGTTTAGTTTGTTTACTTGGTGCATTAAATTAT
This sequence comes from Nipponacmea schrenckii, assembly GCA_030562195.1. Taxonomy (NCBI): domain Eukaryota; kingdom Metazoa; phylum Mollusca; class Gastropoda; family Lottiidae; genus Nipponacmea; species Nipponacmea schrenckii. Next base: position 31,879,623 of record JAUJPP010000007.1, read on the forward strand.
TAAACAGTAAATACCAAGTTTGCTGTAAATGTTCTCAATGTTTAATACAGTCAGTTTTAAAAAGATACCTTGTAGAGGAGAGAACAGTAAAAAGAACATAAGGAGTGCTGCAAAGTGTTGTACTTGTACAGTTAAGTATTGTCCAATTCAAAATCTCCAAGATAAGTAGATGCATAAAATATAAGCCTCTTCCAATTATTTCATATTTTGGGTTTTGAAATTCCCTCAAACTACTACAGGTTAATATCAAAGTTTATTTTCACAAAATATAACAAAAGTTGCATTCTTTCACTTAACAATAATAATAACAACTTCTTGATAACCAAATGTTATAAATAGAATTTATCAAAATATAAAACAATAAACTAACCCATGAATTCCCAAGAGAGATCCTTCGTGAATTTCTCATAAAAACATTTTGTTTTGAGACAATCTTTCCAATGTTGTATACACATCAGTAGACAAGTGTCTTACTGAATCTTTCCAATGTTGTATACACATCAGTAGACAAGTGTCTTACGAAATCTTTCCAATGTTGTATACACATAAGTAGACAAGTGTCTTACTGAATCTTTCCAATGTTGTATACACATAAGTAGACAAGTGTCTAACGGAATCTTTCCAATGTTGTATACACATAAGTAGACAAGTGTCTTACAGAATCTTTCCAATGTTGTATACACATAAGTAGACAAGTGTCTTACGGAATCTTTCCAATGTTGTATACACATAAGTAGACAAGTGTCTTACGGAATCTTTCCAATAATGTATCCACATAAGTAGACAAGTGTCTTACTGAATCTTTCCAATGTTGTATACACATAAGTAGACAAGTGTCTTACGGAATCTTTCCAATAATGTATCCACATAAGTAGACAAGTGTCTTACTGAATCTTCCCAATGTTGTATACACATAAGTAGACAAGTGTCTTACTGAATCTTCCCAATGTTGTATACACATGAGTATTCATGCAAAAAACACAATATGTGCTCCTCTAGGTCTATTTTGTGCATTTTTTATGCACTCTTGATGAAAATAAATAGAAGGTTATTTTTTTATGTGTAAAAATGTCCGATTGATTAAATTAACAGCTCTGGACTTAACTTACATTGTGTTGATTACTTCTAGCTTAAAATAAAGAAGACTGGTTGCGTTTAAGATTTGAATGTTTTGAGCAAGATATTTGATGACAATTTACCCTTATTAGAAATATGTATCATAACTGATATTCAGAAAAAAAAAAGACCCTGAACGTTGTGAAATACTGAGGACAGTTTCCCTTACTTCCCTTAAGGCACTCGTTACATCTGAAACTAAAGTTACATCTCAAACTAAAACTTATTCAAAATCATTTCCGATGATCACATTGTTACAAAAAATATTTTGATTTTTATTAAATCCAGACCATTTCCATTCACCTTTCTATACTGCATCTTTAAAGTTCCCACAAAAAATAAGATTAAATTTATTTGAGGACATGATGGTGTTCTATTTTCCACAAATAATGATGAACATGTCCAAATAATTATTTTAAATCCTCATCAAGATGCATGGTTTTCCAGGGACAGCTGAATATACAGTGTCCTGACTAATTATCAAAGAGTTCTGCCATGTCCATTCCACCATCATGTGGTTCAGCTGCTTCACTTGTTGTCAAGGTAACAGTATTGGTTTCCATGGAATCAGGATCTGTTGTCATGACAACTTCATTTGACATGGTTGCCTGGGAGACACCAGGAGGTAGTATCATAGACTGTACCATATCTGCATGATGGGCTCGCTTTATATGAGTTTTTAGATTCCCCTTCTGTAGAAAACTTTTGCCACAATAATCACAAGAATGGGGTCGGACATCGCTATGACGACGAAGATGTATTTGAAGTGTATTTTTCTGATTAAATGCTTTTTGACAAATTCCACAGACAAATGGTCTTTCACCTAAAACAAAAAACAAATGTAATCAAAACTTCAATTCATAATTAAGCAACATAATCAGGCAAAATAATATATAATCATAGAAATTATCAAAAGAAGAAAAAATACTTAAACCAAGCAAAAAGTACCTTATTTTTATGAGTCAAAATACAAAAAGGGAGACTTGAGTAAAATAAACATTTTGTAATTCTACAATAATCATTTACAATAACACAAAATTGGCATATACCCACCTGAGTGTATTCTAATGTGACGTGCTAATTGACTTGGTTTCTCAAATGATTTATCACAAGTAGGACATTTATGTAACCTATCTTTCATCTGTTTAGGTGATATACCGTGTGTAGATAGATGATCCTTTAAATGTCCTGCTCTTTTAAATCCTTTCCCACAGATCTATAATAAAACACAAATAACTGGAGAGGTGGTTTTAGAAAAAAAATGAAATGAATAGAAAATACCAAAAGTCAGTGAATGAATTTTAATTGAAAAAGAAATGATGTTCTGTCTTATCATTGTCATACATGTATATAGTAAAACATATTTTAAAATGAAACTAGAGACATTATCTTTTTTAACACAGTAACAAAATAATATTCTAAAGTTACCATTATACAACAATGTCCAATAGAGATGTTAATTTGATGAAACCTATACCAAATTTTACAATTTTAGCTAAGTGGACATTTAGGGTGGACATGGCTTGTTGCACAGTGGCTTTAAATCAAGTGTTTGTCTCTGCATCACAAGCAACACCTTTCACAGGTTTTTTAGAAGTGAGAAATGCAAGGAAACTTACTGTACAAACATGAAGTCTTTCAGGGTCAAAGTTTTTCTCTATACTTATTTCTGAAGCATCTCCAGTAGCCATGCTGGTTACCATTTCAGACGTCATTAAACTTCCATCATGGGATACCATATCAGACTGGTTATTCAAGTCTTCATTCAAATCACCTCCATCATCTTCATCTGGATCGTCCATGCTCATTTCTCCACTTTCGTCAGGTATTACTGGGTCTTGAACATCTAGTGGATTTACAGTGATCTAAAATCAAAAGTTCCAAAATACAAATTTGTTCCATTTGCTTTGTTAACTTGCAATGTGCAACAACTAGAGCATTTTCATCTGAAGAAGACACATGTAAATTGTGTTGAAATGTTTTGTGCTTTATTATTAAAGAAGTGAGAAATACTATAATATTGCCTTTGTGTTTCTTGTTATATCTGGTTGATTTTTCTTAATGTCGTTCAAATTTTACAATAAATTCATTAATCAACCTCAATAGCAATGTAAGCTGGACCCTCCAAAGAACCAAAATGTGGATCAAAATTATGAAAAGATGTTCTTACCTGATCAACATTGGACACATTGTTTGTGTCAGATGTCATTTCAGATGTCATTTCAGATTGAGACATGACCATATTTGGAGGTATAAGAATATTAGGATTAACACCTTCTGACATAGAAACCTGTTGCTGAACCTGGATATTCTGGACTAAATTGGGATCAGCAGTGGGCGTAAGAGACTGGTTGATCATATTTGGATTAATGGTGATATTGATGTTGCCTTGCTGTTGTAGTTGTTGCAGTAAACTAGCATCAATTTGAACGGTTTGTGACAACATGTTGGGGTCCAGTTGCATCCCTTGGCCAAGATTTCCAGTAAAATGAAGCTGTATTCCATCTACACCTTGTAAAAATTGAGCTGCTAGTGCCGATTCTCCCATACTACCACCAACACCATCTGCGACTGTCAGTGAAACTGGCATTACATTCTGCTGTGTCAGCATCGAAGGGTCAAGGGTCAAAACTTGGTTTCCTAATGTCTGTTCTTCAACTTGCTGTTGTTCTAAATCTTCATCATTTGGTTCAAGATGGCGAGTGAAAATCTTTCTTTTCTTCGTTTGTGTGGTTGGATCTTTGAAATGTGATAAAATGTGACTTTTACGATGTCCGGAAGTTCTGAAGCGATTATCACAATGCGGACATTTAAAGGGTCGTGCCCCAGTATGAAGTCTCATGTGTACTTTTAAACTTCCCTTGGTCGAGAATAACGAGTCACAAATATGACACTTGAACACTTTATCACCTGAAAGTTAATAAAATTAATAAAGCAAGTTGAAATTGATTTATCCTAACTCATATATGCCTTAGAACTATCCCAAAGTGCACAAAAATATATAAAACTGCATGAGTGTATTTGCCATGTGAACTCTCTAAAAAGGTACCAATCTGGATCATTTTGACCAAATAGAAGAAAGGATCCTCCAGAATCTAAATTGTTTTCTTTTTAAATGAAAGTGCTTTAGCTCTTTTTATTCTTTTCAGTCACTCATGCTGAAATTAAATCATTAAGAGGTAACCCCCCTTTGGACTATTTAAAAGCTCAACTAAATACTTCAAGACATGTTTAAATTACTTACAGTTTCCATGTGTCTTGATATGGCTAGCTAATGTTGATTTAACAGTAAATGATCTATTACAAATATCACATGTATAGGGTTTCTCTCCAGTATGAGTTCTCACATGTCTTTGTAAATCACTAGGTTTCTTAAAACTTTTAGGACAATGTGTACATTTATAGGCATGTTTAGAATCTGCTGAGTTCATGTCCGAATTATCTACATTCTGCATTATGGACTGAAAAGAAAGTCATTAATATATATATACTGCATATAATTGTGTGTTCAATGCACATTTTTTCACCAATTTTATACTGGGTTGTGCATTATAGTATTTCTAGACAGTAAAAAACATTAAATTCAATACAATGAAAGCCACGAAATGGCTTTAGAAACCAGAAGTAACTCTAAACGACATGTGTAGCCAAAAAATTCAAATGTTTTTTATTTTATCTATCTATCCATTTAATCAAAGTCCATTCTTTTTTCAATAAAATTTTGAAGCAATTTTGGCTTAAAATATTTTACTTAAAGATTCTGCAACGCCTTCACCTACATCAAAATTTGTACATGTGCAAACCTTCAAATTTTTTTTTCATGACCTGTACACATATTAGTGTGAAACAACAATTATAGATCATAATATATCAATTGCATATTAATTCAGAAAAAGAATATTCTTTACATTCCTACCTTAACTTCACTTATCCTGTCTTTCTCTACAGACGACACCATCAGTATCTTTTCAGACAAAGATAACTCTTCTACTGTTACTTTATTAAGTTCTGTTGTCTGGTCGTTCTGGACTTGTATTATAGTTGTAGTCTCTGTCTCCAAGGCTGGCATATGGGACTCGACTACTGGCACATCATTTTCATCTAAAACAAAGTATGGAATGTTCATATAGGAAAAATAGGAAAATATATACAAAGAAATATAGATGATTAGAAAATGAACAATTCCACATAAACATTAAGTTTTCTCAACAGTCTGTTTCGTAGTAGCTTCGCTACCATTCGTCATATAATTACAAATGAAATATTATAATTGAATGTGTTTTTGAGACATTATGGCTTACACTAAATAAAATGCCTTGTACCTTGTTATTAAAGAAGTGCGTTATGTACATTGTTATTAAAGTAGTGTGTTATGTACATTGTTATTAAAGTAGTGTTATGTACATTGTTATTAAAGTAGTGTGTTATGTACATTGTTATTAAAGTAGTGTGTTATGTACATTGTTATTAAAGTAGTGTGTTATGTACATTGTTATTAAAGTAGTTTGTTATGTACATTGTTATTAAAGAAGTGTGTTATGTACATTGTTATTAAAGTAGTGTGTTATGTACATTGTTATTAAAGAAGTGTGTTATGTACATTGTTATTAAAGTAGTGTGTTATGTACATTGTTATTAAAGTAGTGTGTTATGTTCATTGTTATTAAAGTAGTGTGTTATGTACATTGTTATTAAAGAAGTGTGTTATGTACATTGTTATTAAAGTAGTGTTATGTATATTGTTATCAAAGTAGTGTGTTATGTACATTGTTATTAAAGTAGTGTGTTATGTACATTGTTATTAAAGAAGTGTGTTATGTACATTGTTATTAAAGTAGTGTGTTATGTACATTGTTATTAAAGTAGTGTGTTGTGTACATTGTTATTAAAGTAGTGTGTTGTGTACATTGTTATTAAAGTAGTGTGTTGTGTACATTGTTATTAAAGTAGTGTGTTGTGTACATTGTTATTAAAGTAGTGTGTTGTGTACATTGTTATTAAAGTAGTGTGTTGTGTACATTGTTATTAAAGTAATGTGTTATGTACATTGTTATTAAAGTACATTGTTATTAAAGTAGTGTGTTGTGTACATTGTTATTAAAGTAGTGTGTTGTGTACATTGTTATTAAAGTAATGTGTTATGTACATTGTTATTAAAGTAGTGTGTTATGTACATTGTTATTAAAGAAGTGTGTTATGTACATTGTTATTAAAGTAGTGTGTTATGTACATTGTTATTAAAGAAGTGTGTTATGTACATTGTTATTAAAGTAGTGTGTTATGCCATAACCTATTCTCTCGTTTTAAAATAATGTGCTTTCTGTTATAAATGTCGTTGAAATCATATTAAATAACACAATAGAGAAATAAAAAAAATAAAAAATAACGAGAGACTTACTTTGCTTGTCCTTGTGGGCTTTATGTACAGATCTCATATGTCTTTTACACTGAGATACATTACGAAACGCTTCCATGCAATACGGACAGGATACGGTCTGTAATGATTGGTTGTCATGTATGACCATGTGACGACTTAGTGAGCCATTGGTAGAGAATAATGCGTTACATATTGGACATTTATGATCTTTAAGGCCAGAGTGAGTTTTAGCATGGGCTTTCAAAACACCACTGGATACAAACGTTCTGTCACATTGTAAACATCTGTATGGCTTCTCTCCTAAAATAAATGTCAAATGAACAAGTTAATTTTAAGTAGGACATAAATCATGAAAAGTATTTTCTTTAAGAAGATGTTAAGTAGCATAAAAATACATTTTCCTTGCTCACAATGGTAACTAAATCAAATTTAAATCATTAGATAAAAAAAATATAACTGAAACTTTACTAAATCACCAAAATAAATTACCAGTATGTGTTCTGATATGTTGTTTAAGGTGTCCTGATTTTTTAAATGATTTTTCACAGTAGCCACATTGATACGATCTAGTTTTGTCGTCTGCTAGTAAGGCAGATGTATCAGGTATTTCCTGAGGCTGGTCGTCAGTTTCTACTTCCTGTAGAATTTGCTGCGGTGGCTCATTTTGATCTTGTTCTTCCAGGTTACTGAAAAAAGGAAAGGCTACAGTTGGAATAATGCGCTTAATAAATATTAAAATTTTAATCCTTACACCATTTATTTAAACTGATCAAAAGAGATTTTTGAATACTGATTATGTTGGCATGGTACTAAACTGAATGCAAGGCTTTATTCCTTAACAACCAAACTAGTGTGTACTGAGATATTTGTACCACAGGCTATAACTAAGGGAGATTATGTGATATAGGCCTACTTACAATAGAATATTTCTGTGTGTTGAAGGATGAATCTGAAGACTATTGGTATTGTACTGTTGATTCTAGAACAGTGTTAAATATACTTTTTTAATCTATATTTTTATCAAATAATCGTACAGTTAACAATTTTTAAAAAACAATACATCAATTAAATTTTGCCTCAGAGCAGCGCTTGTCTGCTCTCAATTTCCAAATGTTAAGGATCTTGAACATGTCCAGTCTGCCTTTTGAAAATAAGACATATGTTGCTCATACCTGTATTTGATGAATATTCATTTCTTGATTTAACTGTTCTGTCATCTGATTGGCCATATTAGTCACCTGACCATTATATTCATGCTGATTGGTTAAATTATTTACTTGATTAGTAAGATCGTGTTGATTGTTCATGCTGGTCACATTTAATTCATTTTGATTGGTCATATTAGCCATCTGATTGTTTAAATCATGTTGATTGGTTAGCTGGTGAGTTAGGGGCGTGTTTAGGGAGGTTGCTAACTGCTGGTCTACCAACTGGTTGCCGAGTGAGGTATAGGTTGGTTGACTTCCCAGCATGGCCTCACTGAATGACTGTGGCTGACCAAAGACCTGCAAAGATCCCAATGTAAAATTTAAATTTTTGTAAATCCAGTCTGCAGAGTCCATGGGATTTATAGTTGAAAGAAAAAAATTTGGTAGATTTGGTGATGTTATCTGATTAGCGATGGACAACTTGAAAAACCAGTTGAAACGCCACAACACTAGTAGAATAACTCTTTATGCTTCAGTTGCAGCTTGTGTATTGGCTAGTGTTAAATACTCAGTATTTCACACCATATCCTCATTTAAAGGCAATGACCAATGGTGTAAGCAGTTTTTAGGAAAGTAAAGAAAGCCTCACCTGACTATGTAAGGTAGGATGTAAAGTAGGATCAAGACCAGCACCAACTAGCGCCTCTTGTAGCTGAGCTTGGTTGATATCGTGATTAACAATCGTTGTTGTATGACCCACTGACTGTTGCTGTAGTAATGCTATATCTGACGAAGCTTGTGATTGGTCAATCTGTGTGCCATCTGGTGCAAGTGTAACATCATCTTGTTGTACCTGTTGAGTATTTGGATCTGGATTCATGGCTTGTAGAGCCAGTTCATGTCTATAGAAAAATAAATAATTCATCATAATTCTGCTCTTTTTTGGGAATGGAATACTGTAAGGCTAGAAATTAATGCGTCAACAAATTAATGCGACATGGGGTATAGAGACTAAAATGCAAGTACAAATTAATGCGATCCGCGATAGGTGTCGCATTTTTTAATATCAGCAAAATTCTAAAGTGATTAATAAATGAAGACATGAATAATGATCAAGATTTTATCTTTAAATAGTCAAGTGTGAAAATCTTTTGTTTTTGTAACTTCATTGATTACTTATCAGCTTCAAATTAGAGATAATTACCTAATTACTTAATCCCGCCCGGTCTCAATTTAAATTCTTAACTCCATATAACTCACTTGGAAATATGTATTTAAAAATGCGGATACAAATTAATGCGATCGCAGATAGTTCGCATTTAACGCATTAATTTCTATCTCGCAATAATTTGTAGCCTTACAGTAATACATTCAAAGACTTCAGGAGACCATACCTCTGTTTGAATAATCAATCTTTAAGCAACCAAATGTCACATGCAGAGTTCTGATAATCCGGGAAAGATCAATGCCCAAAGATTAATCTAAATATCATCTTGTGGAAAGGATCCTATATCGTAAGTGATTATCTTTGCAAAATATGGTGCTTTATTTCCTTATTTTCTTACTGACTATAAACAAACCACTTACTTGTGTGTTTTCATATGTTTCTTACAGTTGACACTAGTTTTAAATGTTTTCTGACAATATGGACACATGAAGGGTCTGATTTCACTGTGAGTGGACATGTGGCGCTTTAAACTTCCGTTAGTCGTAAACATAGTTTCACAAATAATACAGCGATATGATTTCACACCAGTATGGGTTCGCAGATGAGCCTTCAGAACACCACTAGATACAAATGATCTACTACATTGTCCACATCTATATGGTTTCTCTCCTGGAAAAGACATTTATTCAATTATCATATAATGTATTGGGAGTCAGAAATAACGCTCAATTACTGATTAAGTTGAATTGGAAAGCTACATCTGATAAGGTTCCAAGTTGTCATAATTTCTGCACATTTACCCTTTGAAACTTCTTAACCAACTTGATATATTAATCATACAAGAAATATGGATATAGATAAACTACTTCTTACTTTATTACATACTACGTTTCAAAACACAAGATATATGATATACTACTTCTTACTTTATTACATACTATGTTTCAAAACACAAGATATATAGATATACTACTTCTTACTTTATTACATACTATGTTTCCACACACAAGATATACAGATATACTACTTCTAGGTAGTAGTATATCTATGTATATATTGGTTCTTAATGTATATCTTCCTGCTTCTATATGTCTTACAAAGATTGCATAAACTTGATATGCAATATTAATACTGAACCCTCCCATAGTAACCAATCAATCAATAGTAAAAGCTAATTTATAGTGAGAACAAAGGTCATAGAGAAGGTTTATCACAAAAAATAAACAACAGATATAAATGGAATCGTACCTGTATGGGATCGGACATGTTGTTTTAAATGACTAGATTTTTTAAAACCACGTTGACAATAATTACATTTATACGGTCTATCTACGGAGCCTGCCTCACCCAGATACTGGGTGACCATATTGTTACGTGGTGGCTGCTGAATAAACCCTGCAATATAGATGGTCATTGTTAGAAATAAGAAGGGCAATAAAACTTCATATTGACTATTATCTGGGCTGTATTATAAAGGAAATTATGATTTATTCAGAGCCAAGTAAGTTAGGAGTTGAAGTAACCTTTGAAAGGAGGATTTTTAGTGCAGGACAGTTAAGAGAGTTATAAAAGATACTATCCTATAGACGCACTGGCCTAGGTCACAAGTAGAAACTATGCTATGAATTTCAGTATACATCAACTTTATAAGGAATAGTCTGCTTCTGGAGAAATTTACAAGATAAACCATGTACAAACCTCTACGGCGCCATTACCTACCTGTATCAGTGATAAGAATTGGTTCCTGTAGTGGAATCTCTGGTAGGTTGGCATCAGACAATCTAGGTGGTCGTTTAATTGTTCTTCGTGGTCTCCTATCCACCATTCCAGGCACATATTCTCCACGTACATGACACTGGATATGAGATTTCCGATGAGCTGAGGTCCGAAATTTCTTATCACAATGGGTACAATTAAACGGTTTGGCTCCTTGAATATACAAACATATAGCAAATAATATTAACAAAGAATCACACATAAATCATAAAAAAAAAACTATCAAATCTATTCCTAAACCACTTGGTAAAAAAACGTGTTGTTCTATTTATTGTTAAAGACAACAAGATATATAGATATACTATTTCTGACATTTATTAACTCAATGTTTCACATGCTCATACAGACAGCATTATCAAAAGAAATTATCGTTTCTGGATATGAACTGAACAAATATCCTATTCAAATATACATATCAAACATACATTTATTTGAATATTTCTATATTATCTTCTGTAATGGGACTAATATGAACGTTTTGGAGGAAGTCCAGAGGTAATTTTTTCACTAACCTGTATGTAATCGAAGGTGAACTTTCAGACTACCCTGAGTTGAGAACAGTTTACGACACTGATCGCATCTATAATCCTTGACCCCTGTATGAGTTTTAATATGGGCAGTCAGAGTACTCTTGACTGCAAAACTTCGAAAACACTGAGTACATTTATAAGGTTTTTCATGTGTATGGATTCTGATATGTCGAACGAGATCACTAGGTTTTTTAAATTCTTTAGTACAATAGTTACACTGATGCCAACGCACTCCATTCACCTGAAAAATTTAAAAAAAAAAAAATCTTCATCAATATTTATTTTTTGACTGATCTAGTCTCCTATATCAGATTTCTAAAAATATTGGATTGCTCATATGTCTGATATCACACAGTACATTTTACTTTTATTTTATTTCTGAAAACAATGGGTGAGTTCAAATGTCGTGTTAGTATTCAGTGTTAGTGTTATGCGGTTTGTTTGGTGTTAACACCAGAAAATATAACATATTACATAAAGAATGAGTCGAACATTGAATTTTGTTAACATGGAACACCATTACAAGATTTGACCCCAACCATTGTACAGAGTCATACCTTTCTAATAAGATGTCGTTTGACTATGCCAGTGGCTGTATCGTGAATAGTCATAGTGGTTATTGTACTAGATGTCTCTACAGCTGTGGCAGCAGGGGGAAGAGGTAGACTTAATGAGCTCTGTACAGAGGTAACAGAGTTGGTACCGGTACCATTCTGTGTCTGTTGTTCTGTTCCATCACCTTTATTTGGAAGACCACTGTTTTCTAAAGCTTGTTGTAAGATATCGGAGGTTGATTCATCTAAAGTGTCACTCTGAAGAAACAGAAAAAGATTTTTAGAAAATCTGTAAATTTCAAAACAAGATGAATCTATTCTACATTATCAACAATTTAAAGAGATCCTTTTTTATATCAAACCTAAGGAAAACTTAGGTATGACCTGAAAAATTGTATGAAAAAATTCAATCAGAGCACATGGTTTAAAATATTAGTTTATTTCTTCTTTAAATAAATTGAGAAAAGGGATGAATTAAGAGAATTATAAGAGAAATATTACAAACAGAATGACACAGCCCACTTAATTTCTAATTTTTTCAGATCTCAAGACATTTACCAGTAAAAGATAAATTGATTTTAGTTGTTCATTTTTGTGCAGATATCACAAGCTTTATTCTAAACTCCTATCTTTAAAGTTAAGAAACTTTTAATAAAATGAAATCACTTTCATACCTCAATCATTTTCATTGGTGTGACTGTTTGATTGTTGTTATTCTCCACGTCACATTCTGCTGTAGAAACTTGATAAACAACTTCTGGTTGCTGCTCTAACTCTTGAGACTGAGGCTGAGTTTGGTTTTTATCTGTTGAGTCAAACAGCTGTTCAATGACCCTCGCTTCTTTCATTTCTTTTGGTGGTCGGTCGTGAATATTATCATTGTACATATTATTCCATTCTTCCTACAACCAACAATAGCTTATTTTAATTATTATATCAAATTTACCTTCAAAAAATTCATACAAACAGGACAAATCAAACCTCAAGTAAGTGGTAAAATTATAACTCACTTAATTAGGAGGGCATAGATATGATGACATCATTCTTATATTGATAATTTTTCAAAACAGTGGCCTTGAATTGTAACTTTTGGCAAAACTAAAAGTGCTATTTGAATTAATTCAGATCAACTACTTCACTTCTTTGGTATTAAATTAAATCTAAAAATAACTATGTGAAAGGAATAAAGGAATGAAGCCTAGACAATCAATAATCAATAAATAATAATCAATATATAATAATGAATAAATAATAATCAATATATAATGATCAATAATCAATAAATAATAATGAATAAATAATAATCAATCAATAACTTACAGCAGGATCTGAATGAGCTCTACTAACATGAGCATTCAAACTTCCCAGTTTTTTAAACATACAACTACATTCCCCACATTCATATGTAGGACCTTCAGAATCCTTCGATAGGGTATGGACTCTCTAGAATGAAAACAAAAATTAAGAATGAGACATACAGATTCAGAGTTGAATGCATGTGGTAGTCCATAAGTTATAAGTGGTTCAAGAACAATTAAGATCATTCAGGCTTTGAAGGAAAAAGGTGATGCACTTTATACTAAACTTTCCCTTTCAATAATAAAATTACGTACCAACCAAATTCATTCTTGTTCGAAAGCCAAAATACCTTAACTTAAAATTGCCACAGAGCTAAAAATGTTTACCTGAATATGTGCTCGAAGATTACCTCGTTGTGAGAAGGCTGAGGGACAAAAATCACAAGTATGAGGTTTTTTACCAGTGTGTTTTGTTTTATGAATTTGTAAAGCTCCTTTTTGATTGAATGTCCTATCACATTCATCACACTTAAACGGTCTTTCACCTGAAATATTTAAAAATGACAAATGCAATGAACCAATATTTAGTCCTATTTTTCTAGTTTCTAGTTTTAATATCTGAGTTTACTCACAGAGAAATGCCTACCAAAGGAAGAATCTTTTGTTGTTAATTTTCCAGAAAACCTAATTTCTTTTAGAAATGTTTTTAACTAAAAACAAACCTTAATTCTTGATGAAAAAAGAATCATCATGTCAAACATATGATGTATGATTTAATCAATACTGTGAAATAAGAGGACAATCCTGGCATTCATAAATAATTTTGAATTTTTCTCCAGTAAAACAAGAAATTAAATTGATCTGGCATAATCATAAAAAATAAATTTGAGCTCTATGATAATAGCAAAAAAAGCTAAAATCTACAGCCTGGACTCTATTCCTTATAAATTCCTTGTTTTACACAACATAATACTATGAAAACTGAACTAATGATCCTGTTAAATGCTTCAAATATTAAAGTCCATACCAGTATGTATTCGTTCATGTCTCTGTAATTGACTAGGTTTTTGGAAATGTTTATTGCAATGTTTACATCTATTACTAAAACCAGATCTATCAATGTCTCGTTTATAGGTACGATGAGAGAGAGATGCCCTGAAATTACATTGAATTGAATTAATAGAAATCTAGATAAACATGAAAAATTTGTTAAATCCTAATTTCTTAAAACCATATGATTAATTTGTTCAAGGTACAGTATTCCTCAATTAGAAATTCGAGACTCCTTACGACAAATTCTTATTGATTTTAGTGAAATGGGAGCTGGTTCTTTTACATAGATCTTGATCACGTGTCACTGATATATTGGACAATATATCGAAGAGAATAACCCATTTAAACGTTGAAATTCGTTGGTCACTCAAATGAATCAAAACACAGGCTGGGACCTCAAAACACATACATGTAACTGAATTAAGCTATGTAAAGTGGTACATACCTAACTTTATAATGCTGTTTCATGTGTTGTCGAAGCAGTGATAGTTTAGTAAATTCTTGATGACATTGTCGGCATGGAAATACCCGTACACCCACATGTTCTTGTCTATGTTCCTGCATATGTCTGTCTAACTGGCTCTAAAAATGGAAAAGTTTCACATGTATAACTACTCCAAGCTTTTCATCTTATATCAACATTCGAAGGCAAAATTCAAATTGCAATTTATCACATGAAAATTTTTTATCTTGAGTTAGACTCTCGGGGGTAATCCTTATATCCAGTTCAAATTCAAAGTCTAATAGACATATTTTAGGTCTTAAATGCAGAAGTGTATGATACAACCAAATACAAAAAAATGTAAACATATCTATTTTCCTGTTCGAGACTGCAAGAGAAATTGTCTGTTGGAGTTGAAATTCTTGAAAGCGTAGCGACTGTGATAACATACCTGTAGTCCGAATTCATCCCCACACTCAGGGCACATCAGATTCTCTTCCTTCTCATGTAACATGATATGAGCCTTTAGTGAGGCCACACGGGAAAATTTCTTCCCACATTCTGGACAGATGGGATCTTTGTTCTCTCCCACATGTGTGGCTTCATGCAAAATTAGATTATCTTCGACATTGAACGAGGCGGTACACGTACTACACTGGAAAGGCTTGTCGTCATCATGTGATTTGATATGACGCTGTAGTTGATTCCATTTTTTAAAGACTTTGTCACAATATTCACAGTTAAACGGCCCCTAAAAATAAATTTCAGAACTCAATTTGAAGGTGTGATAACATTGTAATTAAAACCTCTTATTTATGGGAGTATCCATTATGGGAAAGGACATCCATTGAAATATTTGTTTACAAATACACAAGAACATGTGTATTAAATCATCTATGTTCCATTTGATCAAGTACATGACCACAAAAGAAATATACAATATGTCAAACAATTTGCTTAAAATTAATTTAAACCCACCTTGCCAACTGGGGGTCTTATTTCCTCAAGTTTAGAAGCAGTAGTAGTTACAGGTTCTGGCACTGCTGTAAGTGGTGCTATTTCTACAGATGGAATTACCTCCCCTTCTGAAGTCTGTACCTGTATATTACTATTAGCTAACTGGGTCAACAAGGGTTGAAGGACATGTTCACTACCATCTTGAAGCTGAATTGTTTGGTAGATTTCTATACCTAAATTGTAAAGTTTAAAAAATATGACCTGACCAAATGAATAAAAATATCTGACCTAAATATGATCAGCGAGTGGAATTTTGTCTACGAGTTAACCAAAAAAAAACAGTACTCTGTATTGACATGTCTCTGAGTCGACAGAATACCGATCATAGTACCACAATTCACACGTTTCTTCATGATTTTATCCATTTGATGTGATTTGATTCTTACCCATTGCATTTGACAGTTTATAGCCTATGGGCAATCAGTGAGAAAAACTGCATCATCATAACTAGCTATCAATTATCAACTCTCTATTATTTTATCTCTAAGTTAAGGGCAATAATCCAATAATGGAGGAGAAATGTGGCACCAACCTGGAGGCAGATCTATAATCTGTTGTTGATCGAGAGCTGACGAATCAATAAATGTAACAGTGGCACCTTCAGGAAGCCCCTCCGCAAACTGAATATGCTGTAATTCTGTAATCAGATATGACAATGATATGACAATATAAGCTAATATGCAAGTAAAAACTGTAAAAGATATACTTTTAGCTGCTGGTTCTAGAATGATGTCCAAGGGAGGTAATTTGAACTATTTTTAATTGAAATGGTAAAGAAAATTGCAAAGAGAAATCAAAATGGAGATTAAGCTTTGTACAAAATATAACAAAGTTGGCATAGTCATATTGTTATAAAAACCCTTAAACACCTTGAATAATCAATTTTACGGTCATAATGATGCGTCAAGGGACATAACTTCATTTTCGACCTTTTCTTGACTTCCCAACTGATTATTTTTACTTTTAAGTTGGAATTGAAAATTGATTGCAGACTCTTATCCATCGGTTCTTTAAATAATTGACTCAGATGTTCTTATTTTTTTAGGCCACTAGATCTAGATTTATATTTTTTTCGTGGTTGCATCGCACAAATGCAGTGCCAGTGCACTGTGCCAGGCAGCAGTCCATTTCATCGAATATGTATTACATTAATACGACAGGAAATTCTCATTGTAATGAGGGGTCCGCCTACCTTTCTATATATTTAAACTGTTTCCAGAGAAGACATATTATGGTAGTGTAAATTGGTTGAAAAGTAGATGGACATTAACTCGAAAGTAGTTTGCGACACAGTGCCAGTGTGAGTGGCGATCAACCTTCAAAGTTGACAGAAAGACAAAACGTCTATTGACAATGATATTGTTCGATTTGTAATCTGTCATTGACATTTTGAATAAGGAATGCCAGTTACAATCTTAAAATCTTTATTTATAGTATGTCCCGTTTCAGTGAATAATATTTTGAACGTCCACTCGGATCGAGAGCAAGAAATAAATAAGAGGAGTAGGAATATCCTCTTCGTCCGCCAAGAGAATAAATTCAGAAGTATTACTGCGCCCATTCCTCACCATGGTCAGTCGTCATGGAACTACACCGAAATTAGCGCTTTGTTATTATTGTATTTCGCCATTTTGTGGCTTTGTCTGAAAATATTTTGATATCCAAAAGACCAATCAACATAAATATACTCACCGGGGACATTTTCAACCTGTATTTGGGTTATGCTCTGATATTCTTGGGACATATTTTTCACCAAATTTTATCCAAAATGGCGTTGATCAGTGCGCGTTCATGTCAGAACGAGGCTGGGTTTGAAAAGTACCCGGATATTGAACTGAGTGATTTGCCCTTCATTAGAAATCTAAAAATAGACATGATGGTCACTCGACTCTAGTGTCTCTACCCTAGTGACCCGAATGCTCAATGAATTACTTATTTGCTAAATGCATTATTACATTCATAGGATGAGAAGGTTATTACACAACGCGATAGTATTTTCAATAACATAAAAGTTTATAACAGAATGTATTTCAAAGTAAACGGAAACTCAATTTTTAATGCAGAACTTCAAAATTATATTGAACTAAATCTGAATCGAAGAAATCTTAAGTAAGCATTGCAAACTGTGTCTGCAGAAAAATATGTATATACTGTTTGTAAAAAAGATTATAAGATTCGCAAATAAACCACATGTGCCACTTTTCAACATGGAATTTGACGATGAGCTTACTGCTCATAAAAAAGAAATAGAAACGAAGTTGACAAACCTCCCCCACCTGCGCAAACACCCCACCCCACTCCACAGTCTTAAATTTCTTATCCTTGATTAGGAATCCTTGCCTAATGTTACCTTTTTACAATAACCCATCCTACCACCCTGCCCCACCCTACCATCCTGCCCCACCCCAACCCAAATCTAATGGGTCATTGAAACGCCGCTGCACACGGAACATATGATTTTCTTTATGATACTTCCGGAGATTATTTTACGTTTGATGTCGCTTTAAACTTAAAACAATCGACGTGTATTTATATAATGTGTTCGTGTTAAATCTCATAATATAGAAGTTGGTTAAATTATGTAACACGTGGTAAGGTCGAGATGCCATATGACAAAAATTCAACATGGCGGAAAAGCCGTCTGCTAAGAATAGTACTGGAAAAAGGGTATTTGCTGAAATTTGTGCTATGGCAATTGAACATGGCGCTGTGAATCTTGGACAGGGTTTCCCAGATTTTGGACCACCTCAACATGTTCTTGACGCATTAAGCAACGTGGCTCGTAGTGATAATCCACTGGTACATCAATATTGTCGAGTGTTGGGACATATTCCTCTCGTAGAGGCACTCGGAGAACTTTTTTCTCCAATATATGACCGGAAAGTGAATCCATTAACGGAAATATTGGTGCCAATTGGTGGATATGGAGGCCTTGTGTGTGCTATCGAGAGTGTGGTGAACCCAGGGGACGAGGTACTTATTTTTGAACCCTTTTTTGATTGCTATAAAGAAATGGTGGAAACCGTTGGTGGAATCCCCATTTTTATTCCCCTGCATCCTCCAGAATCCTTGGGTCCACAGAAGCAATTGGACAGTGATAACTGGACGTTTTCCGAGGAATATATCTTATCTCACATCAGACCAAATACCAAAGCTGTGTTATTGAATTCTCCAAGTAATCCTTTGGGAAAACTATTCTCTAAGTCGGAATTAGAGATTATCCGTGATGTCTGCATCGAATTTGATCTCACTTGCATCTCAGACGAGGTTTATGAATGGGTTGTCTTTGACGAGAGGACACATATGAAAATAGCTACAATGAAAGGAATGTGGGAGCGTACTTTAACAATTGGAAGCGCTGGGAAAGCATTCAGTGCTACGGGCTGGAAGCTAGGATGGATCATTGGACCTGAGGATCTGATGAAAAGATGCCAAAGAGTCTTCCAAAGATGCTATTACCGTTGTCCAACACCAATTCAGGAGGCAGTGGCAAGATCTTTGGAAATTGAAATCCGAAAAAGGAATACATCTGATTCGTATTTCATTACTTTATCAAAAGACTTACAAAGGAAACGCGACTGGTTGGTGAAAACGTTGTTAGAAATTGGAATGAAACCGGTAATTCCCCGGGCAGGTTACTTCCTGTTAGTTGACATATCTACATTTTTGAAAACTCGCCGCCCTTGTCACTTAACTGACCACGAGGCGGAAGATCTCCAGTTTACCAAATGGGCCATCAAGGAAAAGAAATTTGGTGCTATTCCAGGGTCTTTGTTTATCGACCCAGTAAGGCAGAACATTGGACAAAAATACATAAGACTTTGTTTCGCCAAGAAGGATTCTACCTTAAAAGAAGCTATAGACATTCTGAAGAATTTGGGGAACCATAGCAACAAGCATTACTCCACCCACATACCAGTGCCTCCCGTTGAAAAGTAACAAGGCACCTTTTGAGGTCAAACGAACCCAATATCCGAAAGTGGGACATAAATCTCAATTTTTATGTACTATTGAGTATTATCTGTATATCCATGTATATTTCCATGTCTTGTGATAAAGCATACATACCCAGTAAGTGTTTTCTAAGCAAACGTAGCAGCAGGTATTGCAATAAGGACACAGAAACGTTTGATTGTGTTTTCAAACAGAGGAAACCTCATAATTTACTGTATTTATTCAGTATTTTTATTCTTAATATTTTTCTGTTTATATTTAGTTTATTCTGTCATAATATGATACATCGGATGTGATACATGGTTGAGGCGTTATCCGTTATTCTAATATCGCGTCCTAGGAACGGGTATGTACAATTTTCTCTCGCTAATTGTCAACCCGCATAATTAATCTATAACTGTCAGCTAGTCATGTATTAACATTTAGATTTGGTTACGTTTTCAACCAGCCTAATAAATCAATAACTTGTAATGATGGTGCCTTAAATGATACTTCCTAGTCATATATTTACATTTAGTTGATTACGTATCTGCCTGATAAATATTTTTTTATTGCCTGTTTCCTTTTTATCCTTTTAAAGCTTATGGGACTTTACTTGCCTGACTTGCCTCGAAACTTGCCGACTTTAAAAAGCCAATTGGATATCAATTTTTGCCATTGTCAGTAGTGTAAGAAGAGACAGCAGGTTTCGTTCACACCATACAGGGTAGATAAAGGTTTCGTATTAAAAATAGTATATAAAAACAATGTCACACACTATATATATAATATACGTGAGGTTGTTATTAAAAAATAGAGCACATAACGCTTGCTTGTGAACAGAGTTCTATCACTATAAACGATCTTAAAGGGATTATAATGAGGTTTTCTAGAATAATGACGTTTATTAGGGACACTGATATTCAATTACCAAAATTCGAATCTTTAGCAAGACTTCTACGGTTCCTGTAATTCCGCTTGAAATAAGTGATTGATAACGTTGCGAAGGACCTTATGTGATGAACAACATTTGGCAATAAGTGACGTTTATCATACCATCCTTTACCATCGTGAAAAAACACCAATCCCACACAAATGAAATGAAATGAATGGAGTTTTACGTCCTATTCTTCTGCACCTTTTGAGCTAATGAAGACAGGTAACGCCATGATGTGTGCAATGAGGGAATTTTTGCCAGGACAGCGGCATTAGCCTTCTCTTTTTGCGATTTTCAATTGTTGAGGTATCTTGAACGTGAACAGTCTGTTAATTGTCCCATCAGAACGACTAGACGCTTTTCCCTGTCCGTCCGACCTGCATCATTGACAAGGGTAAATCCGATACGTAAGAAAAGAGACAGATCAAGGATCAATTTTATTAGCTGTCAGTATACTGCTGTATATTAACAGTGTATCATTGTACCTCAGTAGATTAAGGAAGACATCCACTAACCCAGCTTTGACTGCACCAAAATCTGGACCCTTCTACATAACGAGATCCACCCACAACCCTCACAGCTGCATAATATCCATTAGCCCATGATAAACATCTTCTTCTCTCATCGCTGAGTGCTATACTTGCACATGACGTTTTCATATCTCTAAGAAATGCATTATCACAGTCTAGTCGTGTGATACCCTTTGCATCCCCCTAAAATTGAAAAATGGTACTTCTATGTAATAAATATTCGTAATTTGGTATGACTCCTACAGATTGTGTTGAAATATTTAAATGTTCAACCTCAACAAAATTTAATTACTTTGGATATTATGCGATGATCGGCTTTTGTACAACATAAAATAAGTCAAAATGTTTTACAAATGATGAACGTATACTCTTATTGATCAAGTTTAAATTTTATGTTAATTATAAGATTTCTTTTAATTAACTTACACAACTATAACAGACGTCATGTTTGTTACAGGACGGTGTAAATCTCTGTTTATAAGGTGCAGGTAAACCGTAGGGTATACTACATCCATTGATTTCGGCGTTACGGTCACATTGTGCTGTTAATAACCCAACCAGGCCTGCCACAATACATACACTAAATACCAGTGATACCTGCATCCTGAAATACCGTTAATATCTTTTTAATTTCCAATGTCATATTATTTGTCTCGTCGGTTTTCAAACGCACGTAGTACTCAATTTACAATTTGATTAATAACCAAGTAATATTGAATCGAAAGAGCTTCACTTTCATTTGCTCGACTATCAGATTGGAGGGGAAACACTGAGGAATATTGAAGCAATAAATCTCTATTTGGTGTCCTTTCTACTTCCCGTACTGTTGTTTATTATTAACTTTCTATGGAATAATCTACCCTCTTCTATATATCAACTTTTGAAAGAAAATCCTATAGTTGCCTATTGGGTTGTTCTCAAGATACTTGCCTACTGGATTGTTCTAAAGATACATGCCTAGTAAACTGTTCTCAAGATACTTGCCTACTGGATTGTTCTCGTAGACACTTGCCTACTGGATTGTTCTCAAGATACTTGCCTACTTGATTGTTCTCGTAGATACTTGCCTACTGGATTGTTCTCAAGATCCTTGCTTAATGGACTGTTCTCAAGAAAGTTGCCTACTGGATAGTTCTCAAGATACATGTACTTGCCTACTTGATTGTTCTGAAGATACTTGCCTACTTGATTGTTCTCAAGATACTTGCCTACTAGATTGTTCTCAAGATACTTGCCTACTGGACTGTTATCAAGATACTCACCTGTTTGCTTGTTGTAGATATTATCTGGTATATATTGTAGTCAATATTAAATTCTGATATTCTTCTCACAGATTTTTAGACAATTTTTCCAAACCAACTTCTATGTTTTTCTATAGACGGATCGCATTCTGAACCTGCTGAGCTTTGAACTTTGTTTTATAGGCGAATTTTTGATCCACTTTCACGCCATGTGAAATATTTTTTTTTTCATTTGAATAATTATAGTTTATTAAAGTGATTCTCAAACTAACCATTTGTTTTACATTATTCACTTTTCAAAAAGGAATCCGACGATATGGGTATGCTATTCACATAAAAGATATTGAACAAAGGCTGTCCTCAAGACTCCCCAATACCCCCCCCCTCCCCAGCGCACAGATATCTTATCCTTGGCCCTTACATCTCTGCCCACCACCTGCACACAAAGCACCACTAACTCCACCTCTATTCTATTGGCCCATGCTTGGCACCTTCATCTAATGGTGGTTATTGAAACGCCATTGCACTCGGAACAGGTCCTTTTAATGTTGATACTGCCAAAATGTTTTGTGCGTTTACTGTCGCTTTAAATTTTGAAACAATCAATTCCAGACGCGTATTTTTTATCTTGCAAATTAAATCTAAAAGTTGTCTGCGTTGTTCGGAGTTTTTTTACACGTGGCTAGGTCGACTCCCTACCGGGAAAAGAATATTTGCTGAAACTTGTGCTATGGCAATAGAACATGGCGCTGTGAATCTTGGACATCCCAGTTGGACATAACCTCTTGTAGAGGCATCGGAGAACTCCCCTCTCCAATATATGACCTGAGTTATTGGTTTCAATTGGTGAATATGGCGGTCTTGTGTGTGCTATCGAGAGTATGGTCGAACCCAGTGGACGAGGAACTTATTTTCCAACCCCTTTTTGACTGCTATAAAGCGATGTTAGAAACCGTTGGTGGAATTCACATTTTTATTCCCCTGCATTCTCCAGAATCCTTGGATCCACAGAAGCAATTGGACAGTGATATGTTGACGTTTTCCGAGGAATATATCTTATCTCACATCCGACCCAATACCAAAGCTGTGTTATTGAATTCTCCATGCAGTCCCTTGGGGAAACTGTTTATATATTCTATCTTAGAAGAGACTTAAGATATTTTGAAGAATTTGGGAAACTATCGAATCTTTCTTAGTAAAACATTTTTAATGCACACCGTTTAGTAGGGACATCATGGTGAAAGGGTAAAGAAACAACAAATAAATTCAGATAGAATTCATCTAAATATAATAAATACAACGATAAAATACAAAAACCTATTTACTTCTGGATTCTAGTTCATAAAAAAAAATGGGAAACAGCTATATAGCCAGACTGCAAGTAGGCAGATCAAAAAGATCTTTTCTCAAGGTATTGTATTTGGGTAATATTAGAAGGAAATGGTATTCATCTTGTACAAGTGATAAATCACATTTATGATGTATGCGTTGTTCCACAGGAATTTAGTCTGTCGGTGATAGCATCATGATAAATAATAGAATGAAAAGAATTTTGCAATGAGAGTTTATTTTTTTTAGGTGAGGAATTAATGGGGTCAATGTAACAGTTATTAAGTGAAGAAAGAATTCGTCCATGAAAGTTTCTGTTGATTTGAAGCCAGGTGCATATCTTCATTAAAGGCTGCATTTTATAAGGGGTTGCAGGTTTAATATTAAAAACTTTATAGAAGAAAAAATGTCACACTTAATATATAATATAGGGCACATAACTCTTGCTTCTAAACTGTGATCTTTGGGATTGTAACAGTGTATTCAGGAATACATCAACTAAACAATCTTTCACTGCACCAAAATTTGGACCCTTTTACAAAACGAGATCTACCCAAAACCCTTACAGATCCATAATAGCCATCAGCCAATGGATTACTACACTTCCACATGCCGTTTTCATATCTCTAAGAAATGCATTATCACAGTCTATTCGTGTGATACCCTTTGCATCGCCCTAAAATAGAAAACAAAATCAACTTACATGAACACACTACTAACCAATGGTACTTCTATGTAATAAATATTCGTAATTTGGTATGACTCCTACAGATTGTGGTGAAATATTTAAATGTTTACTTCAACCTCAACAAAAATCAATTATTTCGGATATTATTATTATATCACTATTAAAAACTTGTGGATCGTTCTCGAGATACTTGCCTACTGGATCGTTCTCTAGATACTTGCCTACTGGATTGTTCTCAAGATACTTGCCTACTGGATTGTTCTCAAGATACTTGCCTACTGGATTGTTCTCAAGATAGTTGCCTACTGGATTGTTCTCAAGATACTTGCCTACTGGATCGTTCTCAAGATACTTGCCTACTGGATCGTTCTCAAGATACATGCCTACTGGATCGTTCTCAACATACTTTCCTACTGGATTGTTCTCAAGATACTTGCCTACTGGATCGTTCTCAAGATACTTGCCTACTGGATCGTTCTCAAGATACTTGCCTACTGGATAGTTCTCAAGATACATGTAATTGCTACTGGATTTTTCTCAAGATACTTGCCAAATGTATCGTTCTCAAGATATTTGCCAAATGGATCGTTCTCAAGATACTTGCCTACAAGATCGTTCTCAAGATACTCACCTGTTTGCTTGTTGTAGAGATTATCTTGTAGATATTGTAGTCAATATTAAATTCTGATATTCTTCTTCCAAATTTTTATTGAACTGTGGTTCAAATTAATATATTTTGTTTATAAATAGTAATAAATAAACTCTTCATTTTACATGGGTCAGAAATAGGCCCAGTACACATGGTCCTGTCTCACATTCAGCACATGGGGAAAATACACAATACTTCAATATACAATTCGACTAAAAAAACACAAGTACATGTGCATCAAATGGACAGATCTATGTTCCGGCGATCAAGTAAATGAACACAAATTAAATATACAATACTTCACGTACAATTTGTTTAAAAATACACAAGTACATGTGCATTAAGTGGACAGATTTTCAATGTACAGACTTTCCTAAGTAACACGTCGTATTCTAAACATGTGTAGCTTTGAACTTCGTTACATGGATCAAAATCTTATACAAGTTCACTCTCTAGAAAACGAAATTTTTAAATTTGAAAAATATGTACTAGTTTATTAAGGGATTCTCAGATTCTTGGATGTGATACACAGTTGGAACGTTATCCACTATTGATATCCTTTCCGAATATCGCGCCTAGGAACGGGCTTGGCCAGTTTTATCTCGCTACTTGTCAACCTGCATAATTACTCTATATCTGGCAGGAAGCTTTATATTATCCTCATAGCTAGTCATTTAATTTACACGTAGTTTAAAGTGCTGGGTATTGCCAATCATGCCACGATACGATACATATCGCGATACAAGGGCCAGGTTACGGTACGAATCGCGATATGGGGTAATAGATAAAAAGTAACACTTTTTCTCCAAGGTTTCAATATTTTATAATTTTAACAATTATATTTTGAGGTAACAGAATGTTATTAATAGTTTTCACTCAAAACTGCTAATTAGAACCAATTAAACCTGTCTGTCTACTAATTAAAATGTCAAATAAATTATTTTATATCCTTATTTTTATTCCCCTGCATCCACCAGAATCCTTGGATCCACAGAAGCAATTGGACAGTGATAACTGGACGTTTTCCGAGGAATATATCTTATCTCACATCCGACCCAATACCAAAGCTGTGTTATTGAATTCTCCAAGCAGTCCCTTGGGGAAACTGTTTATATATTCTATCTTAGAAGAAACTTAAGATATTTTGAAGAATTTGGGAAACCAGCGAATCTTTCTTAGCAAAACATTTTTAATGCACACCGTTTAGTAGGGACATCATGGTGAAAGGGTAAAGAAACAAAAAATAAATAAATTCAGACAGAATTCATTTGACTTCTGTTGATTTGAAGCCCGCCAAACGAATTTATGATGGGATACGCTTGCTAAATAACTAGTAAATAAAATATTTCGCCTTTTTTAATGGAATGCCATGTATCGTCAAATATCGATACACGACCTGGTCATACAATACCCTTATCGTGGCATGATGTATCGCGATACGATACGCGTATCGTGGATTGATGTATTGCGATACAATACGCGTATCGCCATAGATATATATAGGTAGGTTATTATCTGCTGATAAGATTTTTTTGTTGTCTGTTTTCTTTTTATCCTATCAGAGCTTATGGGGCTTTGCTGGGCTTGAAACCTGTTAAATTGGATATCAATTATTGCCACCGTCAGTAATATCTATCATAGACTGGATAAGAAGAGACAGCAGGTTTCGTTCACACCATACAGGCTAGATAAAGGTTTCGTATTAAAAACAGTATATAATAAACAGTGTTACACACACTATATATAATATACGTGAGGTCGTTATTAAAAAAATAGGGCACATAACTCTTGATTGTGAACTGTGTTCTATCACTATAAATGGTCTTAAAGGGATTATAAAGAGGTATTCAAAAAATATTTGTATTTGGGAAATTCAAAGCACCAATAAGCACCATTCTAATTTTCAATACGACTTCTGTGATAGACAACGTATTATAGTGATATTATCAAACACACCCTTTTTGACTATTTAATCTCCCCATCAACTGAAATTTTAATACAGAATTGAAACCCATAGACCAAAATTTAGATTCATTTAATATTGGGCAGTGACTCGATCCGCTAAAAACGATCCCAAGAATTTTGTAACAAAAACAGAAACCCGGAACAAAAGAAAAGAAAAACATCAAGGATAAATTTTATTGCCTGGTCAGTATATTGTTGTATATTAACAGAGTATTATTGTATCTCAGTAGATTAAGGAAGACATCCACTAATCCAAGTTTCATTGCACCAACTTAAGGATGTACTTTCATAAAACTGTTCACCGAATTTCTGTGCTGCTTTATAAAATTTAAGAGCGAATTTAAGACAAATCTTATTGGAACACATTGAGTTCATATCCGCATAAAATTTATCATCACAAGTAGCTCGTGATATATTCCTAGCAGCCCCCTGCAAATGAAATCATAAAATTAATCACAGGAGTGCACCTTGATCGTTTTCAGTCATAAAATGATGTTTTTGGTATATAAATATTACGATAATACGTACTAGTAATGTAATAACACGGAAATTCTATGCGCAGATTTGCTAGACTGAGCTTGGAGAAACAGATCTCCGATATCTCGAGTTATGTTTTAGCACAGACTTCGATAAACCGAAACACACAAACCCTCGGTACAGAGACAATATTATGCCCACTGGTTTAATTACAATTGAAATTAACTTACACAAGAATAACAGACATCAAGCCTATTACAGGAAGGGGTATGTTCTCAAGGTACTTGCCTACTGGATCGTTCTCAAGATACTTGCCTACTGGATTGTTCCCAAGATACTTGCCTACTGGACTGTACTCAAGATATTCACCTGTTTGCTTGTTGTAAAGATTATCTGGTAGATATTGTAGTCAATATTAAATTCTGATATTGTTCTCCCAAATTTATAGTCAATTCTTTTCAAACCAACTTCTGTGGACAGGTCGCATTCTGAACATGTGGAGCTTTGAACTTAGTTTTTTAGGCGAATTTTTGATCCACTTTCACGCCACGTGAAATTATTTTTTTACATTTGAATAATTATAGTACTATTTTATTAAAGTGATTCTCAAACTAACCATTTGTTTCACATTATTCACTTTTCAAAATGGAATCCGATGGGTTTACTATTCGCCTAAAAGATATTGAACAAAGGCTGTCCTTAACATTCCCCGCCCACCCCAGCCCACAGTTTTCTTATCCTAGACCCTTACATCTCTCTCCACCACCTGCACACACAGCAACCACTAACCCCGCCTCTATTTAATTGGCCCATGCTTGGCACCTTCATCTAATGGTGGTTTTTGAAACGCCATTGCACTCGGAACAGG
This sequence comes from Nipponacmea schrenckii, assembly GCA_030562195.1. Classification (NCBI taxonomy): domain Eukaryota; kingdom Metazoa; phylum Mollusca; class Gastropoda; family Lottiidae; genus Nipponacmea; species Nipponacmea schrenckii. The sequence continues at coordinate 31,907,719 of JAUJPP010000007.1, forward strand.
TGCTTTTAATGTTGATACTGCCGAAAAGTTTTGTGCGTTTACTGTCGCTTTAAATTTTGAAACAATCAATTCCAGACGCGTATTTTTATCTTCCAAATTAAATCTAATAAAAAGTTATTTACGTTGTTTGGAGATTTTTTTACACGTGGTTAGGTCGACACCCCGTATGATACAAATTCAACATGGCCGTAATTCCATCTGCGAAGAATAGAACTGGAAAAACAATATTTGCTGAAATTTGTGCTATGGCAATTTTAACATGGCGCTGTAAATCTTTGACAGGGTTTCCTAGATTTCGGACCACCTCAACATGTTCTTGACGCATTAAGCTCGTAAAGATAATCCGCTGTTACATCAATACTGTCGAGTGTTGGGACACTCGGAGAACTTTTCAATAAATGACCGGAAAGTGAATTCATTAACGTAACACTTTTTAGATTGCTGTAAAGAAATGGTGGAAACCTATGGTGGAATCCCCATTTGTATTCCCCTGCATCCACCAGAATCCTTGGATCCACAAAAGCAATTGGACAGTGATAACTGGACGTTTTCCGAGGAATATATCTTATCACACATCTGACCCAATACCAAAGCTGTGTTACTGAATTCTCCGAGCCATCCCATGGGGAAACTTTTTATATATTCTACCTTAGAAGGAGCTGTAGATATTCTGAAGATTTTCGAAAACCATCGAATATTTCTTAGCAAAACAAAGTCTTATGTTTTTTTGTCCAATGTTGGCCCAGGAATAGCACCAAATTTCTTTTCTTTCATGACCCTTTTGGTAAACTGGAGATCCTCTGCCTCGTGGTCAGTTAAGTGACAAGGGCGACGATTTTTTAAAAATGTAGATATCTCAACTAACAGGTTTCATTCCAATTTCTAATAACGTCGTAACCAACCCTTTTCTTTTGTTCGTCTTTTGATAAAGTTGTACTTCGTCGTCATTTTCGTAACTAATGACCGAGTTATCCACAATTCTAATCCTATTATCTTAGGAAACAACTGGTTTAGTTAAAGGGTTATATAGGCGAGCCCTTATGAATAAAATTTTCTTTATAAAAATAAAATCCCATTATTTACTTTCCTGTCGTATTTTCAGTTCTATAAATTGTGACCAACTATAGGCTACCTACTAATAACTATCTGGAATCTTTACAATTGTGTTTCTCTATGATTTGATTATTTAGGTATCTAGTTTTATCGTACATATATGATAAAACAGATTATTGTAAAGGAAGAGATACCTGGTGCTTTTCATAGCCCACGTGACAGGTGGGTAGAGTTATATCTTCCTCTTAAGAAATTATCAAAGAGGTAGAAGGCCATCAAATTTTTCTGCTAACTATTTCTTCAAAAGTTAAAGATTTAGGTTTGGAACTGCTAGTATAAATATACATAGGTTTATTTTCTTATATAGCAGTATTTGATGGTCTGACTTTGGCTATTATTTTATGCTGATTGTTAAGTACTTTTCAGTTATATTTTTCTCACCCGTGCAGGTATCTTCTGGAGGCTATTTCCAATAATTAGGTCAAATTGTTGTGCTTGGAGTGAGACGCCATTTTGGAAATCCAAAATAGAAATCTCCCCCTACTTTTTTTTTTCATGTGCTGTCACGGCGAATTGTCAAGAGTTTATTGACTACAACGAAATCAAATACAATTAACATGGTTGGACAACTGCCTTTCTGTTTTTTTGTAGCATTTAATTTATTTGGAAGCTAGGTCGGTCTGTCGGTACGTCAATATTTGTTGTAGACAGTTTAGAAGCTACAATTTTCTATGGATTTTAATGAAACTTGGTATGAGCATTGGTATTGATAAGACGGCAGTCAAGTTCGATTTGGACGATTTTTCGATAAACGGTTTTTGAGTTATTGCCCCATGCCTCTATATTTGTTGTAGACACAATAGAAGCTACAATTTTCAATGGATTTTAATGAAACTTGGTGTGAGCATTGGAATTGATTCGACGATAGTCAAGTTTGAATTTTAAGATTTTTCGATGAACTGTTTTTGAGTTATTGCCCTTGACTTATTTACATCACGTCAAAATTTATTGTTGATGCAATAAAAGCTACAATTTTCAATGCATTTGAATGAAACTTGGTATGAGCATTGGAATTGATAAGGCGGCGGTCAGGCTCAAATTTGACGATTTTTTGATGAATAGTTCATGAGTAATTGCCCTTGACTAAGTAAAATTTGCTTAAAAATGATTTTAATGAAACTTGGTATGAGCATTGGAATTGATAAGACGGCGGTCGATTTGGATGATTTTGCGAAAAACAGTTTTGGAGTTATTGCCCCTGCCTCTATATTTGTTGTAGACAAAATAGAAGCTACAATTTTCAATGGATTTAAATGAAAGTTGGTGAGAGCATTGGAATTGATAAGACGACGGTCAAGTTCGAATTTCGAGTTATTGGCGTTGACTTCGTGAAATTGCGTCAAGATTCTATTGTGGATTCAATAAGAAGCTTTAATTTTCAAAAGATTTTGATGGAACTTGGTGTAAGCATCAGAATAGATAAGACATAAGTCAAGTTTAAATTTCTTTAACGAATGGTTTTTGATTTATTGCTCTTGACTTAGTAATATTGCGTCAAAACAATTTGTGGGTGCAAAATAAGCTACAATTTTTTAATAGATTTGATGAAACTTGGTATGAGTATTGAAATAGATAAGATGGTGGTCAAGTTTTAATTTGACGATATTCCATGAACAGTTTTTGAGTTTTTGCCCTTGACTTCAATATCCATTTAGTGAATGTTTTTGAGTCATTGCTCAATTTATTTTTCAAATCCAATGCTGCCAGTGGGCGTATGTTTCCTTGCCTGGCAAGCTATCTTAAATTCATGTACATCTCGTTCAAACAGAGTTATGTCCCTTTTACGTCCAATAGTCTTGATGCAAGATAATATTATATTTCGTGCAACGCATGTACGAGGCATCGATAATTGAATATGTGATTCAATTTCTCGTCAACAGTGCCAACGATTACGGAGACTGGCCCCCGATGCTCAAGAGAAACCTCAACCTTTTTCAACATTTATCACCAAGATACTTTGTAGCATGAAGTAAACAGATTGTTTCTGTCATCATGCAACTGGGTTGTCGGCATTCAACAAGTTTTGCAGAAATACAGAAAGGGAGGGTAATTGGCCTCCATTAATAGAGACCATTGTTCTGTTTGTTGTTTCTTTGTCTTTGAAAGGTTTCTCTGTTAATACTGCAAAGTCATATATGGCAACCATAAGTCAAACAAATAACAATGATTTCTGCTTTACACTTATAGCTGAACATCGTATGAAACTTATTTCTCCTAATCCTACTAGTGCTTGCCTTGACTAGGAGGGGTAATCTTATATATGATCTATAACACCCAGACTTCCAGCGCCCAGCAGACTTTATAGTCTCTTCTGAACAATTTGCAGCAGCCAATCTGGAAGCCCCACCAATCCGGAATGAATGTGACTTGTAAGCACTAGTCTGTATGCCTAAAGCTAATAAAGCTTTTTGTAAAACATTCTGAAATTGATATCTAGTCAACATATTACCATCAAAATGACAAAACAATGGTGTATTATAAGAAGAACGAATCCCTAAATATTGCTTCGTGTTTTTAACAGGGTATATAAAAAAAGATAAAAAATATTCTTATCTTGTGTTGTGTTGTGTTGTGTAAAATATAAGTGCAAAAAAAAAGTGTATGGTAATAATAAATATATGAAAGAACGAAAGAAGATAGGCATACTTGCAATAAGCAGTGGTATTTCTACTTCTGTATTGGTCTGTTGGTGTCATATACTTTTATTTTGTTGAGTTTTTGGACAGTTCATGTCACAGCTAGTGCGCTTCCCCAGTGGCGGTGACCCTGCCAGAGATGGCAGAGTCCTGTGGCAGTTTCGCGCACTAATTTCATTATAGCTCCATTATCAGTGATATATGAACTAAAGGCTTCACTTCGCTCATCCGGGTAAAGCCTTAACAAACTATATTGTTGATGTGGTCTTTTGTTGTGTAAGTAAGGATCTTGACATTGCGTCGGTCCTATGATGTGGAATTATTTGGAGCTAATACAAATAATGCAATCTTAGCTGTGACATTAACTGCCAAAAGTAGGGACAAAATCATTCTTACTACTCAATACTTTTAATATTGTAATTTGTTGTAATTGTGTAATAATAAAAGGTTTGTTTAATTATTTTGTGGTTATAATCTCTGAACTGAAATAATGTATTAATGTAATTGCATTTAATCACGCTTTTCCCATTGGTATACTCCATATTGTTTCACCAACGACTCTATTTTGGTCCAAACTTTAATTAATTTGAAAATCTAAACTCTAAATAGTAGGGGAAGATTAAACATCCTTAAAGCTGTTCTTGATTTAAATATTACATGGCTGCTCTCGACTAGGACTCAAATATCAAAAAGGTCCAATTCCCTTTGTGTCAGGCTCAAAGATATGAACTATACTCTGTTTGGTTGAAATCTAAGCGTCCCTATCCTAGAAACTTGATTGGGATATAAGACTTTGCAAAGAGCCGTTGATTGGCAAAGGTCCTGGCCTGTTGCCATCGTAAAACACACCAATCTGATATAAAAGACCAGAGAAAGATTAAAGTTAAATTGTATTGCTTGGTCAGTATACTGCTGTATATTAACAGTGATTATTGTACCTCAGTAGATTAAGGAAGACATCCACTAACCCAGCTTTCACTGCACCAATTTTTAGGTTTTCTTTTATAAAAAAAGAATCCAGCTGTTCTTACTGCTGCTTTATACTTCCTAGCCCATTTAGAACAGCGCTGCCTTTCATTTCTGTCGCCTATTTCTTGACACGAATTTTCCATATCTGTATGAAATTTGTTATCACAGACTTTTCTTCTGATACCCCTTGCAGCCCCCTGAAATAGAAAGCTAAACTTGTTACCACAAAAGGAATATAGGGATTGTGAACATAATAGAGCTTGTTACAGCAATAGGGGTTGTTACAACAATAGGGGTTGTTACAATAATAGGGGTTGCTACCACGATAGCCATTCAATGATTCACGGATCATTAGCTCCTAAAACAATTCCCCCCTTGTCCCAAATATCAGTTTTTCTCAGATGCGACTATTAATAACTTACACATGCATAACAGACGTCATGTTTGTTACAGGATGGTGTAAATCTCTGTTTGAAGGGTGTACGTAAACCAAGCGTTGTACATCCGTTAACATCGTAACGGTCACATTGTGCTGTAAGTAACCCAGCCAGGCTTGACACAATACATACACTAAATACCAGTGATAACTGCATCCTGAAATACCGTTTATATCTTTTTAATGTCCCCCGTCATATTATTTGGTTTTCAAACGCACGTAGTACTAAATTTACAGTTTGATTAATAACCAAGTAATATTGAACCTAAAGAGCTTAACTTTCATTTCGACTTTCAGATTGAAGGGGAAACACTGAGAAATATTGAAGCAATAAATCTCTATTTGATGTCCTTTCTACTAACCCTACTGTTCTTTCCTGTTACCTTTTTATGGAATAATCTACCCTCTTCTATATCTTTTTACACAAAGAAAATCCTATTCTTGCCTACTGGATTGTTCTTAAGATACTTGCCTACTGGACTGTTCTTAAGATACTTGCCTAATGGATAGTTCTTAAGATACTTACCTACTGGATTGTTCTCAAGTTACTTGCCTACTGGATAGTTCTCAGAATACTTGCCTACTGGATAGTTCTCAGAAAACTTGCCTACTGGATAGTTCTCAGAATACTTGCCTACTGGATAGTTCTTAGAATACTTGCCTACTTGATAGTTCTCAAGATACATGCCCAGTGGACTGTTAACAAGATAGTTGCCTACTGGATAGTTCTCAAGATACTTGCCTACTGGATAGTTCTCAAGATAGTTGCCTAATGGATAGTTCTCAAGATACATGCGTACTGGACTGTTCTCAAGACACTCACCTGTTTGATTGTTATAAAGATTATCTTGTAGATACTGTAGTTAATATTAAATTCTGATAAATTCTCCCATATTTATAGTTAATTGTTGATAAAACTTATTAAGTTTTTCCAAATTACTTCTATGTTTTTCCGTCAAAACGTCGCATTGTTAAATAAATTATTATTTGTTCTAAATAACATTTCTTTTTCCTTTAATTTTAAGAATCATGTTACATGTACGTGAGAGGTTCTGTTGAAATTATGGGGAAGTTTTGTTTTCAATGATTCAGAGATCCTGTTAAAATGAGGAAATACTGGTGGCATTAGTTGTTTTACACCTTCGTTTATTGATATTCATGTAGAATCTATCGTGATTGTATACAGACTAATAAAATATTTATTACGATGTGTTAGTATTGTGCATTTTGCACATATTTGTTTACCTGTAGTTCCGGAATTGGAATCCAACAAAAATATATTTTGATTGTATTTTTCAATTCACTTTCCCTTTGAGGAAGCAGGGCTGTTAACGACAGGAGAAAGGAATTTCCTTAAAACGTACAGCCTGATAAAAACCTATTGTTACTGCTGTATTTGGAGTTGGTTGTTTCAGTGTGATAGGGGAAAAAGGATTCGTCAATTATAGGAAATAGAAAAGTTATAGAGAATAAATACCTTTAGATTGGATTTTTGTATTCACTTTCCCCCTGTATTCATACTAATAAAATATTTATTGAGATATGTCATAATAGATAAGAACCTTTATGTAATTTGTAATTAACATAGATTCTACCTTGTTCACCTGAAGTTCCGAGAGTTGGTCTCAACAGGAACTATCACTAACCACAATTGTTAACATTTGAAAAGTTAATTGTTTCAGTGTGTTGGTGGATAAAGGAATCGTCAATAAAAGGAAGTAGAACACAATACATTTTATGCAGAACAAATAATGCTTTATCTAACAATGCTACGTTTCAACAGAAACATATAGAAGTTCGTTTGAAAAGAAATAATTTAGTTTTATCAACAATTGACTATAAATATAGGAGAAGAATCACAGAATTTAATATTGACTACAGTATCTACAAGATAATCTTTATAACAAGCAATCAGGTGAGTATCTTGAGAACGATCCAGTAGGCAAGTATCTTGAGAACAATCCAGTAAGTATCTTGAGAACAATCCAGTAGGCAATTATCTTGAGAACAATCCAGTAGCTTGAGAACAATCCAGTAAGTTTCTTGAGAACGATCCAGTAGGCACGTAACTTGAGAACAATCCAGTAGGTAAGTTTCTTGAGAACAATCATGTAGGCAAGTATCTCGAGAACAATCCAGTAGCCAAGTATCTTGAGAACAATCCAGTAGGAAAGTATCTTGAGAATCCAGTAGGCAGATATCTTCAGAACAGTCAAAAAGCCAAGTATCTTGGGAACAGTCAAGTCGACAAGTTCCTTGAGAATCCTATAGGAAAGTATCTTGAAAACAATCTAGTAGGCGAGTATCTTGAGAATATAGTAAGCAAGTATCTTGAGAACAATTCAGTAAGCAAGTATCTCGAGAACAATCCAGTAGGAAAATATCAAGAGAACAATCCAGTAGGTAAGTATCTTGAGATTCCCGTAGGCAAGTATCGTGAGAACAATCCGGGAATTCTGAAACTTCACGTCTTATTGATTCTCAGAGAACGATCTGCCATGTAATGCTGGTATTGATCAGGTCGTTAAGGAAGACGAACATCGACCAAAATTCTGATTTTCTTTCGGTATGGTCACAATAAAAACAGTGAAAGCCTAAGAATAGGTTTATGGGTAGGGACAGTCAGGAGGGAAATCTGAATATATTGGGGGCGGGGAGTGGCGGGGATGGTTTGAAGGGTATTAGTTATTTAGCGTCCATACTTTATTGTTGCCATTTTTATATTTAAAGCGTAGTATGAAAGTTGGCGTTGTATTAATCGTGGCTATGGTAATGCTGGTGAGTCACACAACTGATGCATGGCGGGTTCGATTTAATAGAATTGTACCATATGTACCAATAGCGATTGCCACATTAGGCAAGAGAGAAGTAGGTGATACCGATTTCCAAGCTAATTACAAAGCTGCTGCTGAAGATGGTGTTTTTACTGATGAAGAAATCAAATCTGTATTTGGTGTTGATGATAATGATTTGGCTAAATTCATAGAAACTTATGACATGAATGGTAAGAAAGATTCGGTATTCTTCTTTCTAAGTTTTGGTATTCTGACAATGCACAGAGAGAATCTGAGGTATCACTTGATTTAGGTTAGCTGAGTAGAACTACTACTGAACAATTTCAGATGCCATGAGTCGAACCGAAACGATCATTCTTGTGTCGTATTAACTACTGATATTTGAGGTTTTTTTATTTGAGTTTTTTGTTTTTGTTATTATAGAAGATGGGTCTGTACAAGTTACGGAGTATGAAGCGGTTTCCACACTAGCAGAAAGCAGTAAGTCTCTTTTATTGTATTCTATCCGGGGTCTGTCGTAACTTACGATAATTATTGTGTTCTAGTCAACTGAGTGGCCAATCACTTGAATTGATTGTCAAGTTCAAGATATTTTGCTATTCGCTCAGATAACTGTAGACATGTTGTTTAAAATACGGATTTTGTTTACCAACCCTTAGCCCCCTCCCCCGGTCCCTCCCACCAGTCAAAGTACATCTATATTAATCTATTTTAAATTTCAGTGACAGGATAAGAGAATTTTTTTTTAAGAGAAAATTATTATTAGAATAAATAAGTGCAGCATTAATTGTATTTATTTCGGTAGCAAGTTTTAGTATGTACAGTTCACCATACACAAATGGAATGAAGCTTTACACCTTGTGTTCTGCCCAAGATTGGACTAATGCATTGTTTTATAAAAAAAAATGCTCATTGGCAAAAAGAGGTTATGTAAAGGCTACAGCTACACCCCCTTACCCCGGTACCTATGGTGTCAAGCTACGTGCCTGTGGAACCACAAATCTGGAAGCAAAGTAAATCTCTTATAAAGCGACTGCTGTTCTCCCTAGTCGGCACAAAGCCACGTGACAAGTGTGAACTCTTGTTCTATTTAAAACTCTATGGCCTGACCCCATCGGAATGAAATACAAAAAGCAAAAGAAAACCATCAAGGATAATTTTTATTGCCTGTTCAGTATATTGTTGTATATTAACATTGTATTATAGTACCTCAGTAGATTAAGGGAGACATCCACTAACCCAGCTTTCACTGCACCAAGATGGGGACGTCTCTTCATAAAATAAGAATCCAGCTTTTCTTACTACTACTATATAGTTCCTAGCCCATTTAGAACAGCGCTCCCTTTCTTTTCTGCCACCTATTTCTTGACACGAATTTTCCATATCTGTATGAAATTTGTCATCACAGACTTTTTGTCTGATACCCCTTGCAGCCCCCTGAAAAACAAAGCTAAACTTGTTACCACAAACAGAATCGTTACCACTATAGGGATTGTGAACATGATAGAGCTTGTTACAACAATAGGGAATGTACGAAAAAAAGGGGTTGTAAAAACAATAGGGGCTGTTAGAAAAATAGGGGTTGTAACAACAATAGGGACTGTTAGAAATATAAGGGTTGTAACAACAATAGGGGCTGTTAGAAAAACAGGGGCCGTTACAACAAAAGGAGCTGTTAAAAAAAATAGGGACCGTTACAACAATATGAAAAATTAGGGGTTGTAACAATAGGGACTGTTAGAAAAATAAGGATTGTAACAACAATAGGGGCTGTTAGAAAAACAGGGTCCGTTACAACAAGAGGGGCTGTTAGAAAAATAGGGGCCGTTACAACAATATGGGCTGTAAGAAAAATAGGGGTTGTAACAACAATAGGGACTGTTAGAAAAATAGGGGTTGTAACAACAATAGGGGCTGTTAGAAAAACAGGGACCGTGACCACAAAAGGGGCTGTTAGAAAAATAGGGTGTTGTAACAACATTAGGGGCTGTTATAAAAAATAGGGGCTGTTAGCAAAATAGGGGATGTTACAACAATAGGGGCTGTTAGAAAAACAGGGGCCGTTACAACAAAAGGGGCTGTCAGAAAAATAGGGGTTTTTACACGATATGATTCAATGATTCACGGATGATAAGCTCCTAAAGCAATTCCCCCATGTCCCAAATATAGACCAGTGTTTCTCAGATGCCACTATTACTAACTTACACAAAAATAGCAGACGTCATGTTTGTTACAGGACGGTGTAAATCTCTGTTTATAGGGTGTAGGTATACCAAGCGTTGTACATCCGTCGACACCGTTACGGTCACATTGAGCTGTTAGTAACCCAACCAGGCCTGCCACAAAACATACACTCAATACCAGTGATAACTGCATCCTGAAATACCGTTTATATCTTTTTAATGTCCCCTGTTATATTATTTGTCTCGTCGGTTTTCAAACGCACGTAGTACTAAATTTACAATTTGATTAATAACCAAGTAATATTAGATCTAAAGAGGTTAACTTTCATTTGATCGACTTTCAGATTTGAGGGAAAACACTGAGGAATAATGAAGCAATAAATCTCTATTTGATGTCCTTTCTACTTCCCGTACTGTTGTTTCTTATTACCTTTCTATGGAATAATCTACCCTCTTCTATACATCAACTTATGAAAGTAAATCCTATACTTGCCTACTGGACTGTTCTTAATATACTTAAAGGACTGTTCTTAAGATACTTTCCTACTGGATTGTTCTCAAGATACTTGCATGTTTGCTTGTTGTGAAGATTATCTTGTGGATATTGTAGTCAATATCAAATTCTTCTTCCATATTTATAGTCAATAGTTGCTAAAACTAATTTATTTCTTATCTAACTAACTTCTATGTGTTTTCATTGACACGTCGCATTCTCAACATGAGTAGCTTTGAACTTCGTTACATTGATTAAAAACTTTATCACGCTTTATAAACAACTTTTAAAATTTGAAAATATATGATATTAACTTCTGTTATTTTTCTCCCAAATTTATAATCAATTGTTGCTAAAACTAATTTATTTCTGTTTTTTTCAAACGAACTTCTATGTGCTTTTGTCGTAACGTCGAATTGTTAAATAAAGTAGTATTTGTTCTCTATAACACTTTTTTCCCTATCAGATTAACGTCATCAGTAAAATCTGGCAGTTCAGTTATGGAGAATAAGCCTCCAATTTTGTTTATGACCAGTGCAAAGAATTTGATGAGTGGGAATTTTTTTTATTTGATTTAGCCGACCACGACCATCTTAATGAGTCTATTTTAAATTTCAGTGACAGTATAGTAGTAAACTATTCTGGTCCGATTATCTTGAAATGATAATTATTATAAGAATAAATTAGTGTAGCATTAATTGTATTTATTTCGGTAACAAGTTATAGAAGGTATATGTATTTAGGACTACATTGACACCAGATACAATACAGCTCTAAGGGGGGATTTTAGATATCAAAATATTGTTATTCATGAGTCAAAAAATTACCATGATTTCCAACTCATCCCTTCCGTCTATACCTTCATCATTGTTTTATTGTCAATCGTGCTGAATTACAACATTATTGTATATTTATTAGGTAAAAACCAACATATTTTGTACCATAAAGTTTAGGTATAGAGTCAACAGCTTCAGTAGGTAAGTTCTGCGCCTCGGGATTTTTTAGAATTACCCGGCAGAAGTGACATATCCGGTTCCGTAATACAGTTTCATTAGATCAGGACTGGAATCTGTTGAGAACTAACCAATAGGATGACACCTCTATATATCAGAAAGCAGAACAGCATCTATAACCAGGCAGGGCCTTGTATTATATTCCTCTCTCCGCTAAAGCGTCACCTTTTTTCCAGTGGTCCCAAACACTTTTCAATCCCCACACCCCAAAGGCAGTTATTTTTACATAATAACACCACTCTAACATGCAAAAAGTGTATTTAAAACATTGTAAATTTAATAATTTTTCATTCAAAGCTTATCGTAATAGGCCTACTCTCCAAGGCCACATCCAAAAAAAACAAATGTCTCTGAGAGTGGATGATAAATGTCCATCTAGCTAAAACATGCACCAGAAGTCCTGAAGACATATAGATCCTTCAAAGTAGAAGTAGATGGAGCTACATATCCAAATCCCATATCACCCCTGTGAAAACACCTAAGGGTGGAAACAACGGTTCAATGATGTAGTGTAGTGCCAAACTCTTAAGACCGAGAAAATTGTGTGAAATATTCGAACTTGATATAATGTAGTGGTAAGACACTGTATATATAATGTAGTGGTAAGACACTGTATACCTAGCCCTCATGTCGACATTACCATGATGTCAAATATGTCAGACAATGACATTGAACACAGTGATATTGAACTGTTATATTTTGAACTGTTAAATGTTATATTACTTGATATATTATCTACCTAAAGTTGATTCTTTTGTTAAGTGATATTAATAATAATAATTAAAAATTGTGTTATATCTCTCTTATAGTTTACATGCCATCTGTTAGGCTTGAATTATTATGTAAATCTAGCTAAAAGAAGTGGGTAATGCTGGTATTCGTTAGAATGTATTCGTATAAAGTAGTATTTGTTCTCTATAACACTTTTTTCCCTATCAGATTAACGTCTTCAGTAAAATCTGGAAGTTCAGTTTTGGAGAATAAGTCTTCATCATTGTTTTATTGTCAATCGTGCTGAATTACACCATTATTGTCAAGAGCGTATATTTATTAGGTAAAAACCAACATATTTTGTACCGTAAAGTCTAGGTATAGAGTCAACAGCTTCAGTAGGTAAGTTTTGCACCTTAGGATTTTTTTTAGAATTACCCGGCAGAATTGACATATCCGGTTCCGTAATACAGTTTCATTAGATCAGGACCTTGTATTATATTCCTCTCTCCGCTAAAGCGTCACCTTCTTTCCAGTGGTTCCAAACACTTTTCAATCCCCACACCCCAAAGGCAGTTATTTTTACATAATAACACCACTCTAACATGCAAAAAGTGTATTTAAAACATTGTAAATTTAATAATTTTTCATTCAAAGCTTATTTGAAAAAAAAAATTGTCTCTGAGAGTGGCTGATAAATGTCCATCTAGCTTAAACATGCACCAGGAGTCCTGAAGACATATAGATCCTTCAAAGTAGAAGTAGATGGAGCTACATATCCAAATCCCATATCACCCAGGTGAAAACACCTAAGGGTGGAAACGACGGTTCATTGACGTAGTGTAGTGCCAAACTTGATGTCTCTTAAAATTGTGTGAAATATTCGAAAACCATTAGAACTTGATATAATGTAGTGGTAAGACACTGTATATATAATGTAGTGGTAAGACACTGTATACCTAGCCCTCACATTACCATGATGTCAAATATGTCAGACAATGACATTGAACACAGTGATATTGAACTGTTATATTTTGAACTGTTAAATGTTATATTACTTGATATATTATCTACCTAAAGTTGATTCTTTTGTTAAGTGATATTAATAATAATAATTAAAAATTGTGTTATATCTCTCTTATAGTGTCCATGCCATCTGTTAGGCTTGAATTATTATGTAAATCTAGCTAAAAGAAGTGGGTAATGCTGGTATTCGTTAGAATGTATTCGTATAAAGTAGTATTTGTTCTCTATAACACTTTTTTCCCTATCAGATTAACGTCTTCAGTAAAATCTGGAAGTTCAGTTTTGGAGAATAAGTCTTCATCATTGTTTTATTGTCAATCGTGCTGAATTACACCATTATTGTCAAGAGCGTATATTTATTAGGTAAAAACCAACATATTTTGTACCGTAAAGTCTAGGTATAGAGTCAACAGCTTCAGTAGGTAAGTTTTGCACCTTAGGATTTTTTTTAGAATTACCCGGCAGAATTGACATATCCGGTTCCGTAATACAGTTTCATTAGATCAGGACCTTGTATTATATTCCTCTCTCCGCTAAAGCGTCACCTTCTTTCCAGTGGTTCCAAACACTTTTCAATCCCCACACCCCAAAGGCAGTTATTTTTACATAATAACACCACTCTAACATGCAAAAAGTGTATTTAAAACATTGTAAATTTAATAATTTTTCATTCAAAGCTTATTTAAAAAAAAAAATTGTCTCTGAGAGTGGCTGATAAATGTCCATCTAGCTTAAACATGCACCAGGAGTCCTGAAGACATATAGATCCTTCAAAGTAGAAGTAGATGGAGCTACATATCCAAATCCCATATCACCCAGGTGAAAACACCTAAGGGTGGAAACGACGGTTCATTGACGTAGTGTAGTGCCAAACTTGATGTCTCTTAAAATTGTGTGAAATATTCGAAAACCATTAGAACTTGATATAATGTAGTGGTAAGACACTGTATATATAATGTAGTGGTAAGACACTGTATACCTAGCCCTCACATTACCATGATGTCAAATATGTCAGACAATGACATTGAACACAGTGATATTGAACTGTTATATTTTGAACTGTTAAATGTTATATTACTTGATATATTATCTAACTAAAGTTGATTCTTTTGTTATGTGATATGAATAATAATAATAAAAAATTGTGTTATATCTCTCTTATAGTGTCCATGCCATCTGTTAGGCTTGAATTATTATGTAAATCTAGCTAAAAGTGGGTAATGCTGGTATTCGTTAGAATGTATTCGACTGGGATTAGAGACAATGCTAATTTTGGACTTTCTGCAGTTATCCTATACATTTTCTACATCCCGAAGCATACCGGAAGCCAAAATTCTAGGAGGAAAAATGGAACTCTCATTCTATTTCTGAATCTTAAATAAGACAATGTTCTAATGTATCTGATGTTTTTGAATGTAAGTAATAAAACTTGTAACAGAAATAATTACATTATGGCTTCATTGTGAACTCATAGACTATTATCCTTTTCGGTCCATTCAGACTTCCACGTTTCATAAAATGAAAAATTGCCATTTTGCATCCTATAATATATACATGCTAAAACTAGTTAAAATTAAAAAGAAAATGTCTTTTTGCTGCACTAATTTATTCTAATAATAATTTTCTCTACAAATATAATCGGACCAGAATAATCGTCATTTCAGCTTGATTTTCTTGTTCTATTCTTATCCTGTCACTGAAATTTAAAATATTTTCATTAAAGTTGACCCAACCATGGAACGACCAAGGGAACAAAACATTCAGTTCTTATCAGAAATGAATTATGGTTACTAACATAGACACTTGACAATCAATTTTAGTGATTGACTGGAACAGATGACTGGACGCGATCATCACTTTTTAAATTTTAAGTCTTCAAGAATAATACCTCAGATTAAATAAAGAAAAATGACTTACTACTGTTGGCGAGTGCGGAAACTGTTTTATACTCTTCAACTTGTACTTTCCCATCATCTGTTATAACAAAAATGAATGATCGAATCGAGGTAAATTTACTAACAAACGCAAAAAAAGAATGATCGTAGATTCAGATCGTTTGGGTTCGTGACACATTGCAACTATGATTTCTTATTAGTAGGTGTACTCAGATTCTCTCTGTACATTGTCAGAATACTAAAACTTAGAAAGAAAAATACCGAATCTTTCTGGTACTTACCGTTCATGTCATAAGTATCTATGAATTTAGCCAAATCATTATCATCAACACCAAATACAGATTTGATTTCTTCATCAGTAAAAACACCATCTTCAGCAGCAGCCTTGTAATTAGCTTGGAAATCGGTATCTTCTACATCTCTCTTACCAATTAAAGCGACGCCAGCAACTATTGCAGCTGTTTTCCAAAATCTCCAGGCATCAGTTGTCTGACCCATCATCATTACCATAGCCACGATTAAAACAACGGCAACTCTCATTCTAAAAAAAGACATAAAAAATGACAAAAATCTTAAAAAACCTTGTAAAAATAAAACACACCCTTCCTTCAAACCAACTAACAATAAGGTATTCACCCGATCAGTAAACATCGAAGCAAACCTATATTCCATTCAAGCTCGAGGCCAAATTGAAGTAACGGAAATTTCCGGAAGTAGCCGAGCGGTAACTGAATGCATCGAAATAGGACCAGCAGTAAGACTTGACTGTTCTTATCACACAGCATTTCTCAAAGTAAATCCGAATCTCTTTCGTGGTACGTTCTAATTAATAAATTGTTGGTAATTTTTCCTCTTCAAAAAGCCATGGAGATCGTTCCCAAGATACTTTTCTAGTGAATTATCTCAAGATACATGCCTACTAGATTCTCAAGATATTTGCCGACAAGATTGTCCTCATGATACTTGCCTACTGGGCTGTTTTCAAGATACTCACCTGTTTGCTTGTTATAAAGATTATCTTGTAGATACTGTAGTCAATACTAAATTCTGTGATTCTTCTCCTATATTTATAGTCAACTGTTGATAAAACTTATTAATTTCTTTTCAAACGAACCCCTATGTGTTTCCGTCGAAACGTCGCATTGTTATATTAAGCATTATTTGTTCTGTATAAAGTGTAGTGTGTTCTACTTCCTTTTATTGACAAATCCTTTATTCAACATCACACTGAAACACTCAACTTTTTAAATTTTAAGAATTATGGTTAGTGAGGGATCCTGTCGCGAAATTGTTTCTGTCCAAAAGGTGTATTTTTCAATATAGCAGTAACTAAAGGTTTTTACCAGGTTATACATACTTTACTCATTAGCAGGTCAGCCTCATCAATGGGAAAGTGAATTGAAAAATAAAATCAAAATATATTTTTGTTGGATTCCAATTCCGGAACTACAGGTAAATACGTATGTGAAAAATGCACAATGATAACACATCGTAATAAATATTTTATTAGTCTGAATACCATTATAATAGATTCTACATGAATATAAATAAAACGAAGGTGTAAGACAAATTATGACACCAGTATTTCCTCATTTTAACAGGATCTCCCAGAACCATTGAAAACAAAACTTCCCACTTATTTTAACAGGAGCTCTCACTTACCACCATTCTTAAAATTAAACAATTTTATTGTTTCAGTGTAATGGTGGATAAAGGAATCGTCAATTAATGGAAGTAGAACACAAAACACTTAATATATAGAATAAAATAAATACTGCTATATTTACGACTGCGACGTTTCGACTAAATCACATAGAGAGTCTTTGAAAGAAAATAAATCAGTTGTAACAAGAAATGACAATAAATATAGGAGAAGAATATCAGAATTCAATATAGACTTCATTATCTTCGATACAACAGGCGAGTAGGCCTATCTTGAGAACGATCCACTTGGCCTGTGTCTTGAGAACGATACACTTGGCCAGTGTCTTAAGAACGATCCACTTGGTCAGTGTTTAGAAAACGATCCACTTGGCCAGTATCTTCGGGACGATGCTCTTGGCCAGTGTCTTGAGTACGATCCTCTTGGCCAGTGTCTTAAGAAAGATCCTCTTGGCCAGTCTCTTAAGACCGATCCACTTTGCCAGTGTCTTGTGAACGATCTACTTGGCCAGTGTCTTGAGAACGATCAACTTGTCCAGTGCCTTGAGAACGATCTACTTGGCCAGTGTCTTGAGAACGATCCACTTGGCCAGTGTCTTAAGAACGACCCCCATAGCAGGTATCCTGAGAACGATCCACTTGGCCAGTGTCTTAATAACGATCTTCTTGGCCAGTGTCTTAAGAACGATCCTCTTGGCCAGTACCTTGAGAACGATCCACTTGGCCAGTGTCTTGATGACGGTCCTCTTGGCCAGTGTCTTAAGAACGATTTTCTTGGTCAGTACCTTGAGAACGATCCACTTGGTCAGTGTATTGAGAACGATCCACTTGGCTAGTGTCTTAAGAACGATCCACTTGGTCAGTGTTTAGAAAACGATCCACTTGGCGAGTATCTTCGGGACGATGCTCTTGGCCAGTGTCTTGAGTAAGATCCTCTTGGCCAGTGTCTTAAGAAAGATCCTCTTGGCCAGTCTCTTAAGACCGATCCACTTGGCCAGTGTCTTGAGAACGATCTACTTGGCCAGTGTCTTGAGAACGATCCACTTGTCCAGTGCCTTGAGAACGATCCATTTGGCCAGTGTCTTGAGAACGATCCACTTGGCCAGTGTCTTGAGAACGATCCTCTTGGCCAGTCTCTTAAGATCGATCCACTTGGCCAGTGTCTTGAGAACGATCTACTTGGCCAGTGTCTTGAGAACGATTCACTTGTCCAGTGCCTTGAGAACGATCCACTTGGCCAGTGTCTTGAGAACGATCCTTTTGGCCAGTGTCTTGAGGACGATCCTCTTGGCTAGTGACTTGAGAACGACCCACTTGGCCAGTGTCTTGTGAACGATCCACTTGACCAGTGTCTTGAGGACGATCCTCTTGGTCAGTGTCTTGAGAACGATCCACTTGGCCTGTGTCTTGAGAACGATCCACTAAGAACATAAGGAATGGCATCATTCAACTAGCTGTCATGGTTGACAGGCTTCCCAACTATTCCACTGCCTTCTCTATCAATCCTAATGAGGTATGGATCTATTTTTGAATGTAATTCTCCTTGGCCTTGAAATAAACTTTGAAGCTGAGATACATCAGACCTGCCAAGTCTCACGGATTGACCGTGAGTCTCCAGATATTTAGAGAGACCTCCCGGTCTCATGGTAGCGCTTGCAAATCTCACGGTAAAACAAAATTTATTGTATTAAAATCAGTAATTTACGTAAAAACATGTGAAGTGTCCAATGAAACATTGGCAGCTCATCATGATCACACTGGCTCGCAGTTTTTTTTAATGACATCCGTGTCTTGGGAGAGAACAATAGTAGTTGTGGCGCGTAATAGGAAAGTCAAAATGGCTGTAATTCAGAAATGTGTCTGCTTTTTTATGAAAGTGTGTTAATCTCTGATGTCATTTTGTTGTTATTCGATCCGCTACTAACAATTTCTACGGCTCTTGCAAGAGATAGGAGTTTTCGTTGTAACAAATTTTTAATATCTTCTATAATATTCATTGAATTTATCTCTCGTCGTCGGTCAAATCAGTTCAATAGGCCAAATGACGATTGTCACAAAATGGTTTTTTGAGAAATCAATTTGTATACCTCGCAATATTGAGTAATATTTGTCATCCAGACTGATAAAAACCCACTGACATTGATCGAAATGACAGAGACAAGGGTACGATATAGCCGTAAAATAAGGGTACGAAAAGTATAATATGGTACGAAATGCCTGGTCACCGAACGGTCTGGATGATCGAAATTTTGAGCCTTTTCACGCGTGTTAAAATTTTAGAAACTGGTTTGGAGATTAGAAAAACGAAACGAAATTTTTGTGGTGTATATTTTTTTTAGGAAATGTAAGCTGTGAATAGTCAGAGAAACAAATAATTAAATTACGAAGTTAATTTGTATCTAATGGAAGCTAAATTGAGCATTCTTAATTTTAGAGAAAGGTTTTGTCAAGAGGAAAATGGGATTGAGACAAATTTATTAGCAATTTGTAATTAAAAATATGTAATTTGGCATATGTTATCTGTAAAAAGAAATTTAGAATTTGGCAGTCAGAAGTTGACCACATGAAATTAAGAATGAAGAAAGTGGGATTTGGCATTTTTAAGTGAAACACTGTTATTTTATTGCATGAAATTTGAAATTTAGAATAAGGACTTAGGATTTTGCATTTATAAGCTAAAATCTGTGATTTATCTAGATGAAATGTGGAATTCACTAGATGGAATTTGCAATTTTGCTTTCTCATTTTGAGCCGTTTCACCCTCCATAGACATCACAAACGAGAAAACATTTGATAAGATTCTTTGCGTGTCTATTATAACACCTTTTCGGAGAGTCCAGGTAACAAATTGTGTTTCTTTAACGACGCCTACATGTAATAATACTGAAAGTGGGAATGTCGATAACATCAAAACCAAGGATATTGGTGGTGGGTTCGTTTTGCCGCATTGCCCAACTCGCCACATCGTGCCCAACTGCTTATAAAAGACCTGTAAAACGAAACTAAAGGTTTCTGATAAAATCTGTAATGGTGTCATTTGTGACACATGAAACGAAATATTATGTGTTAATCTGTTGTCCCGCTGCAAGTGTTTTATTTATAATTCGGACCTGTTAGGAAAATCGAAACTGTAATATATCTGGAATGAAAAAAAAAGAAATACCAAGCACAAATGATGATACAAATAAATAAATTTTTAAAACAAAACAAGTTCAAAAAATATAATTGCTTATAACTTTCAATAGTTATGTCCATCTCCTACGTGCCTCTAACGTCATCCATGTGCCAGAAAAATGACAACTGAAAGTTTAAAGGTCATAGGAAATGATTTTAAATATTCAATTTGTTGTGTTTTTCTATAACTAAGCGCTTTTAGTATCAAATCCGCAAAATGTAAAAAAAAATTTGCATGGTGTGCATGGCCGCGGGAACTATATATTATATCCATTATATAAACAAATTGTAGGTTGAAAATCTGTCCATTTCATGCACATGTACTTGTGTATTTTTAAACAAATTGTACGTGGAGTATTGTATATTTATTTTGTGGTCATGTACTTGATCGCCGGAACATAGATCTGTCCATCTGATACACATGTGTATTTTTAGTATTTTAGACGAATTGTATATTGAGATATTATGTATTTTCGATTTTTTCACTGGTTATTCCCCTCCGGCCAAGAAAAAAAAATTGTAATCTACTAGCCTACTTTCACTTTCAAATCGCGTTAGTAGTAGTGCTATTCTCCGGACCCTGTGGGTTCTTACTCTTAGGTAAGATTTTTTATTTCACTGGAGTTGTCGATTAAAATTATAAATAGGTTAATAAGACCGAAAGTTTGGTCAAATTTGAACAAATTGTTTTTCAATTTCTTGTTTACCTAAACCCTTTTTAACAGTGATTGTCTTTTCATTTGCCTTCGACCTCTTCTTCTTTGGTAGGCCTACACTGTTACCTCGCCGACAAAGGACGGTTGAGTTTTTCCTTTTTTTGATGGACACTTCGGGTTTTACCGAGAAATCGAAAATCGTTGGCATTGCATCAATTTTTAATGGCACGATCTTGTAGCCAACCGATATCGCAATATCAAGATCTATCGTGAACTGTTTTTTTTGCGAAGCGATTCCAATCTTGAATTTTCATTTGGTTTAGGCCCCCCTATAACCAACTCTCTTTATTTTGATAACCCATCGTTAACATTATATTCGGATCCGATGGAAACTCTTTTGTCCCGATCTTACTTCACAGTTGAATGCAGCGCATAAAACCATCTTATTTTACAAATACAACATGTAAACATAATCAATAGTATGACGCCATGTCCCGACCTCAATCACAATCAGCGTGATCAGATTAAAGCACCTTATAATATTAATCCACTTCAACGGCCGATATCTTATGAACGGGAGAGCAAAAAATAAAAAAAAAACTTTTATTTTTTATTTTCGATATAAAATAGTTTATAAAAACGATAAAATTGACGTTTTTAAAATTTTCATTTCCTATGCCTTTAAAACTTCGAAACAGTGATTAAAATTTTTTTCCGTGTTTTCCACGTTTTCGCCCTCCCGTACACCGAGAAAATCCTATACTTGCCTACTGGATTGTTCTCAAGATACTTGCCTACTGGATTGTTCTCAAGATACTTGCCAAGGGGATTGTTCTCAATATACTTGCCTTGTGGATCGTTCCCAAGATACTTACTGGATTGTTCTCAAGATACTTGCCTAGTGGACTGTTCTCAATATACTTGCCAAGGGGATTGTTCTCAATATACTTGCCTTGTGGATCGTTCCCGAGATACTTACTGGATTGTTCTCAAGATACTTGCCTAGTGGACTGTTCTCAATATACTTGCCTAGTGGATCGTCCCCAAGATACTTACTGGACTGTTCTTAAGATACTTGCCTACTGGATGTTCTCAAGGTACTCGCCTACTGGATTGTTCTCAAGATACTTGCCTGTTTGCTTGTTTTAAAGATTATCTTGTGGATATTGTAGTCAATATTTAAGATGGGTTGCCTCATTAATTAGAGCCAAAGTAAGCTTACTAATTGATTAATTGGGGTTTCTAATGAATAATCCATGTATTCTCAAGTTCAAAATACCTATGTGGATGTAGAAATGCTGGTGGAATCCATTTGACTCTGATCTGCTTTGAAACGCTAAATTTAGACTCAATGTTTGTTCACGTGGCCAAATGACGTCATATGAATGAAGGCGTCTAAAAATTGATTTTGTATTTTATTATTAGTGAGTTAAAACTTTTTAAAATTAATTCATAATGTTTTTACAAAGTGATATTTAAACGTTTTATTGCATTTTACTAGAGATTAAAAATGCCATTGTTGTTGTGGAAAATATTAAGGAATGTGGGAAATAACAACAGCGTCCGGTTACGTCATGATTTATGTACCGAATTGACAGACTGGTTGATCAAAAAAAAAGATCAACGACATTTGAACGCCATTTCATACTTGACGCACACATCTATGTTAGTACCATTCCGAGGGAAATCCCGTCATAATTAGCCTAATAACGAGTTAATTAAGGACTTGTGGGACCATCTGGTATTTTTCCCAGTCATTAGAACACCTCTACTTTCTATTGATATAAGTATTACCGGTCCAATTAATGTATATATACATATATATATGAAAATAAGGCAACCCATCTTTAAATTCTTCTTCCATATTTATAGTCAATAGTTGCTAAAACTAAGTTATTTCTTATCTAACTAACTTCTGTGTTTTCATTAACACGTCGCATTCTCAACATGAGTAGCTTAGAACTTCGTTACATTGATTAAAACTTTATCACGCTGTATAAAACAGCATTTAAAATAAATTTGAAAATATATGATATTAACTTCTGTTATTTTTCTCCCAAAATTATAGTCAATTGTTGCTAAAACTAATTTATATTTTCAGACGAACTTCTATGTGCTTTTGTCGAAACGTCGAATTGTTAAATAAAGTAGTATTTGTTCTCTATAACACTTTTTTCCCTATCAGATTAACGTCTTCAGTAAAATCTGGAAGTTCAGTTTTGGAGAATAAGTCTTCATCATTGTTTTATTGTCAATCGTGCTGAATTACACCATTATTGTCAAGAGCGTATATTTATTAGGTAAAAACCAACATATTTTGTACCGTAAAGTCTAGGTATAGAGTCAACAGCTTCAGTAGGTAAGTTTTGCACCTTAGGATTTTTTTTAGAATTACCCGGCAGAATTGACATATCCGGTTCCGTAATACAGTTTCATTAGATCAGGACCTTGTATTATATTCCTCTCTCCGCTAAAGCGTCACCTTCTTTCCAGTGGTTCCAAACACTTTTCAATCCCCACACCCCAAAGGCAGTTATTTTTACATAATAACACCACTCTAACATGCAAAAAGTGTATTTAAAACATTGTAAATTTAATAATTTTTCATTCAAAGCTTATTTGAAAAAAAAAATTGTCTCTGAGAGTGGCTGATAAATGTCCATCTAGCTAAAACATGCACCAGAAGTCCTGAAGACATATAGATCCTTCAAAGTAGAAGTAGATGGAGCTACATATCCAAATCCCATATCACCCAGGTGAAAACACCTAAGGGTGGA
Source organism: Nipponacmea schrenckii (assembly GCA_030562195.1). Taxonomy (NCBI): domain Eukaryota; kingdom Metazoa; phylum Mollusca; class Gastropoda; family Lottiidae; genus Nipponacmea; species Nipponacmea schrenckii. The sequence goes on from JAUJPP010000007.1 coordinate 31,931,258, forward strand.
AACGACGGTTCATTGACGTAGTGTAGTGCCAAACTTGATGTCTCTTAAAATTGTGTGAAATATTCGAAAACCATTAGAACTTGATATAATGTAGTGGTAAGACACTGTATATATAATGTAGTGGTAAGACACTGTATACCTAGCCCTCACATTACCATGATGTCAAATATGTCAGACAATGACATTGAACACAGTGATATTGAACTGTTATATTTTGAACTGTTAAATGTTATATTACTTGATATATTATCTAACTAAAGTTGATTCTTTTGTTATGTGATATGAATAATAATAATAAAAAATTGTGTTATATCTCTCTTATAGTGTCCATGCCATCTGTTAGGCTTGAATTATTATGTAAATCTAGCTAAAAGTGGGTAATGCTGGTATTCGTTAGAATGTATTCGACTGGGATTAGAGACAATGCTAATTTTGGACTTTCTGCAGTTATCCTATACATTTTCTACATCCCGAAGCATACCGGAAGCCAAAATTCTAGGAGGAAAAATGGAACTCTCATTCTATTTCTGAATCTTAAATAAGACAATGTTCTAATGTATCTGATGTTTTTGAATGTAAGTAATAAAACTTGTAACAGAAATAATTACATTATGGCTTCATTGTGAACTCATAGACTATTATCCTTTTCGGTCCATTCAGACTTCCACGTTTCATAAAATGAAAAATTGCCATTTTGCATCCTATAATATATACATGCTAAAACTAGTTAAAATTAAAAAGAAAATGTCTTTTTGCTGCACTAATTTATTCTAATAATAATTTTCTCTACAAATATAATCGGACCAGAATAATCGTCATTTCAGCTTGATTTTCTTGTTCTATTCTTATCCTGTCACTGAAATTTAAAATATTTTCATTAAAGTTGACCCAACCATGGAACGACCAAGGGAACAAAACATTCAGTTCTTATCAGAAATGAATTATGGTTACTAACATAGACACTTGACAATCAATTTTAGTGATTGACTGGAACAGATGACTGGACGCGATCATCACGTTTTAATTTAAGTCTTCAAGAATAAGACCTCAGATTAAATAAAGAAAAATGACTTACTACTGTTGGCGAGTGCGGAAACTGTTTTATACTCTTCAACTTGTACTTTCCCATCATCTGTTATAACAAAAATGAATGATCGAATCGAGGTAAATTTACTAACAAACGCAACAAAAGAATGATCGTAGATTCAGATCGTTTGGGTTCGTGACACATTGCAACTATGATTTCTTATTAGTAGGTGTACTCAGATTCTCTCTGTACATTGTCAGAATACTAAAACTTAGAAAGAAGAATACCGAATCTTTCTGGTACTTACCGTTCATGTCATAAGTATCTATGAATTTAGCCAAATCATTATCATCAACACCAAATACAGATTTGATTTCTTCATCAGTAAAAACACCATCTTCAGCAGCAGCCTTGTAATTAGCTTGGAAATCGGTATCTTCTACATCTCTCTTACCAATTAAAGCGACGCCAGCAACTATTGCAGCTGTTTTCCAAAATCTCCAGGCATCAGTTGTCTGACCCATCATCATTACCATAGCCACGATTAAAACAACGGCAACTCTCATTCTAAAAAAAGACATAAAAAATGACAAAAATCTTAAAAAACCTTGTAAAAATAAAACACACCCTTCCTTCAAACCAACTAACAATAAGGTATTCACCCGATCAGTAAACATCGAAGCAAACCTATATTCCATTCAAGCTCGAGGCCAAATTGAAGTAACGGAAATTTCCGGAAGTAGCCGAGCGGTAACTGAATGCATCGAAATAGGACCAGCAGTAAGACTTGACTGTTCTTATCACACAGCATTTCTCAAAGTAAATCCGAATCTCTTTCGTGGTACGTTCTAATTAATAAATTGTTGGTAATTTTTCCTCTTCAAAAAGCCATGGAGATCGTTCCCAAGATACTTTTCTAGTGAATTATCTCAAGATACATGCCTACTAGATTCTCAAGATATTTGCCGACAAGATTGTCCTCATGATACTTGCCTACTGGGCTGTTTTCAAGATACTCACCTGTTTGCTTGTTATAAAGATTATCTTGTAGATACTGTAGTCAATACTAAATTCTGTGATTCTTCTCCTATATTTATAGTCAACTGTTGATAAAACTTATTAATTTCTTTTCAAACGAACCTCAATGTGTTTCCGTCGAAACGCCGCATTGTTATATTAAGCATTATTTGTTCTGTATAAAGTGTATTGTGTTCTACTTCCTTTTATTGACAAATCCTTTATTCAACATCACA